>BROG01000322.1:227500-808799 GCA_030159075.1 Atrina japonica | reverse complement strand
TCCTACGAGTTGTCTTTCTTTGACTAAATACATTTGATTACTCGTATGGTGTTACTGTACGGTTTGACATTTTAAACTCACCAGTTATTCACCTTAAAGTTTGGTATGAGGCCTCTCTAGGAAATAGGGAACACAAACTGTGAATTTTGTTACCCCTGTAACCCCTGGGCCCTTTGGATGGGTCCAGAATTGCCAAAAATAGCACGGTCAATCTTTTTTTTCGTGTACATCTGTTGGAAAACAGATTAGCTTACATGAGTGGAACGAGTATAATATCTTGAACAAAAATGTGAAATATATTATCCCACGGGCAAGGCTTCAGTCCTAGAGTAAGCCAATAGGTCGTATAATGAATGTAGGCCTACTTTGCCTCAACTATATTTCCTCTCTGTTTTTATGCGTTGTGAAGAAAAGTGAATCAGTAAGCTTACACTTAAACAGCGATATACTTTATCTATCGCTGACTAAAAGAAGGAGCATAAAGTCCTCGACTAAAATAGTGAAATCTGCAATCCTATGAGAAGGAGTTGAGGGTACAGAGTGTTGTAAATATCATGGGACTCAAAGTTATAAATGGATAAACTTCGAATTTTTTCTCACGCTACAACATCTATGAAGCTGACTGTAAAGAAACGGAATACCATTTAGAAAGAACATACAGCTCTTTCCGAATTTGAACATGCATATACCCTGAGAGTAAACCGGTTCCATCAGGTGTCTCGCCGTCTGGTCAAAATATACTTAGACTTTGAATATCTAGTTTAAATCACTCATATTGTGCTTAGTCTCAGAAAATCAAGTTCTCTATGCCTATGACTGTGGGTGGTAAAGAAATGTTTCTCATCATTAATTTTTTCCACCTGATTTTGTTTCATTTTGCCTCAGTTGCCAGCTAAGGCCTTCGGCATCCGGAATCGGTTTAGTCAGTGGTGTCAGTGATTCAGTGTATCACATACGTGTACACACAATTTCTCTCTTAAATCTAAACTGAAGTTGCCTCCCTTTGTAATACTATTTGACATTTTGTATATATCAGAAAAATACGAGTATCCGTTGCATTAAGACCATTATGATTTCATTACAGTTATAACTGATATATTTGTAAAAAAAAAAATGGGAAGTGAGGAGTTTCTTAAAATATATAACGGGTATCGCAGCTTCTATGATGTGTCAGTGAAATGTAAAATGACCATTTATGGTATTTTACGAACGGCACATGCGCGAGTTTCACTTCCTGTTGAACGGAAGGAAGCAAACAGAGGGCGTTGAATCCATAGGCCTATCTTACCGGCACGAATTTGTCACTCAGACGTCAAAGACAGTGAGTTCAATAAATTTCTCAAAAGGTAAATATTTAAAATCATTTATAAGTTCACAGTATTCATGAATCCATCTTGCGTTCTTTCTTCGAACAATAGTTCATAAGTTTAAGAATTGTGTATCTACTCGACTAACGCGTATTTCCGCATACATATCACTCGTGTAAGATTTTCCCTCTTCCACTCTTTCAGATGGCAAAGTTTGTGAGACAAAGTAAATTCAGGCACGTGTTTGGGAAACCAAATAAGCGTGAACAGTGTTACGACAACATCAGAGTAACAAAAAGTAGTTATGACTCTAAATATTGTGATGTGAATCCTAAATTTATAGCAATCGTTCTTGAAGCTGCCGGTGGAGGACCCCCCCCCCCCCCCCCCCCCCCCCCCCCCCCCCCCCCCCCCCCCCCCCCCCCCCCCCCCCCCCCCCCCCCCCCCCCCCCCCCCCCCCCCCCCCCCCCCCCCCCCCCCCCCCCCCCCCCCCCCCCCCCCCCCCCCCCCCCCCCCCCCCCCCCCCCCCCCCCCCCCCCCCCCCCCCCCCCCCCCCCCCCCCCCCCCCCCCCCCCCCCCCCCCCCCCCCCCCCCCCCCCCCCCCCCCCCCCCCCCCCCCCCCCCCCCCCCCCCCCCCCCCCCCCCCCCCCCCCCCCCCCCCCCCCCCCCCCCCCCCCCCCCCCCCCCCCCCCCCCCCCCCCCCCCCCCCCCCCCCCCCCCCCCCCCCCCCCCCCCCCCCCCCCCCCCCCCCCCCCCCCCCCCCCCCCCCCCCCCCCCCCCCCCCCCCCCCCCCCCCCCCCCCCCCCCCCCCCCCCCCCCCCCCCCCCCCCCCCCCCCCCCCCCCCCCCCCCCCCCCCCCCCCCCCCCCCCCCCCCCCCCCCCCCCCCCCCCCCCCCCCCCCCCCCCCCCCCCCCCCCCCCCCCCCCCCCCCCCCCCCCCCCCCCCCCCCCCCCCCCCCCCCCCCCCCCCCCCCCCCCCCCCCCCCCCCCCCCCCCCCCCCCCCCCCCCCCCCCCCCCCCCCCCCCCCCCCCCCCCCCCCCCCCCCCCCCCCCCCCCCCCCCCCCCCCCCCCCCCCCCCCCCCCCCCCCCCCCCCCCCCCCCCCCCCCCCCCCCCCCCCCCCCCCCCCCCCCCCCCCCCCCCCCCCCCCCCCCCCCCCCCCCCCCCCCCCCCCCCCCCCCCCCCCCCCCCCCCCCCCCCCCCCCCCCCCCCCCCCCCCCCCCCCCCCCCCCCCCCCCCCCCCCCCCCCCCCCCCCCCCCCCCCCCCCCCCCCCCCCCCCCCCCCCCCCCCCCCCCCCCCCCCCCCCCCCCCCCCCCCCCCCCCCCCCCCCCCCCCCCCCCCCCCCCCCCCCCCCCCCCCCCCCCCCCCCCCCCCCCCCCCCCCCCCCCCCCCCCCCCCCCCCCCCCCCCCCCCCCCCCCCCCCCCCCCCCCCCCCCCCCCCCCCCCCCCCCCCCCCCCCCCCCCCCCCCCCCCCCCCCCCCCCCCCCCCCCCCCCCCCCCCCCCCCCCCCCCCCCCCCCCCCCCCCCCCCCCCCCCCCCCCCCCCCCCCCCCCCCCCCCCCCCCCCCCCCCCCCCCCCCCCCCCCCCCCCCCCCCCCCCCCCCCCCCCCCCCCCCCCCCCCCCCCCCCCCCCCCCCCCCCCCCCCCCCCCCCCCCCCCCCCCCCCCCCCCCCCCCCCCCCCCCCCCCCCCCCCCCCCCCCCCCCCCCCCCCCCCCCCCCCCCCCCCCCCCCCCCCCCCCCCCCCCCCCCCCCCCCCCCCCCCCCCCCCCCCCCCCCCCCCCCCCCCCCCCCCCCCCCCCCCCCCCCCCCCCCCCCCCCCCCCCCCCCCCCCCCCCCCCCCCCCCCCCCCCCCCCCCCCCCCCCCCCCCCCCCCCCCCCCCCCCCCCCCCCCCCCCCCCCCCCCCCCCCCCCCCCCCCCCCCCCCCCCCCCCCCCCCCCCCCCCCCCCCCCCCCCCCCCCCCCCCCCCCCCCCCCCCCCCCCCCCCCCCCCCCCCCCCCCCCCCCCCCCCCCCCCCCCCCCCCCCCCCCCCCCCCCCCCCCCCCCCCCCCCCCCCCCCCCCCCCCCCCCCCCCCCCCCCCCCCCCCCCCCCCCCCCCCCCCCCCCCCCCCCCCCCCCCCCCCCCCCCCCCCCCCCCCCCCCCCCCCCCCCCCCCCCCCCCCCCCCCCCCCCCCCCCCCCCCCCCCCCCCCCCCCCCCCCCCCCCCCCCCCCCCCCCCCCCCCCCCCCCCCCCCCCCCCCCCCCCCCCCCCCCCCCCCCCCCCCCCCCCCCCCCCCCCCCCCCCCCCCCCCCCCCCCCCCCCCCCCCCCCCCCCCCCCCCCCCCCCCCCCCCCCCCCCCCCCCCCCCCCCCCCCCCCCCCCCCCCCCCCCCCCCCCCCCCCCCCCCCCCCCCCCCCCCCCCCCCCCCCCCCCCCCCCCCCCCCCCCCCCCCCCCCCCCCCCCCCCCCCCCCCCCCCCCCCCCCCCCCCCCCCCCCCCCCCCCCCCCCCCCCCCCCCCCCCCCCCCCCCCCCCCCCCCCCCCCCCCCCCCCCCCCCCCCCCCCCCCCCCCCCCCCCCCCCCCCCCCCCCCCCCCCCCCCCCCCCCCCCCCCCCCCCCCCCCCCCCCCCCCCCCCCCCCCCCCCCCCCCCCCCCCCCCCCCCCCCCCCCCCCCCCCCCCCCCCCCCCCCCCCCCCCCCCCCCCCCCCCCCCCCCCCCCCCCCCCCCCCCCCCCCCCCCCCCCCCCCCCCCCCCCCCCCCCCCCCCCCCCCCCCCCCCCCCCCCCCCCCCCCCCCCCCCCCCCCCCCCCCCCCCCCCCCCCCCCCCCCCCCCCCCCCCCCCCCCCCCCCCCCCCCCCCCCCCCCCCCCCCCCCCCCCCCCCCCCCCCCCCCCCCCCCCCCCCCCCCCCCCCCCCCCCCCCCCCCCCCCCCCCCCCCCCCCCCCCCCCCCCCCCCCCCCCCCCCCCCCCCCCCCCCCCCCCCCCCCCCCCCCCCCCCCCCCCCCCCCCCCCCCCCCCCCCCCCCCCCCCCCCCCCCCCCCCCCCCCCCCCCCCCCCCCCCCCCCCCCCCCCCCCCCCCCCCCCCCCCCCCCCCCCCCCCCCCCCCCCCCCCCCCCCCCCCCCCCCCCCCCCCCCCCCCCCCCCCCCCCCCCCCCCCCCCCCCCCCCCCCCCCCCCCCCCCCCCCCCCCCCCCCCCCCCCCCCCCCCCCCCCCCCCCCCCCCCCCCCCCCCCCCCCCCCCCCCCCCCCCCCCCCCCCCCCCCCCCCCCCCCCCCCCCCCCCCCCCCCCCCCCCCCCCCCCCCCCCCCCCCCCCCCCCCCCCCCCCCCCCCCCCCCCCCCCCCCCCCCCCCCCCCCCCCCCCCCCCCCCCCCCCCCCCCCCCCCCCCCCCCCCCCCCCCCCCCCCCCCCCCCCCCCCCCCCCCCCCCCCCCCCCCCCCCCCCCCCCCCCCCCCCCCCCCCCCCCCCCCCCCCCCCCCCCCCCCCCCCCCCCCCCCCCCCCCCCCCCCCCCCCCCCCCCCCCCCCCCCCCCCCCCCCCCCCCCCCCCCCCCCCCCCCCCCCCCCCCCCCCCCCCCCCCCCCCCCCCCCCCCCCCCCCCCCCCCCCCCCCCCCCCCCCCCCCCCCCCCCCCCCCCCCCCCCCCCCCCCCCCCCCCCCCCCCCCCCCCCCCCCCCCCCCCCCCCCCCCCCCCCCCCCCCCCCCCCCCCCCCCCCCCCCCCCCCCCCCCCCCCCCCCCCCCCCCCCCCCCCCCCCCCCCCCCCCCCCCCCCCCCCCCCCCCCCCCCCCCCCCCCCCCCCCCCCCCCCCCCCCCCCCCCCCCCCCCCCCCCCCCCCCCCCCCCCCCCCCCCCCCCCCCCCCCCCCCCCCCCCCCCCCATTCCTTGTTCTTCCAATATCAAAGGTGAGTCATAGTTACACAGAAGTAAAATCTTTACTGTTTGATTGTTACAGAAATGTAGATAATCTCTCTCTCTCTCTCTCTCTCTCTCTCTCTCTCTCTCTCTCTCTCTCTCTCTCTCTCTCTCTCTCTCTCTCTCTCTCTCTCTCAACATTTACTCCTACAGAACATCAGAAGTTTAATGGTGAGAATTTGTCCATGTTCTTATTATCACACAAAAAATGACAGCATGTTAGAACAGTGAAATCTTACTGCTTATGACGAGTGAAGTAAATTGACACAACCCATAAAATCAGTACCTGGGTTTGCCTGGACAAGCCCTGGACTGCCTGCTTACTTTATCATTAATGTTTCCACTATCACCCATCCTGACATCCACACTTCCTGTATTTGGCTACCACACACTTCCTTTTTCAAGAGTCAGTAAACTACTTTAAAGATGTTGTTTGAGGTAGTTTGTTAGAAACAATCTGTACATCTTATTCTTAATCTTATTAACAGTTTACTGAACTTATATACTGTATATCCCAGAACAAAAGATGCTATGTGCACTCATATTCAAAAGCAGGACATCATTTAACAAAAGGTTTGAAACTCTTTGTTTTATCATTCTTTGTGTGTGAATATTTAACATTTAGACTTTTTTATGAAATAATTGATTATTTGGCATAAAATTTGTGTGTTTTTTCCTGTGTCTTGAGTTGATGAAACTCGTAACCTGGGCAGTTTCTTCTCCCAACACTCTCAAGGAATTTTCTTAGCAACTTATAAAAAACATAATAATAATTTACTATCATTGTATGATGAACTGCTTGCAGTTGCAATGGTCTTGTGGTATACCTGATACCAAGTCATACCAAAGACTTGAAGATGATTCTGGCTGTTCTTACACCAAGTGTTCAGCATACTAGTGAAAGCCATATAGGTCATGGGGATGATACTTAAAATTGAGGGCCCATGTCGCGACAGATGTGACATATAAAGGAACCCTCATTGCATTGGTGAACAAATTCAGTACCGGTAATTATTTTTGTTCAATAATATGTTGTCAGTTTGTACAATCTGCAATATTTGTTTTTATGATCGCAACCTTTTGTGTAAGAGTGTCCAGGTCATTTTGCTAACTATACTGATGTTTTCTCCACCGAGATAGCCAGTGTATCTATATAGTCAATGAAACATTTATCCTAGTTTTTGTATGTACCTGTAATTACATACAAAACGAGGATGTCATTTTAAGGCAGAAACAGGAGAATTTAATCGCCTATTCTCAATAAATAGGTGCCTACTTTTGACAAAATTACTTAGACTTCAATACAAAAAGAAATTTCTTGCTACTTTGACAGTTTCACTGCTTACATGTACAAAAACATTGTTCACATCCTTGATGAAATCCTTGCAAAAAAGAATTAAAACAGGTGTCTACCAATGTTTCACTACTTATAAGCCTGTTTTTAAACCATGTGTACATGTAGTATGATGTATATGTATACAAGAAAGGACATTATTTTCTAGGCAGTAATATATGTACATGCATCATCTTGGTCTTAGAACCACAATTGATTATTTACTGGTATTAAGTTAGACAGGATATGGGAAAGAACGACAACACCAGGTAAAGTTTGTACCTTCAGTGCTCATAACTTGTATCTCGTGAACAGATAACTCTAATCACACTTTGCAATATAAGTTTTCAGTTCAATTCAGTAAGTAAGTTGATAATTGGTTGTGTTCTTATCCACTGACTGACACAGCTATCTTTTGACTGAGACAGCTATCTTTTGACTGAGACAGCTATCCTTTGATTGGAACAACTATATACATGTATATCCTTTGACACAGCTACCCTTTGAATGACACAGCCTTCCTTTGACTGACACAACTATACTTAAACTGACACAGCTATCCCTTGACTGACATAGCTATCTCTTGACTGGCACAATAATCCTTTGACTGACACATCTGTACTTTGACTGACACATCTGTACTTTGACTGACATAGTTATCAGACTTTGACAGACACAACTACATGTATCATTTGACTGACAGAGTTATCCTTTGACTGACACAACCTTCCTTTGACTGACACATTTATCATTTTACTGACACAGCTATCCCTTGACAGATATCTGCTATACTTTAAACAACACATCTACATTTATCCTTTGACTGACATAACTATCATTTGACTGACACAGCTATATATCATTTGATTGACACAGCTATATATCATTTGACTGACACAGCTATATATCATTTGATTGACACAGCTATATATCATTTGACTGACACAGCTATATATCATTTGATTGACACAGCTATATATCATTTGACTGACACAGCTATATATCATTTGATTGACACAGCTATATATCATTTGACTGACACAGCTATATATCATTTGATTGACACAGCTATATATCATTTGATTGACACAGCTATATATCATTTGATTGACACAGCTATCTCTTGACTGACACAGCTATATATCATTTGATTGACACAGCTATATATCATTTGACTGACACAGCTATATATCATTTGATTGACACAGCTATATATCATTTGATTGACACAGCTATCTCTTGACTGACACAGCTATATATCATTTGATTGAAAAAGCTATCCTTTGACTGACACAGCTATCCTTGACTGACAAATTTGATGTTTAGTACTGTATACATGTCTAAATTGGTGTGTGTGTGTGTGGGTGTGTGTGTGTGGTTGTTACATGTGTAAAGCTCTTTGAAGGAACAGCATCACTTGCCTAGAATTGAAGCTGTTAGTTACTCTGAAGATCACAAAGTTTACCTGTATATATCACATACATGTAGACACTAGTGCACATGTACTATGGAGCAATGGACCAATTCTATTGTTTTTTCTTTATGAGATTTAGAACTACTTGTATTGCCAGTCATCTCTACATAAGTATTTTTTATCATTTTGTGGATTCTGTGAAAATAAAGTTACAATATTTTCTTGTGAAGTATTTCTTTCAGTAAATGTTTAAAATCCAGTTTCAGAGAAAACATACTTACATGCTGACCACAAAATAACATGGAGTGATTGTTCAGGTTATCTTGATGTTACAATAAATACAAATCACATTACGCTATCATAATCTGTGGGTTACAGTCATTACCTTTTCTTGTTTCTGGACCATAACTTCAGATTACATTTATTTACCTTAATGATTTGGGGTCAGGTCCATTAAAGGTCAAGGTCACAGTCGCGTAAGATAGATTTTCTTTATGCTTTCTTGTTTCCAGACCATAACTTCAGATTGCATTATGCTAGGAAGCTGATTTTTGGTATACAAGTTCCCCTGCAGGGTACTAGGAACCCTATTGATTTTGGGTCAAGTCCATCAAAGGTCAAGGTCGTAGTCAATTTGCATTAGATAGAATTTCTTTATGCTTTCTCGTTTCTAGACGATAATTTCAGATTGTATGGTCTAGTGTGCTTATTTTTGGAAGTTCCTCTGCAGGGTACAAAGAACCCTATTGAATTTTGGTCAGGTCCAACAAGGTCTTCAACAATTTCACTCATCATTTTGAACAGGTCAGATGTAACATCTACCCAAAAAAGTCCCAGACAACTGGACAAACCTTACGGTTAAAACCTGTATATGTACATATACAAACATGATTTTTTCTGATTTAAATCAGGAATCGGATTTTTTCTTGGCTGTTTTTCTAACTACAAACATGAAATTCCTTGTTTTTTTATTCAACATCTGCAAATCCGGATTACCTGGTTTTTGTCCGACTTCAGTAATTTTTTTTTTACTTTTTTCTAATGATGGATGCAAAACCCACGTTGATTGGTAAGATCTAATTGCCTTATAAAAGACAAAACACTATTGGTTGAACATGTACAACTCTAAAATATATTTACGATGCAGAATGTCTTAGGTGGAGATTCTTGCAATAATTTGAGCTCAGAGATGTTGATGATGGAGTGAAAAATTGATAGCAAATGGGAATTCAAGTTATTTCGGTATCAAGTAATATTAGCACCAAGTGATTTCCACACTAGTACAAATAATTTTGGCAATTGTACAAGTAAATTAACTTGTTTACGAGTGTCAAAAAAACTGAATGTAGACTACCTGATAGTGATACCTGCTTATATAAAAAAAAAAAGCTGATAATCTGCTAATATAGGGGCAGAATTTCGGCCTACCCAACACCTAGCTTTCAACAAAGACACCCAACTTTTCTTCAGAATTTGGAAATGCCTTCAGCAACATTTGAAGGGAAAGTTCACTTGGAAAATACTGGGGTTGTTGAGTTTGATTTGATTTGATTTTTTGTTTTACACCATACTCAACAATCTTTCAGTCATATGATGGCGTCCAGTTTTTATAGGTGGAGGAGAAACCCTGGTTACCCGGGTAAAGACCACCGACCTTCCGCAAGAAAACTGGCAAACTTTCCCACTTAATTCGAAATGACCCTAGCAGGATTCGGACCAGAGGTGAGAGGCCTTGTGATTTAAAGCACAATGCTCTAATAGTGTTGAATCTAAAGCAACATAGCATGGCGCCGTGCCATGCCCTTTTTTGGGAACGCCATGCCCTTTTTCATGATGTCAATCGCCAATAACGCCCCCCCCCCCTAAAAAAATCAATTCTTTGGCGAAATTGCTTGTGAAACCCCTATCCCTATTGTTTACTCTTTAATCTGTTAATTGCCCCAATTACCCGTGTCAAGACTATGTATATTTCACGGTTGATCAGTTTAAATAGCCTCAGGTAATCACCCGAGATAGTCAAACGACTCATAGGTGATTGGGAATATCGGCAAATTCGCTGAATTTCCGCTATTTTCAAATGGCTAGAAAATTAAATGTATACGTAAAATGTTTGTAAAAATATATGTACAAGCAAATAAAACGATGTTTTATTTCAAAATATCCCATTTAAAAATGTTATGTGCTGCTACGTGGTTGAATTCATCGTTTGAAGCAGGCTCTAGTTCGCAAGTGGGAAAATAGCTTGTCTCCACGGACACGTTGATTTTAAACCGATTCACGCAAATTGCTTGTAGTTGCCTGTCTTACGAAGTACTAATATACATGTACATATGTAGGAATTCACCAAGAACTTTTTAAAGCCATAATCGCTGTGAAAATACTGTAAATGGGAATAAACCGCCAAGTCTTCTGCCAAATCTAAAAGCAAATTTGTTCTCGGACTTTATCGACTTCGTGTCACACGACTCCCGGAATTCTCGGGACTTTTCCTTTCCTATGTGATATAGTGAGGAAAAATTCAAATAGGCCTAAATCTAACAAATTTGTTGAGTTTTAGATAATTTAAGCATGACAATCGATTATCAATTTAGGAAATAATTTTTTTCACATATCATAGTGTAAATTATCAAATATTTAACTTAAGACATTTACTAGCTTGTTTTAATTAATCAATAGACAAATTTCACAACTATTTTTTTTTTTTATTCTTATATAATATATATATTTCTGGTTTGGCAAAAAAAAAATAATAATAAAAATAAAAATTTCAGGCCAGGGCTAGCCATTGTGCCCCTTTTTTCATTGAAAAAATTATTAAATAATTCTTTTTCTAGAAAAACTATCTTTTGTTTTTTCAAATATTTTTAAAGAAAAGTATTTAAAATTTGTTAATGGAGCCCCGAGAATATGCACACATTCTAGTGCAGGTGCCTTCAAAACCATTTTACGCATTTAAAGTGCCCTTTTAAACTGAAATTGTGTGCCCTTTCACACTGATTTTGTGTGCCCTTTTCATATCCTAGATTCAACACTATCTAACCACCCGGCCACGGAGCCCTGTTGAGAAGATAACATTTAACTCAACTTTTTCACCCTTAAGTTTTATTGCAAAATTGGGAAATGTGAGTAGGAAAAAATATTGCTAAAAAATCTGAACTTTTTACGAGTCATTTTTTTTGCCAGGAAATGGAAAGAATGCAGAATTTTGCACCATTTTATCCAGAGATTGTGTCCTGAAAAAGGCACTGGTAATTGGAGTACAGGCCACCCTTATTTTGAAATTTGTTTTTTCATGATGCAAATTTTGGTTACATTACTGATGTAATTACCTTGTAATCCCACCTGATGTATTAATAGTTGAAAAGAAACAATGTAGTAAAATTTGTTACTGTCAAATTTACTATTTGAACTGCGAGATCAGGAAACAGGTATTATGACTACAAGTAATACATGCTTTTCACAGGTGCTTCATTGAAAGGACAAGTTCATTGAATTGATGTGATCTCTGACATTCAAAGTTTGACACTAACGTTACATTCTGTTATGTGAGATTTTGGTAATTGTGGAGATTTTGGTAATTGTGGAGATTTTGGTAATTGCGGAGATTTTGGTAATTGCGGACGGTTTTCTTATGCTTAACTTGGAACCTGTTAAATGACAGCAGTAGACAAATGTCAACGCTTTGCTTGAAATTCCGAATCTGAATTCAGTTTTATAAAATAAAGTTATGGAAAAAACAAATAGTTGAGCAAGTTTGATGTTTCTTTGTATTAAATATTACAATTTTTTCAGTAGCGAATACATTTTAATTCACAGGTCTTTAACAAAAGAAAAAAAAAACTATATTAGTGTTTGATAAATAACTGGTCTCATTTTATTGATGAATAACAGCAGCCTCCCTGCATCCAAGAAATCACCAGTAAAATCAAAAGTATTGCTTTCAGTGTATCATGTACAATGTAGTTAAAAGTTGTTCTCTGGGGGAAAACAATAAACAAAATTTTATATTTATTGCACCCAAAAAGAATAAAATATGAATTTGGGGGATAATCTAAACTAAAAATAAAAAGGTAAGATTTTTTTTTAACAGTCAGTAAATCTACATGAAAAAAAATATTCAGGGGCGACCTTATTAGAGCAGGCGCCCTTTTTAGGACAAAGACGGTATATACATGTATACATTACAGTGTATGCATTATTGTAATCATGCACTTGGAGAAAGAAAATTTAGTACTATATTCACTATTTGTATTATATAATATTAAAAGGACTGATGGGTAGACTGACAGTGACACATATTCATGATATTGACACCCAAATTTTAATTCGTCTGATTTCAAATTCAAGATTAGTTTATTTATCAAGTGTTTCATAAAGTATGTGTGTATGTACATATTATGTATGTATGTTGGTGAAATAGATAATTTGATTAATCATTCTGACAGAATAATTGATATATGCTATTTGTATAATACATTTCATACATATATATATATATACATTTTACATGTAGATTCTTATCAGGTTTGGCATATTGGTTCTGTAAAGATATGTACTGCCTCATCTAGATACTGTGTTTATTGTGTATATTGTTTATATATGTATGTATGATGTAAGATGACAGAGAGCTATGTGTAACATAAAACAGAACTAGTGTGTGTAAGAATGTAACTCATAACTAGAATACCTACATATTGTACATACCGATACTTGTACCTAAGGTGTCCATGGATTTTACCTATAAATTACCCAAACAAACCTGTTAATTATAAAAATAAATTTGAACTTAATCAAACCTGTTAATTATAAAAGTAAATCTGAACTTAATCAAACCTGTTAATTTTAAAAGTAAATCTGAACTTAATCACATAATTCTGCTCGTCTTGATTTTAAATGTTGTAATGTTAGGTTTAAAACACTGGCACATACTGTATAGTACTAGTGTACACACTATTACTATATGTAATATGTTCACAATGGTGCAGTGTACATATACAATGTACATGTCAGGTGGAACCTCACCTAAAGATCACCTCGCTTAGGAGACCACCTCAAATTTCATATTATAAATTACAGTGTCTTGATAATTAATTAATTTTGTACAGAACCACTGAAAACCTCACTTAAGAGACCACCACACTAATAAGACCACTTTGAGTCAGTCAGAAAGATGGCCTTAATAAAGAGGTTCCACTTTACATGTATGGATATACACAGTAAGAAAATGGTACACTGGTATGTTATGCTACTGTTACATGTACTAGCTGTAGGAAGGGTTCTTAATCATGTCATGCCTTCAAGTATATGTATGCACACACACACACACACACACACACACACACACACACACATATATATATATATATATATATATATATATATATATATATATATATATATATATATATATATATATATATACATACATATATATGTGAGGGCAAAAAAAAAGATTTTTTTATATGCCTTGACCACCCCACCTTAAAAACCCTTGCTGTGCTTTTTCTAATGACCCACTTACAGTAATTATACATGTAGCTTCTAAAACTACTTGTTAGGACACACTGTACAAATCATTTTTTGTAATAATTTAAGCTTCATCATAAATAATAGTTACATGTACATGCATATGATTAAACTAATTTATTAAAAGTTATTGTAAATGTGAGCACATGGCCCCACCATTAAATTTTAAGTTTGAGAATTTCTTTGAATTTCAGCTTTTGCTAGAATCTGATTGGCTATGTCGGCCAAGTCAAATGAAGTATATTTTAAGACTTGATAATATTTCATATGACCCCGGGCCCTGTTGTTGGAAAAGTCTGTTCATTTTTACCTGTTTTTATAAAGTCTTGGATAATTACCCAGGATGGCTAAATCAGAATCCCTATTAAGTTAGGAAAGATGGACAATCCACAACTTGGCCTGTAGAAGATACCAGGTAGCGAGTATGCTTTCCATTCCTTTATATAACTTCTTGTTTTCATGTCAGCACTCTGGTATTAGTTATTAAATTTGTACTAGAAATGATGTCCTTGACCTTAAGGCAGCTTGCTGCATGTACATACCACATGTACACTGTATGTAGTAATGTAAAACCATTTTATTTTCTGGGTAAGTTTTAGAATGTTCATACAAGGAATATTTTTATACATGTATGTTATGAAACTAAGACAATTCCCCAATATTTGTTTTACCATGATCTGTGATTCAAAATGATAAACAAAGTCCCATAACTGTGGTAAATACTATTGGCTGTCCTTTATCAAACTTCTCCTAGATGATAGATCTCAAATATAGTAGATATTGGGCAAAATACCAGGTGAAATTGTTACAGCACTTAGGGAACTCTGTTTAACTGCCATACATATAATTGGATATTAACAATTTTAATAGTTTCTTTACACAGATGCTTGAATCATTAAATAAGAAGGAAATTAGCAATTACATGTAATATCAGTATATACATTTGTGCTATAAGTATAAACTGTCAATCACCATCTTCAGAAAATCTAGGTATTCAAGTGGCATAACGTTTGTAATTGAGATCTAAAAACAGTTTTATATGTACTTGACCATTTAGGTTTACAGTTAAACATGTCTTGAGAGACCACCCCATCTGCCACATACATGTGGTCTCTCAAAAGAGCTTTTATTTAAAGGATTTACCAGTATTAGCCAAATGATTTTCAGAATGTGGTCTAAAAAGAAAGGTGATCTTTCAAGATTTCCTCAGATGACATCGTATAGAACTTTACATGTACATTAGAAGTGTTACAATTAACCGAATCACAGTATTTTTGTCACAATTTGATTCACTATATGTTTTTCTGGAATTTCGATACGACCGAGGTTCTGATTTTATTATCTGCCTCACGAACTCTTTAAATCATTTGTTTCTATTGGTAATTGACATTACTTCGAATTCAAATTCAGATGCTGTAGCTAAGATCTGACGGTACTTCGAATTCGGATTCAGATGCGAAAATGACATAACAGATAAAGGTAAAACCGTATGCAAAATATGCCATGCTGAATTAAATTACAAAATTGGGCAAACGACTAACATGTCTACAAACTTACGCAGGAAGCATAAAATTACTGACAATGACAAACCTAAACCAGTTGAACGCGAGAAGCAAGTTGGAAAAACTTGTCAGCTCAAATTGACAGAAGCCCATACTAAAAAAATTGATAAAAACAGCACACGATCCAAAGATATCATGCATAGTATTGCATTTTTGATAGCAAATGATATTGAACCTACACTATCGTAGAGAACGAGGGTTTAAAATACTTGAACCACATTATGTTGTACCATCAAGGACACACTTTTCTGAAAAAATCATGCCAAATTTCATATAATTCAGCAAATTTTCAAAACATTCATGTTAAGTCATTTCTACATCAATTTTGGTACAATTTATACCATAAAACTTAAAAATATTCAACAGTTTCATTGTGTATCAGCTCATAATGTTCAAATTTTCTGTTTTCAAGATTCGGGAATTTTATAAGAATATTAAAATTCTAATGTCATAATTCACTATTTACATATACTGAAAAAAAAGGCAACAACATTTTTGTATCCTGCAAAACTCATCAATGCTCTTAAATGAAACAATGGAAATTTACATAAAAAAAAACCACAGAAACTTCAAAACATCAATAGTTTATAGTGAAAATTTTATTGAAATTGAACAGGAAATGACTGTGTAATGGTGTTTTGAAAAAATGTGGTTTTATATGAAATATATAAAGACAAATGAAAATTATCTTCACTTTTGGCACACATTTGTACCTTGAAGTTAAAAATGAGGTAGAGATAAAATATTCTCATTTCAAATCCATTGATTGAGACAAAATAATTTTGGTTCAAATCCAGTGATTAAGACTAATTAAGTAATCTCTGTCCACCTTAAACTTATGTTAGACTAAAATATGACCATTTATTTGTGTTGTTGTCAAAAGATATTTTTTATCAGAAATAAAGTTTGACAAAGATATTGAATTTGATAAATTAATCCTTTATTTTATATATGAGCAGAACTTCGTACTGTATCGAAAATGTATCAAATTGTACAGTGAATATCGAAAATTGAATCGAATCGTGGTCTAGTGTATCATTGCAGGAAAATGCAATTGGAATACGTGTATACATGTAAATATGTGTACTTCAATGTCGTTTTACAACCCACCTACACCGAAATGACTTTTATTATTATCATACCCACGTAGATTGCAAGTGTACATGTGTAACAGTATTTATGTACATTGTGTAGTGTATGTCCATATATATATAAATATATATATAAACATTGCAGTGTACAGGACTTTCAATAAATACTAGCAGCTGACAGATCATGTTGACTGTTAAAAGCTGTGCAGGTATTCTGTTACCTTCTCTTCTATCTACATACAAATGTCACTTTTTGCTGCCTGCTCTCTCTCTCTCTCTCTCTCTCTCTCTCTCTCTCTCTCTCTCTCTCTCTCTATATATATATATATATATATATATATATATATATATCATTATGTCAAAATTCATGGGTCTGCCCCTAAGACTTTGAGAAAGCCAAAATTTTAATCAGCATATTTTTCTGTCCATAAAAATCGGGACCCACTGTTCAACATTGAGATTCAACAAGATTTCACTGTATATAATTACATGATAAGTAGCTTACTCTAAAACTATTGAAAGGGCTGAGTGTATGGCTATGACATCAGTAACATGAGTTAACCATTTTTTGGAATCTTGATAAAACCATGAAGTGTAATTACATATTTCTTAGCTTTGTCATTTACTCTAACATGTACAAGATGACCTATAGCCTCAGTTTAATTAAAGATGTACATGTAATTGTAATCAAGTTATTATTTTAATTTTAGATTTTAAGTTTGTTTGAAAACAAGAATGGGGAGATAGTATTTAAATCTATATGTTAAATTTCTGATTGCAATGTGGAATGTTACCTGTACGATGTAAATTGTCAAGTTTCATGCATATTCTGACACTGGCATCTCACCGATTTGCGGTTTAGGTGTGATAAAAATATGGGATACATATTTGTATTTGAGTATGCCTGTTTTAAAAGTCACGTAATTTAATTTACAAGAGGGCGGAGAATATAAATAACAACAATTTATTTTTAACATAGATGTGCACAGGTGAGCATTCCATCTGGTTTTACTTGCTTTCTTGCATACATGTTATGTACATTAATGATTTGTGAAATCAGTTTTGACTACAATGTAGGTATCTAGAGAGTTCTGTACTTACGTTATTTAAATTCCTTGAGACGACAGGTTTGGCAATATATTTGTTTACAATATCCATCAGTAATTGCAGTTTGACCACTATTGTAATTTACACATACATGTACAAAAGATTTATGTGTGTATGAACTCATTCATGACACGAAGCTTAATTTTATAACTGTGAACAGTCATTAACATATAAACTACAATTGTCTAGAGGGACATACTGGTATGATCCCACCCCCCACCCCACATTATATACATGTAATACCGTAGTACATTATACATGTATCATGATACACATATACAGGGGTGGAAATTAAGAAAAAATTATCAGGAGCCAAACGGGCACGGGCTCCTAAGTTTTGAATTCTGGGGGCCTAGATTAAAACTTGGGGTCCATCATATTTACATGTACTTGAATAAATTTTAACCAGTTTGTGAACATAACATTTTTAACCCATTGTTCAGCTGGGCAAGTGCTATACTGATATTGTGCTTGCCTACCATGAAAATTTGGTTGCCTGTTAAGATAAAAATATTTGAGTCAATTTTGTGTTTTATTAATTTATTGTTATTTTAATAGATATATACATTGTAAATTGTCTCTGAATGATATATTTGCAAGTAAATTAATTGTAAATGAATCTGTATTATCATTTATATTAATCATTTATTATTATTACTATTTTACACTGTAACTACTGTGTGTTTAAATCGATGCAAATTACAAAAGTTTTCATTTTTTAAAACAATAACTTTTATACAATGTATAGTATTACATGTACATGTATCATCATTTTAATACATCCTGAAATTCAGTTCCGTTCGGTATTGGTTCTTTTTTCACACACACCCAACTTACATGTACATCTCCATAAATAAGCCTCAATAAACTGCCAACAACAGTCAACACATGCTGTGTTCTGTGAAATTTTGGCCACGGGATAAAGACTAACATGTTTACTTGTCAATAAAATAATTATTTTAGTTTCTAATTGTTTTTAAGCAATGCATTTTGAACTACAAATAGAAGGAAATGGATCACTTTAGAAACTTAAGCTTTTTTAAATAACAAATGCGGAATGGTTGTGCTTCTACTTTCATTTTGATAAAACCGGACATTGGAACATAACAAAATAATGGCTGAATAACGGCCCCAAAATATGACAAAAAATTCCTAAAATCAATTCGCCAAACGAGCAACTCCGTGCGTAAAACAATTCGCCTGATCATAAATTTGGTCACCTCAGGAGAACGGGCAACCGTTAATTTCCTCCCCTGCATGTATCAAACTAGCCTCTTCCCTTATCGTGATTGATTTTGATATTTATGATACAGTACATTACAAGATCTTTTGTACAGTCAACACTATTTTTTGTTTGTTTTTTTTTTTCGATTGTTTTCTTTCTGTGATTTTGGTTTTATGTTGTGTGTGTGTGTGTGCATGTGTTACACTTTTATATAGTTTTGCCATAAAAATGTACACAGTAATTTGTTGATACATGTAGGACAAGTAAGTAATTCATGGTTAGTGGACTTGATTGATCAGAAGTGGTGGGAGTAGAAAAGCACTTACTGTACATGCTAGCTCTCTCTCTCTCTCTCAAGAATGAATGATGCATGTACATTGTAAACATTTTGAATAATTATCCTCTCGAAACGAAATCTGCCCATACATACATTTTCAAAAGTAGTGGGAGTAGAAAAGCACTTACTGTACATGCTAGCTCTCTCTCTCTCTCTCTCTCTCTCTCTCTCTCTCTCTCTCTCTCTCTCTCTCTCATGAATGATGCATGTAAACATTTTGAATAATTATCCCCTTGAAACGAGATCTGCCCATACGTGCATTTTCACAAAGTTACTCCCTTTGTAAAAATATTTAATTTTTCTCTTGTCCAGAGCTTAGCTTTCAAACCATGCATGATAAATTCATCAAATTTCATATACGTCGTTCCAGGAAGTCAAATACAAGCAGTTAAAGGGATATAAGCTGTCACAATGATGATTTTTGTCTCCTGACATATAATTGAGAATATGATAAAATGTGTGTTCAAATACATTATCAAACAAGTGAAACGTTGTAAAAGATCTTAATTTCGAAGTTATTTGTTTTATTATAATTTAAGTTTTCTCGTACCTCAAAAACTTCAGCTGTATTTCTGTATGCAATGATCTTTGAGATAATCTCTTTCGCCATATCAAAATGTGCTTCATAATTTGACCAGGGGGGTCTCGTCCCTTTCGCACTTGGTCTATCAGCAATCTGGGCCTTTTACACAATCGGTGTATGTAAAAGTCGGTCGATTTTTATGTGCTTTATATTTACTTTTAAAATACAGGATGTGCTTTTATTGGAAAGTGCATGTATTATATAAGATATGTGCTTTTCAACGCTATTTTAAATACCTGAAGAAAATCGGATGAATATATGAATTTTTTCCAATCTTGAATGTTACCCTGTATATATGCTGACATTGCATACCCAGGGCTCAACATTAACTTTAAAAAGAACTAGACCAGTCGGACCAGTACCAGAAAATTTTACTAGACCTGACCTCAACATCACTAGACCTGACCTCGGTTACATCATATCTATCGATATCTCTCTTCCAGAGTTTCATATCCTACTTACTTAGGGTACGCTACATCTAAAGATTTTAATGAAAACACTATTTTAATTTTTAAAAAGTAGTAAAATATAGCTCACATATTAATTTCATAAATTGCCCGACGAACTCGATGACGGGCAGAAGACTTGTGCATATCTGTGTCTCATTTTTAGCTATTGCTGCACCATTAAATGCTATTTACTGATTTTTTAAACAATATATAAAAAAACAAATAAGAACAGAAAGAAATTAATGAATTATTTCATGACTGAAATAATTCCATATAATCTCTAGAGTACTCAAGCCTACTAACTCTAATAAGTAGGACTGGAATACAAGTATATTTTGTTACAGTATAAAACATACATGTCATTTCTGAGTGGTGCAAGTAAATTATCCTCAATTTGTACACTGTATTCATGCTGATTGGTCCACTGATTTATAATTTTATCAAGAACAAAATAAAACCTGAATAGACAGTTAGCTTGAATGCTTTGACAATTTATTTATAGAAGTCAAGAAACAAGTATGTATGTAAGTTTGAAATTTTCTTTTAGGCCTAATTATTGTAAAATAAATTCTGATTTCTGTTCTGCCCTTTGATTTCCTTGATACACCCTCATCTCTAGTTATGCCTCCACTACTATAAAGAAGCCGTCGTCAGTCACTCGGTGTAATCAGATATCGATAGTTATCGTAAGTTGTTCTGCTTTATTAGAGATATCGTGACTAAATTCAAACAAAACTATTCAAAAAGAAATGTACCATTCTATATGCCTGGTTAAATTAAAATATGCCTAGGCTAGGCTAGTGAAGCTGCACGCACTTGTGACTTTATGACTGAAGCTTTCAGTTTCACTTTCAATCTGAATTTTTGCGGGTCCATAGAATTACCGAAAAGACGCCAATTACCGGAATGACGGGACATGTAACTGGATTGAAGCTCCTTTTCATCGTAATGATAATTTTGTGGAATAATTTACTTTTAAATGTTAATAATATAGGTTTTACATTAATTTAAAAGATATTTTGTCGGTATTGTCCTCGTATTTACCGATCCAGCTTTTCATATTTAAGCCATATCAGTACTAGTGTGATATTGAACCCGACGTAACTACTCGTACAATTTGTAGCAAAATTCCTTGAACACTGTTTCCCTTCTCACATTGAAATAGTTTATTCTTCTTAGTTGTATATAAATAATCTAAAAATGACGAAAAAATAATCTGATGTGTCATTCCAGTGGCTTTAAGCGTCATCCTGGTAATATTACCATTTTTCCGGTTATTTTATATACCAATCTCTCACCAGAGGGCGTATTACAATATATGGCGACAAAATGAAAGTAAGTCTATACGGCACGTAATATCAGCGACATATCTATTATCACAATCACCGGTAATGTAAATAAATGTCCCACTATCGGTAAATAAATTACAAAAAGAAGAAAATGATTTTTCACAACAATTTTTTTAATAATAGATCTTCAGTCTATTTGAAGTGATATTTTTAACCCGACCAGTCAGGCTACTTTGATACAAATTAACTAGACCGGACCAATCTTTTACTAGTCAGGGTCGGTCGGACGTGCCTTAGTGTTGAGCCCTGCATACCTCATGTTTTACTATCGTGCCGCCATGCCCGGTGAAGTTGGGCAGTTCATGATCATATGTGTCAAGAATGAAAAAGCCGAGAATGCGATGGGACGAGTTAAAAATGGGTCAAGATCACCCGCGATATACCCAGCATGTGGACAATTTCGGAAACGAATTTTTTGAAATGACGAAAAAGACCAACTTTGCCTGATTTAGGTATGAAATGATGATGTATGAAAATAAACGTAAAGGGCAATAAGAATAGAATCTATATAATCAGCAAATAGCACAGGTCTGTAGGACACTCTGTAATCTTTGTAAAAATTTACCAAAAGTTAATTTGCAATGCTCAAAGTAATGGCAGACAAACAGTAACCGATATTAAGGGTTAAATTTGGCATGGTTGTTGCAATTATGCACATGCAATTATTATCCTAACCACCAGATGATCTTTTAGGGATACATATGAGATAAAATATTACATAAACTGAGCAAGTAAAATTTTTCACCCACGACAGCTCATATCACTTTAAGTATCAATTTGGTATTAATAAACAGATCAGATTCCACTTGTTTCATCCTGTTCAATTCATAATTCACCTTCATCATCACAATTTGTGAGGGGATTCTTGAGGGGATTAGTATCGTCTGTGATGCCTTGTTCTTTTCATTCAGATCAAGACTTCCTTAACCAGTCCCAGCACTATAAATTACAATGTACATTACAATAATGTATATTTGTAATATGATGATAGATTATTGCAATTTTACAGTCTACATTGTATATTTACATTTTGTTGAACATTAAATACCATGATCTATGACCATGCAGTTTGTTACAATATGGCTTGATTCAGATTTTCAAGTCTATAGGATCATTTTTTGCACATATATCAAGTCTATATGATCATTTTGTTGCATATGTATCAAGCCTATATGATCATTTTGTTGCACCTGTACACGGATAGATTAAGTCTATATGATCATTTTGTTGTCTGGTTATAACAACAGGTGACAAGATGATCACTAGTTCAATATTTGGACTCTCATCTATAAATGATGATTGTAGCTGACCTAATTATTTACTTACAACAATATATATACACAACTGAAACTTATACATATGCAAACAATGTACACACACACACACACACATGTACAAGTGATAATATACTTCCTATCTATAGCTAACTGAAGGATGTGTTTCCTGTGTAAATGTTAACAGTGAGATAGAGAATGATTAAAGGATGTAAACTTATTGTCTTTGTTTAAACTTGTAACATTGCTTTGTTGGGACACTTGATTATTTGATATTCACTGCCAACCTTACTTTTTGGTGGGTGTATGTGTGTGTGTGTGTGTGTGTGTGAGAGAGAGAGAGAGAGACAGAGACATACACACACACAAATATAAGTTAGAGCTGTTCTTTCACACAGTTTCATAAATTCTACTTATTTTCCCAATTCATTGCATTGTTCGAAATATTGCATCAACAATTAACTCATTGACCCATGTAGTCCCAATTTGGTCTTGCCCATTTCAAAGAATGGTACAGTTAAAGTCCACTGGCAGAATTCAGGAGTGTTTTATTTTGTAGCATCCAAATTTTACAATAATTTTATATGCAAAATTAACTTGTTTATTGCTGATTTTTACAGTAGACCATACTTTTGATTGATTTGGCGAGTCTAAATGTGATCATAGGGTGGATAAGTTAAGATGTATGACATTAGGGGGGAAGCTATATCTAACATTACCAGTATATAAAATCCATCTAGCTACAATGTAGATATTGACCACTGTCCAGATATCAGCTTGTGAAAGAGGATCTTATAATTAGCACTAGCATGACTGGATGATCAGTAGAAACTTTCTTTCCATATTCCACTTGTACTCTGTGTTAGGAGGCTATGGGGTTTAAAATATCTGTAATGAAATTTAAAAAAGCTGACACTCTAGAAGTGTACATGTACTGTCACTTTGACATACAGGTACATGTGTTGCTGCACATCTGACAAATTCCACGAAGTTATAAGAAATGTACATGTATAATACATTATGGAGAGGGTGAGTGCTGGGTTAAATTTCCCCAAAAATAACTTAAACCAGGAAGCTAGTAAAGTGTATTGTCACTTTGACATACATGTACATGTACATGTGTTGCTGCACATCTGATGGGTTCCATCAGGGTATGAAAAATAAATTTCCCCATCAAACTGATTTTACATGTGTCACTTTTTGTTCTGGTACATGTACAAAGAAAACAATACACATACATTGTATATATAGGACTAGTAATTAAAATGACTAGCATCATCCTTATAACAAATGTACAATGTCAGATTTGATTGTACATACATTTGTACATGTACATGTCCAGTAAATGTCAAAACAGTGTCTACACATCTACATTGTAACAAGCGATACCAACACATGCTTGTATACATGTGGAAGTATGTATGATTATAATCATTGGGATTTAGAGATCTTTAATGCAAAATTGCTTGAAACAGGTAAAAGATAGAGAGTTGAAAGAAAAAGACAAATTTGTTGATGTGTGTCTTCCAAGATGATTGAAATTGATATTATCATAACTGCTACATATGTACATTCTCTGTGATATGTACATCTGTCTGCAGACTGGTAACACACAATATCTCTGTGATATGTACATCTGTCTACAGACTGGTAACACACAATATCTCTGTGATATGTACATCTGTCTACAGACTGGTAACACACAATATCTCTGTGATATGTACATCTGTCTACAGACTGGTAACACACAATATCTCTGTGATATGTACATCTGTCTACAGACTGGTAACACACAATATCTCTGTGATATGTACATCTGTCTACAAACGGGTCACACACAATATCTCTGTGATAATACTGATATGTAATTTGTCTATAATACATAAGTTCTCTTTGATATGTACATGTACATCTGTCTGCAGACTGGTAACACACAAAATGCAAGTTCTCTGTGATAATTGTACATCTGTCTACAGACTGGCAATACAAAAGTTCTCTGTGATACATGTATGTACATCTGTCTGTCTATAGGTCAGTAACGACATACTGGTAACACATGAACCATCTGCACACAAGATGAGTTTTTTAGTAACCTTATGTTACTCATTGTAGATCGACTAACGAGCAATTGCTGCTATTATTATGAATATATAAACAATAACACAAGGCTGGGTCATGGTGTATGCTTATAGTGTGATGTACATATACATGTAGTAGGATATATCATATTAACATGGATGTTTCCCCAACAGTACAAGTATATATAGAAAACACTCCTGTCATTCAATAGCTTATCCAGCTGTCAATGACTACATGTAGAACAGTTTCTCCAGGTACAATGGAGGTACAACATGTATATACCTTGGGAGCCACCTCACAACTTAATATTGATGTAAAACAAATCCTCTTAAGGGATCACCTCACAATTAAAATTGATATGGGTGTAGTACACATCTTCTGTGGGGATCACCTCACAATTACATTGGACAGACCAACTGTTACACTAGAAAAAAAGATCACATGATACCGGCTAATCAGACCATATATTCATTTTGATAACAGCGTGGTGATAAGAGTACAATTTCTATGTATCATATGACCCTCTTACATGTAAGTTAATAATCCTTTGACTTTTTACATACATGTACCTTATATACTATACATACATGTATATACATGTTAAGAGTAACTAATACAACTGTTTAGGCTGAAAATGAATAGATCTGTTTTACCATATTCGACCCAGAATGCTACAAAAATCAGTAAAAAGTGGTGGACGATTAATGGGACCAATTAATAGTCAAATTGATGAAAAACAGTTAATTTTTTATAAGACACAGTGGTAAAGTTGTAGTTATTACTGAGGACACGTATCAACATAACTCTGTTGATGGTGGGCTACAGATAAACTGTTATTTACAGTCTTTTAGGTCCAAATCTCATTGTCAACCAGCTGGAAAAGATTCTTGATCATATATGTAAAAAAGGGGGAGGTCTGCTCGAATATGGTACATGTATATGCTTCCAGCAAAAAGTCTCAAATCAATTACCAAACATGTATATCATCAGTTAAAATGTACAATGTATACTGTTTAGACTGAAATTTACAATTATTATTTTTTAATATAAAGTTCCAAAAGCCCCAAAACATTTTTCAGCATCTTCGCCGTTCTTTTTCGATAAACAAATCTGAAATTATTATGCTTTTAGCTATAACATAGTGTTATTTCTAAGTTGAAATACAATTATTTGACATATTATTTGTAGGTCGATAAGAGTTGATATACAATTATTTGACATATTATTTATAGGTTTGTACAGTTGAAATACAATTATTTGACATATTATTTATAGGTTTATACAGTTGAAATACAATTATTTGATGTATTATTTGTAGGTCGATAAGAGTTGAAATACAATTATTTGACATATTATTTGTAGGTCGATAAGAGTTGATATACAATTATTTGACATATTATTTATAGGTTTGTACAGTTGAAATACAATTATTTGACATATTATTTATAGGTTTATACAGTTGAAATACAATTATTTGATGTATTATTTGTAGGTCGGTAAGAGTTGAAATACAATTATTTGATGTATTATTTGTAGGTCGGTAGAGTAGAAGCTGATGCCCCTCTAGTAGCCGGTCACAAGCTGCCTGTACTTGATATCCAGTTCTGTCCTCATAATGATAACATCATTGCAAGCGCGTCAGAAGATTGCACAGTCAAAATATGGGAAATTCCAGACGAAGGTTTAAAAACCTCCCTTACGGAACCCATTAAAGATCTACTGGGTCATCAAAAGCGGGTTACCTCTGTACTGTGGCACCCATCAGCACAACATGTTTTACTTAGTGCAGGTAAGATAAACCACATTTTGTTTTGGGGCCTCTGTGGCTGAGTGGTTAGAGCATCATAAAGCCCTGCTGGAACCTAAGCTGATTTTGTGAGAAAGTTGGCTAATGTACATGTGGAAGGCCAGTGGTCTCTTCCTGGGTACATTGTAACCGGGTTCTCTGCTCCACCATTATAAACTGGATGCCACCATAAGACTGAAAAACTGTTGAGTGCGGCATTAAACACCAAAGAAACAATTATCTTCCGACCAAGTACAATAAATATTTTACAATGTCAAGTTAAAGTCAGGGGCTTCTGTGGCATAGTGGTTTGTGTTGTCCTTGAAACCATGGAGTCTGTCACCTCTTGTCAGTGCAGGTTCCAGCCCCACTAGAACCTAAGCTGAATTTGTGAGAATGTTTGGCCAGGTTCTCTCCTCCACCATTTAAACCTGCCTGCCACCATATAACTGAAAATTTGGCGTTAAACAAAAAATAAAACAATTTCAGGTCATGTTTTCAGTAGTTACAAAATAATAAATTTATTTAAAATAGATAATTTTGGTAGACATCTATTTGTATAAAGCTAAAGATTCCAAGCTTGTTCATTCTACATGTATGTGAACATTATGATTACTGTATGGTGTCTGTATATTTTAGACAATTGGACACACTCTTATGCACGCAGGCACACACACACACACACACACATGTCAACATGCATTTTTCCTGATGACAAACATGATTTCAGTGCCAGTGAAGAATATGTCAGGTGAAATATGTACTATAGGATACCACTGTGTAAGTTCAGCTTAAACTCTTGTACATTTTGTAGGTTCCGACGATTGTGTCTGTCTGTGGGATATTATCAACGAAGAAATTCTGCAGAATATTGAACTTGATGCCCCAGTTCTGTCCATGTCATTTAATTTTAATGGCAGCAAGTTTGCTTGTGCATTAAAGAACAAGAAGATACGGGTATACGATCCTAGAAGTGGTGAAATGCTACAGGCAAGTATATAAGTACATCAGTATCCATTAGCAACTGTATCATAACAACAAAGGGAAGTTGCTGTTTCATGATAAAAGATATGCTAAAACCTTAAGATAAAACCTAGGGTTTTTTAGCTCACCTTGCCCAGAGGGCCAAGTGAATTATTGCTGTGGCCAAATGTCTATTGTCCGTCGTCTGTTGTCGTTGTCCGTCGTCGTTGTATGTCTGTTAACTTTTGCATTTAAACATCTTCCTCTCAAAAACCAGTGAACCAATTTTAACCTAACTTGGCATATAGCATCCTCATGTGCAGCTGCATAAATTTTGCGAATGAAAAATGGCTAAAACCCATAGGGGCCCAAAAAGGGTCCAAAAATGACCAAAACTTGGTAATCATTAAAAATCTTCTTCTGATGAACCAATGATCAGATGAGTCTCAAATTTTGTATGCATGATAGTAAAGTCAATATCTACAAAGTTTTCGAAGGAAAATGAAACCTGTCCATAAACGAGCCACTAGGGGTGCTTCAGTTATACAGGCTACATTTGTATTACAAATTGTTTAATAACTCAAAACTGATAATAACTCAGTTGTAAGGAATTATCTAAGAATCAATTTGACAAAATTTCAAGATCATTGGGTCAAAGGTCAGGGACACAGGCACCTAAGTAAATGGAAAATATAAGTTTTTTTCTACAATTTTCGACATTTTTGACTACTTCTCCAGAACCATCTGACCAATTTGAACCAAACTTGACAGGAAGTATAACCATGTAAAGCAGCATAAAGTTTGCAGATAAAAAGGGCTAGAACCAAACATAGCTGCCATGGCTAAATATAGAACAACTGTGTCAGCAGATATTTTTAATATAATACATATATTTCCAAAATTATTAAAGCTAGAGAAAAAACTGTTACCTTAAAATAAGCAGCTTGCAAAAATCTACCAATATTTTATTTTGGTGCAAATTTTCTGGTTGACCTTTATATGAGTTATTTCCCCTTTATTGTGGATTTTTCATGTTTTGGGATGTTATTTTTACATTATCTTGGAAAGTATAATAGGTAGAGTAAAAGTGAAAGCAAAGTATAATAGGTAGAGTAAATGAAAGAAGCAATATGTTCAGCATGTAAAGATCTACAAAAAAGTCAGGTTGACCCTTATGGGAGTTATTTCCCCTTTTATGTTTTTGGCTGTTTTTTTTGCTATTATCCAGTGATCACCATTCAAAGATCTATAAAAAAAATTATTGTACCAAAATTGTTAGGGTGATCCTTGTGAAAGTTATTTCCCCTTTTAAATGGATTTCACATATATTCAACTGTTGTTACACATTATCTTGAAAGATCTATAAAAAGTGCAAGTCTTGTGCAAGTTAATTCTCCTTTTCCATGAATTTTTCATGCTTTTGGTTGCTTTTCAGTATATTGTCAGTTAAATACATTTTACTCAGGTGATTATTAAGGCCCAATGAGCCTACTGTTTTTCACGTTTATTAGCCATTTTATCATCTTTTGCACGTTTTTTTTTATGTTTTCCGCAATGTTGACCAATTTTGCTAGGTGAGCGTCTTATGGCCCCTTTAGCCTCTTGTTATAATGATTACAAAGATCAAACTTATAGAATAATTTTGTTCAGGGGAAGAAAGAGAGGAAAAAGAAAACGGAGATAATAACAGAGTTACAGAAAGACAGAGACAAAGAAGGTTACAGAAAGACAGATATAATGACAGTTACAGAAAGACAGTGAGAGAGACAAAGATTGTTATAGAAAGACAGATAACGACAGTTACAGAAAGACAGTAAGAGAGACAAGAGCGTTATAGAAAGACAGATAATGACAGTTACAGAAAGACAGTGAAAGAGACAAAGAGGGTTACAGAAAGACGGAGATAATGACAGTTACAGAAAGAGAGATAATGACAGATTTACAGAAAGACAGTGAGAGACAATGAAGGTTACAAAAAGACAGATAATGATTGAGAAAGATAAAATCAGAAACTTACAGAAAATCAAAGAGATAAAGACAGTGACAGAAACACAGAACAGTTGTATAGAGAGATAAAGACAAATGGAAAGACAGATAAAGACAGTTACAGAAACACAGAACAGTTGTATAGAGAGATAAAGACAGGTATGGAAAGACAGATAAAGACAGTTACAGAAACACAAAAAGACAGTTGAAGAGAGAGAGTAAAAGTAAGAAAATAGGAAAGAGAAACAGAAGCAGTCATATTCTGATATCATTTCCATCATTAATGAGTTTTTTTTTAAGATAGCAAATTTAGCTATTTTAAACAGATAGTCATATAAATAGATAGTTATTAAGATTTATTTGACTGATTTGTTTTTACCTCTCTTGAATTACAGGAAGGAATGGGACATCATGGTTCTAAACCCATGCGAATATTGTATTTGAAAAACAACAAAATATTCACAACAGGATTCTCAAAGATGAGTGACAGACAATATGCTTTGTGGGATGACGTAAGTTTCACATTATGTAGACAAATTTAGTACAAATTTAGTAAAATGATACAGTGCAACTTCCAGAAAAAGATCTATTTAAAATCTTATCCCTCTCAACATCAGTTAGATTAACAAGATTAACATTTTTTATTATTATTCAGGGCTCTACAATACTAAAAAAATTCACTCTTCATTCGGCCAGTGAACCAGAAATTTTTCTAGCCAGCCAGGAACTTTTACTCACATATATATATATATATATATATATATATATATATATATATATAATATATATAAATATTAGTGTTGAATCTAGAGCAACATAGCATGGCACCAGCGCCATGACCCTTTTTTGGAAACGCCATGCCCTTTTTTCCAGCGCCATGCCCTTTTTCATGATGTCAATCGCCAATAACGCCCCCCCCCCCCCCCCCCCCCCCCCCAAAAAAAAAATCGATTCATTGCCGAAATTGCTTGTGAAACCCCATCCCTATTGTTTATTCTTTAATCTGTTAATTGCCCCAATTACCCGTGTCAAGACTGTATATTTCACGGTTGATGATTTTAAATAGCCTCAGGTAATCATCAGCGATAGGGCAGTCAAACGACTCATATGTGATTGGGAATATCGGCAAACTTGCTGAATTTCCGCTATTTTCAAATGGCTAGCAAATTGAATGTATACGTAAAATGTTTGTAAAAATATATGGACAAACAAATAAAATGATGTTTTATTTCAAAATATCCCATTAAAGAAGGTTATGTGCTGCTATGTGGTTGAATTCATCGTTTGAAGCAGGCTCTAGTTCAAGAGTGGGAAAACAGCTTGTGTCAACGGACAAGTTGATTTTAAATCGATTCATGCAAATTGCTTGTAGTTGCCTGTCATACTAATTACTAATATACATGTACATATGTAGGAGTCACAAAGGACTTTTTAAAGCCATAATGGCTGTGAAAATACTGTAAATGGGAATAAACGCTAAATCTTCTGCCAAATCCAAAAGTAAATTTGTTCTCAGACCTTATCGACTTTGTGTCACACGATTCCCGGAATTCTCGGGACTTTTCCTTTCCTATGTGATACAGTGAGGAAAAAATTCAAATAGGACTAAATCTAATAAATTTGTTGAATTTATTTAGATAATTTAAGCATAACAATCGATTACCAATTTAGGAAATAATTTTTGTCACATATCAAAGTGTAAATTATGTATCAAATATTTAACTTGAGACATTTACTAGCTTGCTTTAATTAATCAATAGACTAATTTCACAACTATTTTTTTTATATATATATATCTTGATTGGCAAAAAACATTTTTTAAAAATGTCAGTCCAGGGCTAGCCCTTGTGCTCTTTTTTTCATTGAAAAAAAATCTTAAATAATTCTATTTCTAGAAAAACTATCTTTTGGGGTTTTTTTTAAACATTTTTAGAGAAAAGTGTATAAAAATTTTTAATGGAGCTCTGAGAATATGCACACGTTGTAGTGCAGGTGCCTTCAAAACCAATTTACGTGTTTAAAGTGCCCTTTCAAACAGAAATTGTGTGCCCTTTCAGACTGATTTTGTGTGCCCTTTTCAGATCCTAGATTCAACACTATATATATATATATATATATATATATATATATATATATATATGTTTGTGTGTGTGTGTGTTCTTAAAATAATCCACTGGATGAAAATTCAGAAATGAAATAAAACATTAATTTTTTAAGTTGATATAACATTTTATTGTTTCAATCCATTTAAAACAAGGTTATTAAATGCATGCTGACCTTTTTGTGCATTTTTTTTTATCAATCCAGGAATGTTTATATTCCTATATTTTTCATATTTGTTGCTCTAATATTGAGGCAACCTTAAACTTCTTTTTTAAATTTTTAACGCCGGTTTCTTTTCGACAGAATCTTTGGGGATTCTGTCTCGGCCGTTTTATTGTGTTGCCCCATGATAAAACAGTCATGACAGAATCCCCAATGGGATTAGGCTGTGGCCTGCCTGCCCTCCTCGTCAAACACTAGGCCGAACTTTCTGCCCTGATTTTACTACTAAAAATCGCTTAAATTAAAATCGAAATCAGGGCAGAAAGTTCGACCTACTCGAACACTAGCCATAACTTGGTTCCAGTATTCCTTTGACCAAGATCGTTTAAACTTAGTAGTGTCTAATGAGGAGGTAGATGCCTCTGTTGAAATCGGCCGAGAAAAGAAAATGTCATCGTGTGCTGTTAGGAAAATTTCAAGTCGAAAACATGAGAGCATACAACGTGTTTTTATACAGTAATCCACATGAGTTAGATGCTCTAGTTTATCGAAACTGAATAACCAAATTTGTTGTTGTAAAGTGCATAACAGACCATGATTTCAATAATGTAATTTCACAGTGAAAACGGACAAACTTTTGATTTCCGACTTGGGGGGAAAATCTGGTCGCAATGTGGCGACTGAATGAGAATAAACACTCACCAAAACCTAAAAAATGGTTGCACTTGCGAGGGATTTGGTCGCATTGTAGAGCGCTGTTATTTTCAAGTAATATTATAACATTCTACTTTATTTTCTTTAGAGTTAAAACTGATATACATATGCTTATCTTTGATTTGATTTTTTTATTTTAGAAAAACTTGAGTAAAGCAATCACAATGCAGGATATCGATCAGACTAATGGAGTCATTTTCCCGTTATATGACCAAGATGTTAACATGATTTATTTAGTAGGAAGAGTAAGTATAAAGTTGCTGTTAGGGTGGCTCAAATTTGGTTCACAAAGACAACAAATTTACTATGCCTGTGCCATATTTAAGTTTACTTTGGCGGTTTGTGAGATATAAGTTTACTTTGGCAGTTTGTCAGATACAAGTTTACTTTTGCAGTGTGTCAGATATAAGTTTACTTTGGCAATTTGCCATATATAAGATTTTGTTGGCAGTTTGCCAGATATAAGTGTGCTTTGGCAGTTTGCCAGATATAAGTTTACTTTGGCAGTGTGTCAGATATAAGTTTACTTTGGCAGTTTGCCAGATATAATGTTACTTTGTCAGTGTGTCAGATATAAGTTTTTTCTGGTAGTTTGCCAGATATAAGATTACTTTGGCAGTGCACCAGATATATGTTTATTTTGGCAGTTTGCCCATTATAAGTTTACTTTGGCAGTTTGCCAGATATAAGTTCATTTTGGCAGTATAAGATACAAGGGAACTTTTTGAATGTTATAATCATGAAATCCTTGTATTTTATTCATGTTCAACCCCTCATTGGCTCATTCTTTACTATACTTATCAACAAGGCATATAGTGTGAAATGTACACTGTTGTCTTTACAATAATTTTTAAGCAGTTTTCCATGACAATCTATCATTTGCTGTAAATTAAATCTTTAAATCAAAATTTTTATCATGATTTAAACGCATCAATTAATGTCTTTCAGGCCATGTATATGCGTAAGTGTATCTGGATTTTCTTTTCCAGGGTGATAGTATAATTCGGTTCTTTGAGATTACGGATGAAGAACCTTATGTTCACTATCTGAATTTATATCAGGGGAAAGATGCTTTGAAAGGTTTCGGAGCCATGCCTAAACGAGGACTGAATGTCAACCAGTGCGAGATTACCAGGTATAAAGAGACATCCTGTAGATCATGTGTAAAAATTTGATAACTCCTGACCCAAGTTTGGAGATGGATATATCATTGGTTATAATCCCCCCCTCCCCCACTGGTGAGGCTCACGGTGGGGAAGAGGATATAGTTTTTGTCTGCGTCAGTCTGCTTGGTCAAGGTTTTGGTTAAATTCAGTTTAATTTGACTTGGAAAATGGCATAACTAAATACTTTGATAAAAATGAAATCAAACAAAAATAATAAGGAAGTGTCTCGAAAACTTTAAAGATTTCTGAAGAATTTGCTCTCTTGCCACTGATATTGTATCTAATATTTGAATATTTATAGGTTAATGAAAGTTTAAAAAAAAAAAAAATATGTAATGTCTTGTATCTTTCAGAATTTACAAACTTACACACACAGGTCTTTGTGAGGTCATACCATTTACTGTGCCGAGAAAGGTGAGTGCACCCCTTCTGGGACCTCTTTCTTGTGATGTATGGAATTAAATTTGGGTTATAGATATTGCAAATTGCAAAATCTTAAAAAGATTTGGCAAATGCCAATGTGGCTAACAATGGTGCAAACGCTGATACAATACCGAGGCCCAAGACCATAAACAAGGAATATTCTGACACATTTTATTCCCAAACATTAAGAATTTACTCATCTTTGTGAAACTCGCAGACCATAAAACGACTTTAGAATTTTCTCAACTGAAATAAGATTGCCAAGGGGCAGTGTAAATCTCATCCATGAAATATGTCCCAATTTATGTCACTATTCCCTTAACTTCGATGTTTGAAAATCATGCATACCATAATCTACGATTAATTATTTAATAACCAACCAAGAGGTATAAAAAGCGTTAAAAATTGAGAAGGCAGCACATTTTGTGGCATAAAAAAAGAAAAAGATATATAACTTTTTAAAAGCGTCTTGTAAAATGCCAATACATGACCGAAGTCAGTAATTTATACATATAATATGTATAATGTATATAATACACAATATTCAAGAAACAAGTTAATTAGTATAAGTACATTGGATAAGATAAATGACTCGGAACATACACTGGGGCACATGTACCGGACTAAATTTACACCGTCCCTATTGTTAATATAAACAAACGTCGTATGATCAAAACAAGCCAACAGAGAAAGAAGTGTTGTTTTTAAAGTTGTTTTTAAAGCCAAAGGTTTAAACATGTCCCGAAATATTCTAGGGTGACAACGACAATGACATTTGGGTTTATTTATCCCAAGGCGAAGATAGGGGCAGCCATTTTCGCTGATAAGAATTTCTTAAGTCAGCTACATGCCATAGTTCAGTATTTTATCACTTGAGAAAGAAATTTGTCTTAGAATTTCTTTATGGTCCACAACTTTACCCAAGTTGATTTGAGTAAAATCTCAAAGTTGAGTAAAAAAAATTGTCTGAGAATAGTTTTATGGCCCAGGGCCCAGATGTTTCCCAAAATCATAGATATTATATGTTTCTGAAGATTTTACACTTAGCAACTCTAGTAAAATGGGTATGCAATGAATCTGACAAATTTGACAAAGATTTTTGTTTTAAGTACATTATTTATTATAGCTGACATACTCAGTATATCTCTTTCAGTCTGAACTATTTCAAGAGGATTTATATCCAGACACAGCTAGTCCAGAACCTGCAATATCCGCAGAGGACTGGTTCTCCGGGATGAATGCCGATCCTAACATGGTAAGTTGATAACATGATACAATCCACCAAATGGCCTTCAGTAGCAGACTGCCTCTATTTCTTTTATTTGTCATTCAGAAGTTTATTGTTTGTTTTTCGTTAGGTCACATGGCTCATGATGACCTATTGCGATCGCCTTTTGTCTTTCATGGTCCGTCATGTGTCATTAACATGTACACATTTTCAACTTCTTCTCAAGAACAAGTGGGCCAATCTTAACCAAACTTGGCATATAGCATCCCCATGTAACGCCGCATAAAGTTTGCGAATGAAAAGGGGCTAGGACCAGTAGGAACACCAAAGGCACCAAAAAGGACCAAAACTTGGTACATCTTTAAAAATCTTCTTCTCATGAAACAGTGATCAGATGACTTTCAAATTTTGTATGCATGATTGTAAAGTCAATATCTACAAAGTTTGCAAACAAATGGTTTATAATTCAGAACTGATCGACTTTTTGTATACAAAAAAGATCTACAAAAATGTCAATAGGGCCGAAATTGTTACGTTGACCCTTATGGGAGTTATTTCCCCTTTTAGTGGATTTCTCATGTTTTTTTTATAGTTTTGTCCTATCATCATGAAAAGTATAATAGATAGAGAGAATATGAAAGAAGCAAAAATGTTTAGCATGCAAAGATCTACAAAAACCTCAACAGGAATGAAATTGTCACGTTGACCCTTATGAGAGTTATGTCCCCTTTTAAGTGCATTTTTTTCATGTTTTGGGCTGTTCTTTCCTATTTTCTAGTAATCATGCAAAGATCTATAAAAAAAACTATTGTGCAAAAATTGTTAGGGTGATCCTTGTGAACGTTATTTCCACATGTTTTCAACTGTTGTTGCACATTATCTTGAAAGATCTACAAAAAAGTCGGCAAGGCAAGTCCACCCTTATGCAAGTTAATTCTCCTTTTCAATGAATTTTTCATGCTTTTGGTTGCTTTTCAGTATATTGTCAGTAAAATACATTTTACTCAGTGAGCCTACTGTTTATCATGTTTATTAGCCATTTTATCATCTTTAACACATTTCTTATGTTTTCTGCAATGTTGACCAATTTTGCCAGGTGAGCAACTTATGGCCCCTTGAGCCTCTTGTATTAATGAACTATTTATCCCTAGGGACACTTGGACTTGCCTCTGTTGGATTAACCTACACTCCCTGAGGGAAACTTTTGGACTGGCCTATATCACTGAGTATGCTGTGTAGTCTATTTTTTTTTAAGGATTAAAAAAGTTCAACTTGTCTGTGATATGTCAGTTTTTCTGTACCATTTCTTCTGATACAGAAATTAACATAATTTTGGAATGCTAACAATGCCTACAGCAATAATTCATCGACGACATTGCCAAATATAATACCTTTCATCTTGTCTTCAGGCAAAAACTTGAACATCTTAATAGAAATTGACTCAAGTTACACATGTTACATAAAGATCATGAGTATTTCTTTACTTGTACTCTTGTAGATGTCCCTAAAAGAAGGCTACGTTTCAACGAAGAAACCTCATGCATCTGCTGCCCGTAAATCTAATATCCTCAATCAACAGAAAGTGCTATCAACACCCCGAAAAACAGCTGATACTGCTGCTAAACATGCCAGCACTCCAGCACCATCATCAGTTGCAACAGAATTACCACCGGTATGTCAGTGGAGTTACATGTCGTTTTCAAAATACTTCTTATTTTTAGTTATGTATGTGTGAAACTTTGTGTGTGTATGTACAGTAGTAAGCATGATATAAATAATATATTACTTGTATTTTTGTATCAAGGTTCACTTTGATGTGATGATATCTTTATAAGTGTTTATTTGCATGACGTGAAGCAAGCCCTAATAGTGTCATGAAGCAGCAGGCGTTATCAAACAGTTCTCAGAGCATTTTCTGGTGGCGGCCAGTTTTTTAATGGTGGAGAAAATCCGGCTACAATATACCCGGTGAGAAACCACTGACCTTCCTCAAGTAAACTGGTAAATTTTCTCACAAAATCAGCTTAGACTCAAATCGTGCTGACAAGAGGTGAGAGACTTCATGGTAAACAACAAGATGCTTTAACCACTTGGCCTCAAAGGCCCTGGTACGAGACATGAAATACTGGCCTCTGTCATGATTGGCTTGGCTAGGCATAACTCCTGTTCCTGGAGATATATATACAGTTATATATGGACTGTGTCTGATGGGAGATGAATTAAAAAATAGAGTAAAAATGAAAACTTTATCATTATAGAGCTGTATACAGTAGTTAGGCAATGTGTCATCTTCTAGAACTGAAAACACATAATTGTCAAGATCATGTATTCCGTCAGTGTGTGTGGTAGCTACTGCATGTGATAGCATGGTCAGTAGAGAGCTTTATGTATTTGACTCTTGTTACGGTTGTACTTCAGATTTTAAAGAAGGTAGTAACGTTAATTATCACTACCTTGTGTGGAACATTACAAGTGAAATCTGAAGATTTGATATATGACATTCAGATAGTGGCCGTCAAGCTCTGAAACATTTGAAAATAAAAAAAAATCCTTGTCAAAAAGTAGGTCGTCTGAAAATGTATTTCTTCACATCAGAACAGTTATATTCATTACAAGGTAATGGAATTTTCCACCTGGAGAATGTAGCAACAATGTGGTTATGCCTATTCACTAGAGTTTGTGCTCTCACCTGTCATACAAGGATTATCATGGAATTGTTATGTTTTTATGTCTGTTCTGAATGTTGTTTACAGAATGCCTTGTTGTCATGTTTTGTTTATGTTTTGCATGTAGTTTTATTTATGTCTTTTCTTGTTTATCTTTTCTTATCAAATTTTGTGGCATGCCTTTGGAAAAAATAAATAGGAGCCTGCTCCTGCTCCTGCCCCTGCTCCTGCTCCTGCTCCTCAGAAGCCAGTATCTACGACTTCAGAACCAGCATCTGCGGTTAGTGTTGTTTTTTTGAGTTATGATTTCATGTGTTCTCATAGAAGAATTGACGTGTTGTTCAAAATATACCTTTTATTTTCTGCTTTATATATATATATATATATATATCTCTCTCTCTCAGAAATTTCATGTTATATTATTTCAGCATTCATTTCTGCTTGTTAATCAATTTCTTGTACAAGTATGACCTTTCTAACTCTTTGATTTCATGTTTGCTACAAATAACTGATTTCTTTAACAAACAGGGATTTGATCCGTCGGGGATTTTGGAAGATATTAGGAAACTCAAACTAATTGTCAAAGCCCATGAACGAAGAATAAAAACATTAGAAGATAAAGTAAGCCAGTACGAGGCCAACACGTCGGAGGAGGAGTGCAACGCCAATGCGGATGCGTGTTAAAATGTATATAATCTGTTTCTTAGTGTTATGTTGGCTTGGGATTTATATAGTGTTGTCGTAGTTTGTCTCTGATCACATGCTTGTAATACACTAACTCAACCCAGTATCAGTGGTCAATCATCATGCGTGAAGAACCTTCCCATTATTCCCTATTTGTCATCTTGTGATTGATGTAGTGTTATTTTGTCCTTAAATTGCACCAGATGTTGTGAATTCACATTGTGTTGAGATCTCACCTATTGAATGCAGGACATACCTAAACTCCAATTATTTTGATTTTTGCACATCACTCCAGAGGTATTCTCTCTGCCAGAGAGATCTGGAAGCTAGCTGATATCAAGTTATTACCAAGATCAAAACTTTGACCATTTTGTTCGGGTAGGGTATGTGGTGTTCTGCCAAGTTCTTTACATGTAATACTTCAGCTGTGTGTTTGTCTGGCCATCATGATTTAATTTGGGCTTTAGTTTGTTTGACTTGTAACTTCCTAGAACTACACACTGGACACGAGAAACTGTTATGAATTCAGTTTAGTCCATGTGGCTGTGTTTGAGAGTGTATGATTGTGTATTAGTCCTACTAACAGCATGATAGATGTCACATATGTTGGTGCAATACAAAAATCTTCAACATTTAACATGTGCTGATCTTATGTAGGGAAAGTCAACTTCTATACCTGCTTAGAGTAAGATTCTGTGACTTACATACCTGCTTACAGTAAGTTTCTGTGACTTACATACCTACTCATAATAAGTTTCTGTGACTTACATACCTACTCAGAATAAGTTTCTGTGACTTACATACCTACTTAGAGTAAGTTTCTGTGACTTACATAACTGCTTAGACTAAGATTCTGTGACTTGCATGCTTACTTAGAGTAAGTTTCTGTGACTTACATACCTACTAAGAATAAGTTTCTGTGACTTATATACCTACTAAGAGTAAGTTTCTGTGACTTATATACCTACTCAGAATAAGTTTCTGTGACTTGTATTCCTACTAAGAGTAAGTTTCTGTGACTTACATACCTGCTTAGAGTAAGTTTCTGTGACTTACATACTTGCTTACAGTAAGTTTCTGTGACTAACATACCTACTTAGAGTAAGATTCTGTGACTTATATACCTACTTGGAGTAAGTTTCTGTGACTTACATACTTGTTTACAGTAAGTTTCTGTGACTTACATACCTACTTAGAGTAAGATTCTGTGACTTATATACCTACTTGGAGTAAGTTTCTGTGACTTACATACTTGTTTACAGTAAGTTTCTGTGACTTACATACTTGTTTACAGTAAGTTTCTGTGACTTACATACTTGTTTACAGTAAGTTTCTGTGACTTACATACCTGCTTAAAGTATTCTGTGAATTCGGCCAAAATAAAATGTATGTTTGTTTACTGTTACGGAAGCCCAAAAAATTAGGGTAGATAGGTTGATTTTTCATTCAATATTTATTTTTCATTTCATTTTTTGTTTTTTATCTGGCTATGAACTTGCCTTGGAACTCTCCATCATTGGTTGGAAAGCATTTGGTGTTTCTGCTTCTGTTTTGTTGCTGTCTGAAGCTGTGGACTCGCCATGTCCCGTGCATTGAAAAATAAATATAATACTATTGCAACTAGAAGTGAAAATCACATAACCAACACACAGTCCCGTATCAACCTCATATCCATTTAAGGATACAGTAAATTTCAGCCGAGATTCTGCTTCACCATGAACGTTGACAAAAAACGTCAAATAAGTTTTTTTCTTTAGGAAACGCATATATCAGTTTTTTGCCCAACTGATGACAACAATATGCCAAGTTGATGGCTTACACATGCATCATCTCCATCTTGGCATCATTTGTCATTACCAATGATGCTGTGAATAAAACCCTTCACATAGATTAATTCTGAGTCAAAGATTCTGAAGCACTACGCCAGGCAGTAATGTGAATGATTAATGCCTTTGACCAGAACTCTTCAAATCCGCTATGGAGTGTAACGTGATAAGCATCTGAGTGAGTCGGGTTACACCAGACAGATGCTTGACACTATAGTCACAGAGCATTACAAACTTTTTGATGAATCTCAAGACTAACTTACAAAACGGAAATGGGATCATACAAAACCGGATTTCCTGAAAACGTGAAAAAATGTTTTTGGGTCGACGGCAAAAAAGTAAGGTCCGTCGGGTAACCGTAAACAACCATATTTTTTATTTTGGCCTTATATACCTACTTAGAGTAAGTTTCTTTGACTTATACACCTATTTGGAGTAAGTGTCTGTGACTTACATACCTACTTAGAGGAAGTTTCTTTGATTTATACACCTACTTACAGTAAGTTTCTGTGACTTACATACCTACTTATAGTAAGTTTTTATGACTTACATACAAACATAGAGTAAGATTCTGTGACTTTGTAAGCAATAGACATGTGTAGCTGGTTTATCAAATTTGTGCTGTCGTTTGATATTCAATCAATTGTGGGCATCTGTTTACATTTATCCCTGTAATTTGAATACTTTTTGAAAATTATTCTCTCTTATTATCTGGAGACATTTTTTCCATAAAGAAGGTTATATTTAAAGCAAGGTCCACAAGCCGCACAATAACCGAAGTTAAATCAATAGGCTATACACGGGTTAAATTTAGCAATGTATTGTGCAAATGGTTTATGAAGTTATAAAATTGAAACTTACATGCCAAGAAATGACCTATTCTCATCTGTGTATTTGTAGAATTGGTCTTTTTACACTGGAAATATTCATAGAAATGATCAAACTATAGCTAGCTCTCTGTTTGTTTGCATTCCTTCTTGGTTGCCCTCTAGAGCTGCAAGTTGTTTTGGGTAGATGTTTTTTGCTCACCTACCATTACCTTTAAAAGGAGGTGGATATTTTTGTATTATTGTGTAAATGAGAAAGAATACAATATAAGATGCTTTGTGCTTTATACTGACTTCGCTAGATAGACCAGGGATTCTAACTTGTACATATGTAGTATGACACTTCCTGTTTCCTGTCAGAGAGTTTGTATACACATCTAGGGTGTCACTTAGTCAGTAGAGCAGGAAATATATACATTACATATTTATTGTTGACAGCTATCTGATAGATAGATAGATAGATAGATAGAAATAAAGGAGAAAACTGATTGATAAATTGATTTATAGATAAAGCAAATTTACCAAAAATTAGTAAAGTACCAGTTACGACAGTTTATCTGAATTTGAAGTAAGAGTGTATACATGTTATATCAGTGATACATAGAATACTCTCTATGTTAACATAAACCAGACCTTACCATGGTGCATACCATAGAAATGGTGACAGGGCTTTCAGAGGCTATAGGGGTAGTTCTGGCAATGTGGCATGGGTTATTAGTAGTCAGGCAGTATGGTAATTCACATCAATCTTGTTGTATCTGCATCAGTGTGTTACAAGTCATTTACAATTTGCCTCGGTGGATCTTATATTTTTATGCCCCTGGCCTGAAAGGTCCGCTGGGGGCATCTAGTGTATAAATCGTTCATTTGTCTGTTTGTCTGTCTGTCTGTCCATAATTCTGTCCCACTTACATATAAAATGCAATATTTCAAGTTGGGATTGTGTTACAGCAACTAAACTTAGACTGTAAGTTCATCTAAAGGTTGCTCATACTTCACTGACATCTCATGCAAGCATAGAAATTAGTTGGGACCATGGGCATTTGTGTTTCACAAACACATCTTGTTTGCTAAAGTTTTTCAGGAACACGCACACTCAAATACACACATTATGTTCTATTCTATCCTGTCAATCGAACATAAATCATTTATAAAATAGAACAAACACACTTGTAGGATCTGAAGCGCTCCGAGTAGTGCATTTTATTAACGTATAAATGATAACATAGTAATCGGGAACTCTTAGCTTTGTCCTGAAATCTACAAAATACAAGTTTTGTCATTAATTAAGGTCAAAATGAATAAAGTAAATCCATAACAGGAAGGTAAAACAATACATTAAATGTAATAATGGGTGGGTAGGTGGGTCCCTTATTGTCCAAAGACATGTTAATGCACGTAAGCAGAGCCTTCAATGGCAAATATCTTACACTCATTAGAAACATTAATTACAGTATCACAAAATACCCATGCAATAATCATGAATACTGGTGTAACAGGAATTTCTACTATGGGTATATTTATAAACTAGCCAATCAGAGCTAATAATGTAAACAACAAACACGTGTTTATGTAACATTGATAAATAAATGTTGTTGCAGCAGGTTTTGGAATATAGCTGATTTATTTGATATTGCACATTGTCAAGTGTTAATTATGTGTGTGTAAAGTTTTTTATCCTTTGGGAAGGCAATTGAAATGGAAATACATGAAAAATATCATTGGTAAATTTTGTCCAGAGGCCACTAATTTTGATTAAGATCACTGGTGCTGGTAGCTGTCAAGTTGACAATCATGTGATATTGACATGTCATCATTTGTGCATTTTGTCTACTAACACGTTTCCAGTAACATGGTGTTTGGTTTAACCTTAGTTCATATTATGGTGAGGGTTCACATATGTAGCAGATCTTTTTTTCCAGGGCGCCATAACTTTACTTTTGTTCTGTTCAATTATCTAAAATTGAAAATTGTCTACTTTTATTTTCCTGCTTCATAGAAGAATTAACTCTTGCATAATGGATTTTTGATAATTGATATATTTAATATAAGTGCATTACACAGAGATGAATACATTGTCATGATAATTAATTGTCTGAACATGCACTGACATTGACTCTGTTGTGCCTGAATATTGCACTAAAACTGCACTGATGTTGTTCTGTAGTTGTAATATCAGATGTTCAAATATATTTCAAATTGATTCGATGTTGTCATTAAAATAATTTTTGATGCTGCCATAACCATGTAGTTTCTGGTATTGTTCCTTCTGTCATAGATGTAACCATGTGATATCCTTAAGTGCACTCATTTGTTGTCATAAAGGGAAATAACCATGTAGTTTCTGGCATTGCACCTACTGCCATAGATGTAACCATGTGATATCCTAAAGTGCACTCATTTGCTGTCATAAAGGGATATAACCATGTAGTTTCTGGCATTGCACCTACTGTCTTAGATGTAACCATGTGATATCCAAAAATGCACTCATTTGCTGTCATAAATGTTCATAACCATGTAGTTTCTGGCACCTGCTGCCATAAATGATACTGTGATATTCTAAATTGCATTGATAACATTCTGAATTTCAGAAAATAACAATCCATCTCTCTCTCTCTCTCTCTCTCTCTCTCTCTCTCCGTCTCTCTCTCTCTCTCTCTCTCTCTCTCTCTCTCTCTCTCTCTCTCTCTCTCTCTCTCTCTCTCTCTCTCTCTCTCACATAAACACACAGTGCCTTGGATCTTTACTCACTGATGCTAACCAATGCTGTCAGTAGACGAAGTAAGATTGGGCCAGGAACCCAGGCTCACTCACTCTCTCTCTCTCTCTCTCTCTCTCTCTCTCTCTCTCTCTCTCTCTCTCTCTCTCTCTCTCTCTCTCTCTCTCTCTCTCTCTCTCTCTCTCTCTCTCTCTCTCTCTCTCTCTCTCTCTCTCTCTCTCTCTCTCTCTCTCTCTCTCTCTCTCTCTCTCTCTCTCTCTCTCTCTCTCTCTCTCTCTCTCACACAAACACACAGTGCCTTGGATCTTTACTCACTGATGCTAACCAATGCTGTCAGTAGACGAAGTAAGATTGGGCCAGGAACCCAGGCTCACTCTCTCCCTCCCTCTCTCTCTCTCTCTCTCTCTCTCTCTCTCTCTCTCTCTCTCTCTCTTCTCTCTCTCTCTCTCTCTCTCTCTCTCTCTCTCTCTCTCTCACACACACACAAACACACAGTGCCTTGGATCTTTACTCACTGATGCTAACCAATGCTGTCAGTAGACGAAGTAAGATTTGGCCAGGAACCCAGGCTCACTCTCTCTCTCTCCTCTCTCTCTCTCTCTCTCTCTCTCTCTCTCTCTCTCTCTCTCTCTCTCTCTCTCTCTCTCTCTCTCTCTCTCTCTCTCTCTCTCTCTCTCTCTCTCTCTCTCTCTCTCTCTCTCTCTCTCTCTCTCTCTCTCTCTCTCTCTCTCTCACACACACACACACACACACACACACAAACACACAGTGCCTTGGATCTTTACTCACTGATGCTAACCAATGCTGTCAGTAGACGAAGTAAGATTGGGCCAGGAACCCAGGCTCACTCTCTCCCTGTCTCTGTCATTCTCTGTGTCTCTGTCTCTCTGTCTCTCTCTCTCTCTCTCTCTCTCTCTCTCTCTCTCACACACACACACACACACAAACACACAGTGCCTTGGATCTTTACTCACTGATGCTAACCAATGCTGTCAGTAGACGAAGTAAGATTGGGCCAGGAACCCAGGCTCACTCTGTCTCTCTCTCTCTCTCTCTCTCTCTCTCTCTCTCTCTCTCTCTCTCTCTCTCTCTCTCTCTCTCTCTCTCTCTCTCTCACACACACACACACAACACACAGTGCCTTGGATCTTTACTCACTGATGCTAACCAATGCTGTCAGTAGACGAAGCAAGATTGGGCCAGGCCAGGAACCCAGGCTCTCTCTCTCTCTCTCTCTCTCTCTCTCTCTCTCTCTCTCATCTCTCTCTCTCTCTCTCTCTCTCTCTCTCTCTCTCCTCTCTCTCTCTCTCTCTCCTCATCTCTCTCTCTCTCTCACACACACACACACACACACACAAACACAGTGCCTTGGATCTTTACTCACTGATGCTAACCAATGCTGTCAGTAGACGAAGTAAGATTGGGCCAGGAACCCAGGCTCACTCTCTTTCTCTCTCTCACACATACTTTTTGTGAATGCAATGTAGGATAGTACCTATTTTGTCTAGATGCAGTTTTTATCTGTAACACATCAGTCAGTGGTGTTTAAACTTCCTGTATGTATATTTCATCATAAGTATAGTGAATGTTCTCATTGTACTTCCTGGTTTTCAAGCAATAAGTTTTGTAATCTTTTAACAATTGATACATCTTTGTGTATTGGTTATCATTATTTTACCTGATTTTCAGTTGTCATATTTGCTCTATATTTCACTTTTTATTTCAGTACAAATATAAAGTATTATGTTGAAAGCTTTCAGGCAAATCTTAAGATTAGAATTTGTTGTGAATTTGTTGGGAAATGTAATTTAATGTTTAACATGAGCAAGCTAAATGTCACATGATGTCACATCAGCTCACATGATGTCCCTTTAATTAGTGTTAGAAGGTAATATTCCTGATGTAACACACAGGAACATACTGTATATCTGAAATTTTCACTCCTGTTACAATATTCATCATTTGAGAGGACAAATTTAAAATGAAAGCCAAATGTCAAAGCTAAATAATTAAAGCATGAACATCTATGTCATCCATGAGACTTTAAGTGATTAACGGCAAATTTAAGACGACCAGATGACTGTTTTCTGTCATAAAAGAGTGAAAATTTCCAAGTATACAAAAATAATATTCATGTGGTGTGAAATTAATACACATACATTGATTATCATAAATTTGTTCAGGATTGTCAGCACAAATTGTTGATTGTTCAGTTTTATTATTCATTGCAGAGTAAAGATGTAGTTCAAATACAGGAAGATGTGGAGGATTTAAAGAAGACGGTCAATGAACAAGAAGAAACTATCAAATCTCTCACCGAGAGAGTTGCTGCTTTGGAAGCCAGACTAAATGCTTCTTCTGAGGGATCTTCAAAAGAATGTAGTGATGAATAAATTGATGATTAAACTGCCGTTTAAATAATAGAATCATTCATTGGACTTACAAGAAGCATGATGCCAAATATGGCCTCACCATAGCATGACTTGTTCTCTCTTTATCCTGTGTCTAGAGAATTTTATTGCAATGTTTTGTTTTTATGTTTCAAAACTTGATCTAAGCAATAACTTTAACACAAGACAGTATAGATGTATTTTATATATGTATAGATATATGTTTGTATTTGTAGGTTTTTTGTCACATTTACCTTCATAACAGATGGTCTTTCATCCTTTTTCCATCAACAATGATACATATTAACATTTCATCAAATTTAGTTAACCATTGTGCTGTTTGCAGCTTCTGTTATATCTTTTGATCACCTTTAGTAAATTTTGATTGTTTGTATAACTTTTCTTGTGCGTATTCAGTAAGAAGAGAAAAAAAGATATAAAAGCATCAGTTTCATAATCCTATTTCATTATTTAATCACGTTTAACTCGCTGGAGGCCAATTATCGACAAATATCAAATTTCTCCAATGTTATTGACTGACAACAAATATTGGTTTTGTGACAAGTATCTACATAATATTTTGCATAGGAAAGTTGTATAAAACTTTTCTTTTTTTTTTTTCATATTATCATGCATACTGAAATATTGCAAATTTGTCATCAATTCGTAGCCATGTTGGCAATTAACTAAATGCCAGATACGGCACCTTTTTTGCAAACTTTTCCATTATGACGTCACATTTAAATGGCCCATCAGATATTTGTGTAATTATGACATCACAATTGAATGAAGTCAAAAAAGCACATGGAGAGCCACATTCGGACAATAGGTCAATTGGTAATTGGTGAGAATTGGTCAGCCACCAGTAGGTTTTTTATGCACTGCAAATATAATCACATGAAGTTATATGATTTGATTATTAATTTTTCTCAGCATTTTTTAATTCCATCACGTAGATATCATCTGCACAAATTGACACCATTTTCACATTTGTATTGTTATGATTACTCAGTTTGGTAGTGTACCAGTTTGTTTTGTATTTCACCAGTGCAGCTGTACTTACACCATCATAAACTTCCATCAGGACAATATCTGATGCCTTTTTTGTAAGGCGTTGCTTTATTCAGGTGCCTAACACATGCAGCTATTTTCATTTTGAGTAGTTCACAAGAGAAAAAAAAAAGAATTGTTTGGTTTATAGATGATTGTGTACGGTTAAGATTTGTTTGAAAATCGTAACTCAGGTCTTGCCTTTCGGAGTATGATTGTAATGTTTGTACATACCGGTATATTAAGGCTAAAAGCAAAGGACTTCAACGGGCTGTATATATTAATATTGAAATTACAAGACTATTGCAGGCTGTACATATTAACAAGGAAATAATGAAGACTTAGACTGTAGATAACGCCTTGTCGTTGTAAGATATTATCAAAAACAACTCAGTATTTTACATGTTTTAAACAAGTCCCAGATTTTGAATCATGACTTTTGATTTAGTTTGATTCAGTTTAATGGTATAGTACAGATTAAAATATATGAATTCATTTGATTCAGGTCTAGGGATTCAGTTTAATGGCCTAGTTTTGCTTTAGAAATATTGATTCATTTGTGTCAGAGCCATATACTCAGTTTGATTCTGTTGAATGCGTTAGAATTGGTTTTTCAAATATCTGTTACCAAGGTAAACAAGTTTGTAAACTGTGTATAGGACTGGTCACTGTATGTAACATTTTGTGCCATGAACAAATGTGTAATAGTAGATTTCTTGACCATCACTGACCGGTGCATTAGTGATGTAGGGTGCAGTCTGCCATCAGTTGGTCTATGGTCATTTCTGTCATGCAACAGGTCTTTGCCACCATTATAATCCAAAATTTCACACAAAGATTTCCCATCCAGAAAAGACGAAACCTAATGCTTTATTTAAGGGCGCACAACTTCTAGGTCATTTACACTCATTTATGTACGGTAATTATGGTTTGTAGCTATCTCTCGGATTGTTTATCTTTACCTGTTTTAATTCTGTTTTGCTGCTCCAAAGTTTTTATCACGGCGATTGTTGTTGTTTTTTGTTTATAATCAAGCTGACTAGAATACATATAGAGACTCCCTTCACTTGTAAACCTTTTTGGAGGTGGAGGTAGGGCCTTGTTTGTAAATGTGTACTAATCGTATTTTTTTTATTTTATTTATTTTTTTTTTTGGCAGGGGTAATCTATGAGTGTTCACATTTTATGATTTTGAATCTTTGTTATGTCATATACTGCCAAAGTTTTATCTTCAATAGTGCTGATGATGGTGCTATAGATTTCCCACACTATCCCCTTCAAATAATTTCATCTTTTATAAATTTACAGATATCGTAATTGGGGTGGGCACACAAGGGATTTGTTCAAGTATTTCAATGACCTCTGTTCTTGTCAGTCTCTCTGGGATGTGTAGTTGACTGTTATGATAAAGTTCTTTTTACTGAAATCATGGATTGTGGATAGGCCAGTAAAGAAATCCATGTGATGGTGTTTGCTAGTACTTTTGACATTTGTTATTTTATATTACAGTAATGTCTTATGATGAGTGAATGAGTCATCAATGTGTATTGGATCAAAGATATATATTTTTATGAGATTTTTTCTGATGTATTTGAATAACTAATTGCTTAAATGTATGTGTAATTCTTCATGTCTATGCATGTTTTGTAAATATGAGAGAACAAATATACTTAACTTCAGAAGATCAGCACTGATTTTGTGTATATCATGTGGTGTAAAAAATTTGTGTATTTTGATTGGTGTAATAAATCACGTGATTTTTTGTTAAAGGGAGATAATTGTGCCAAATTCTTTGAATGATGTTGGTCACTGCTGTACAATTTTTTTTTTAATAAAATGGTTAAAATTGAAGTCAGTGTGTAAAAGGATCAAGTGCATGGTTCATTTGATCTGTATGAATCTTTAATTTCTACTTTTAGACCACAGTGCTAAAGTTCTGCAAGACATGTACAGTTATTTGAAGCAGGCATATCTTTACAATCTAAATCGTTTATCAAACATTTTACTTAAGTAGCCAAATTTCATTATTTGATTATTAAAAAATTGTCATTGTTTGTCTGGGGTTAGACAGACAGACAGATTTTTGGTCATGATTTACTGTCACATTTGAACAATCAAATCGATATATAACTAAAGACCAAATTCTGTATAGATCTAGATCAATTAGATCAATAAGAAATGGGCAATTGATCCAGGAAAGCACACGCACACACATATGTAGTCAACTCCATTATTTTACAAAGTGGAAGGAAGGTAGTTTTAAACCTCACTATAACTGGATTTCATTAATCACACTCGTGTAGTTTTAGAAATGCACAAAGAAGAGATATATCCTGGTTGTAACTGGTATTTTGTTATATACAATGTACAGTGACTGTATATCACTTTCTTTTGGTTAAAAAACTTTGATTTATAGTTGATCAACCATTTTATACAGTAACGTTGAAAATGTCATTACCGTCGGCTCTAGCAGAATATAGTTACCCAAGTATAATCCCTTAAAAATGAAATTACTAGACACAAGGGGATATAGCATAACTGTGTTCCTCTAGTTAAATAATCCCCTTAAAACAATCTAAACACCACATATATACACTAATCCCATGAGATCTAGCAAAATATTGTTTATATGTTTCTTTTTTGGAGAGCCCAATATATAAAGACGTGTTTGTCATTAGAAATCAACATCTTGCAAATATGTAGTTGATTTATACCACCACCTAATTCAGTGTTTTAACCCATCTGCCCCTGAAAATAATGAGCTCTACTGAAAATCAATGACAGAGCAGTTCAAAGGTGTATTTAGGGGTGTTCAGGTTTAACAAGTTTGACTGTAGAAAATGAAAAGAAAATGGATTTTTGGATAAGTCTGTCATTATAAATGACATTAAGTGCTTGTTATGTTGCAGTGAAGTGGTGCTTTTTGTTAGTTTAGAGATATTTTTGTTGCATCGTTAAACAACATACATTTTGCAACTTGTTTTTTATTTGTCACCAGAAATATGTTAATTTTAGTCTGAAGTTTAAGAGTTGGTCTTCTAGCCCCACTGTATTTGGAGAGGAGTCTAAATTAAAGTCATATATTGAAATGAGATACGACTGAAACAATCTTAATTAGAAGTTGAATTATAATTTTTTTTATTGAAATTATATCAATGACATAGTGCTGGTCAATTTAATGGCTGTTTGAGAATTATCTGGAAATTTCAGATTTTATGTGTATATATCTGCAGTTTGTACATTTCCCTGTATCTTTGAACACTATATATGCACGTAACCCCTGCTTACTTTTGATAAATACCCTTTCACTCCCATGTTCCTAAAATGGATTCTTCCATTTGTGATAACTGGATCATTCCAATGTATAGGGCTGATGGGGAGAGAGGGTCATGTGCATGCTAGAGATATTTGTATTAATTTATTTGCCATGTATTTGCTTATATGTTGACACATATAAAAGAAAAAGAAAATCTTTGAATTAAAGATATTAAAGATCACACGATTTTGCCTCAGTTCTTCTTATATTTAAAGGTAGCTTTTTAAAAAACAATATATGCATGTATATTTACATTTTAACTTTTAATACCTTGATTTATCAACCTCAGGGAAGTGATATTCACCAAGGGAACAATTATGTCGGTTACCTTCAATGATTACTCTATAGTAAAAATTAGTAGGGTGATAAACATAACTTGTGATGTCATTTGTCATTATAATCTGCATTTCCTAGTTGTTGGATTGTTATATCAACCTACAAAGTGATGATGAGGTTGATATAATTGAGAATAGAAAGTATGAAATAAGCTAATCGGCAACTAGAAGATGAGACAGTCGTGTAATAAATTTTATCATTACTTCTTATAAAGCTGTATTAAATATATATACTTAACATACCATATAAGTGGTTATTTTAGTGAGACGTAAATTTAGTGTTTCATAATATGGTATATAATTTTAGCGAGATGTAATTTTAGCGATTTTATTATTAAAAAAAAAACGTATAACTCTTATCTACCTTTGTTAGCAATATATAATTTCAGCGGTCTCAACAACCTCTTTAATAATTCCAAAGTTGAATCTTCTCTAATATTCCTGCTTATAGAGTATATATATATATATATATATATGTCTAAAATTCAAAACTTGTCTCTCATCGTTGCATACAAGGTCAAATGAAACCTGCTGTGAGGTCATATGCGAGTGACCGCTCATAAGTATGTATTGTTTGATGTTTGAAAATACAACTTAAAAGAATCTTGAAAATTTAACTAATAGTATAGAGATGTAATTCATTTTTATTATGAAGAAATGGTCAGTCTGCAGAATTCATTTGGAACATCTCTGCTGATTTGATGCCATCCAAGGCATAATAAGAGAAACAAACACAAGATTTGCAATTTACTTTCAACAAAAACTTCTATTAATAACTTAACTAATCTAATATTGATTTGGTTCACCCTTTCTACGCCTACTATTATTCAACATGCAGTTTGAAATAGAATTGTGAAAATATAGAAATCGAGTTGACTTTTTTTTTTGGCAGATCTAGGGTAAGATTAACTAGGGACATTATTCTGCAATATTTGTCGGAGATATGAAAATCTTCATGACTTACTTGACTCTCGAGGGTATATGGATAGCTGTTTTATTTTATAATGAATGCACTCAATGTAATACTTTCAGTATGAAGGTTGCGGGTCCAACTTTTAAAAAGATGCGGTACCAATAAATCAAAGTGTTTCACTCCAAAAGGCATGTAACAGACGAGACTACAAAGCTTAGTGAAGTAACATGTCTTACAAATAGGTCCGCCATTTTGGAATGAGACAGCAATGGCGGACGTATTTGTAAGACATGTTACTTCACTAAGCTTTGTAGTCTCGTCTGTTACATGCCTTCATACATATTTTTTGTTTACGTTTTTAAGGCAGGGCCTTATTGCTATGACAGGCTCAGAACTCCTCGGGTTTTTCCGTGTACTTACTTAAGCATTGTCAGCTTCCCCGTTCAAAAATCAATGTGCCATTGGATTTGCCGAACTACTACTTGCGCTGTAGAAAGTAGTTACCCGAGATTCAACCATTAAAATACTTCTTTGTGTCTAATTTGAATTTTGCTTCATTTGCATACGTCTCCTTATAATGTCTAAACTAGGACACCGTTTCTTTTCATTTTAAACACATTTTTTACATTGGCATTGCTCATCGTTACCACGGATGTTTCGATTTTAAATCAGTTGGACTCGATGTTTAAGTTTTAAAACCCAATTCGTATCTGAGACATTGATCTACATTTATTTCTCCGTTTTCCAAATAACACTGTAATTTTAAGGCTGTTGAACGAACTTTTTTTTTTGGTAAAAATTTAGGGAGTAAAGGGAACTGAATAATGCAACATTTTTTAAAGCTCTTGAAAGTCGTTATAGATCTACAACAATTTTTCGTGGGAATTATTGCTAACATGTTTTATGCAATAGATGAACGCTAGAGTTATATCCCTTTATCTACATTTTATTCCCTTTTTAATTCACAATGTTCATTTAGGATCTACCATATTTTCAAACTCAGATCTTTTTTCATTTCATTTTATAAGATATTTTCCAATATATAAATGAAATAGACTTTAGAACATTATAATGTAAAATGTGCATATAAATTCTTACACATAATGTTTGGCGACCAGGGGCCAGTTTCAATAAAGGTCATAGTTTTGCCCGCAAACGAAGACGTAACTGTAGACATAACTCGAGTTATGATTTTAGTTAATTGTACATAGTTTCAGTTTTACTAAAGTTTGTAAACATGTGTTTAATCCGTAACCTGCATTAAGTTACATGTGAAATTAGTAGTTTGGAGCGGACGTAGACTCGGACGTAAGTTTTTATGTAGGAAGATAGGTACGATCTTTAGTGAAACTCATTTAAGACGTAAGTCTAGATTTACGTTTACGCGTAAAGTTACGACCTTTAGTGAAACTGGCCACATGTCTTTCAGCAAACTGTCGGCATTTTCTTGGGAACCAATTGTGCCCCATTATTGGCTAACCTGTTTCTTCATTCATGAATACGAAGCAGACTTCACTCAGAAACTCCTGAATCTTAAGAAGAAAAAGCAAGCGGTGGCCTGTCACGGGGATATCGAGAATTGCGTTTGGTGTCAACGATTTACTTGCTTCACGGTCGGTATAATGGCCTTGTCTGCAATTACTCTGTTTCGCTAAATGAAATGTTGAGTTACCTGTTTGACAGCGGTTGTTGTGTTGTCTGAATAAATTGTGACGAGTATTTATTCCTCGCATATTTCATTTGAATTCAACAGGGAATGCTTACTCCTTCATGGCACCTGATCCCACCTCTGGATTTTCAGAGGTCGGTGTTAGTCCAATATTCACTAGATTTGTATACTGTATCGTGGACACCTTGAAGATTAATACTCTTGTATATATGATTTTTATATTTTATAGACGCGCTCTTTGACAGAATTGAGTATTGATGATAAAACATTATTTTCAGAACTGCTTTATTTACAAAGACATGCTAAATTAAGGCACACGTGAGTGAAAAAGCGAGATCGACTCGGACGCCTAGAGTTTGTAAAAGTATAAATAAAAGTGCAGAATTCTAAAGTTTAATTATTCATTATGATATAGTACAGGTTTATAAAGTTTTAATTATTCATTATGATATAGTACAGGTTTATAAAGTTTTAATTATTCATTATGATCTAGTACAGGTTTATAAAGTTTTAATTATTCATTATGATCTAGTACAGGTTTATAAAGTTTTAATTATTCGTTATGATATAGTACAGGTTTATAAAGTATTAACTATTCGTTATGATCTAGTACAGGGTTATAAAGTATTAACTATTCGTTATGATATAGTACAGGTTTATAAAGTTTTAACTATTCGTTATGATATAGTACAGGTTTATAAAGTATTAACTATTCGTTATGATATAGTACAGGGTTATAAAGTATTAACTATTCGTTATGATATAGTACAGGTTTATAAAGTATTAACTATTCGTTATGATATAGTACAGGGTTATAAAGTATTAACTATTCGTTATGATATAGTACAGGTTTATAAAGTATTAACTATTCGTTATGATATAGTACAGGGTTATAAAGTTTTAACTATTCGTTATGATATAGTACAGGACTATAAAGTATTAACTATTCGTTATGATATAGTACAGGGTTATAAAGTATTAACTATTCGTTATGATCTAGTACAGGTTTATAAAGTATTAACTATTCGTTATGATATAGTACAGGTTTATAAAGTATTAACTATTCGTTATGATATAGTACAGGGTTATAAAGTTTTAACTATTCGTTATGATATAGTACAGGTTTATAAAGTATTAACTATTCGTTATGATATAGTACAGGTTTATAAAGTATTAACTATTCGTTATGATATAGTACAGGGTTATAAAGTATTAACTATTCGTTATGATCTAGTACAGGTTTATAAAGTATTAACTATTCGTTATGATATAGTACAGGGTTATAAAGTATTAACTATTCGTTATGATATAGTACAGGGTTATAAAGTATTAACTATTCGTTATGATATAGTACAGGTTTATAAAGTATTAACTATTCGTTATGATATAGTACAGGGTTATAAAGTATTAACTATTCGTTATGATATAGTACAGGGTTATAAAGTATTAACTATTCGTTATGATCTAGTACAGGGTTATACAGTATTAACTATTCGTTATGATATAGTACAGGGTTATAAAGTTTTAACTATTCATTACGGTCTAGTACAGGGTTATAAAATTTTAACTATTCATCATGATCTAGTCTCATGTAAATGTTATCTCCCGTTATCAACTCATCAAATTATTATTAAAAGCATTAATTTAGATAAAACTTGTTTTGACCGTAATATCCAAAAACGCTGTAAAACATCTATAACAGAAAAACACTATAAAACCCCTATAATAGAAAAACACTGTAAAACCCCTATAATAGGAAAACACTGTAAAACCCCTACAATAAAAACTCTGTAAAACACCTATAACAGAAAAACGCTGTTAAACCCCTATAATAGAAAAACGCTGTTAAACCCCTATAATAGGAAAACACTGTAAAACCCCTATAATAAAAACTCTGTAAAACACCTATAACAGAAAAACGCTGTTAAACCCCTATAATAGAAAAACGCTGTTAAACCCCTATAATAGGAAAACGCTGTTAAACCCCTATAATAGGAAAACGCTGTTAAACCCCTATAATAGGAAAACGCTGTAAAACCCCTATAATAGGAAAACACTGTAAAACCCCTATAATAGGAAAACGCTGTTAAACCCCTATAATAGAAAAATGCTGTAAAACCCCTATAATAGGAAAACGCTGTTAAACCCCTATAATAGGAAAACGCTGTTAAACCCCTATAATAGGAAAACGCTGTTAAACCCCTATAATAGGAAAACGCTGTTAAACCCCTATAATAGGAAAACGCTGTTAAACCCCTATAATAGGAAAACGCTGTTAAACCCCTATAATAGGAAAACGCTGTTAAACCCCTATAATAGGAAAACACTGTAAAACCCCTATAATAGGAAAACGCTGTTAAACCCCTATAATAGAAAAACACTGTAAAACCCCTATAATAGGAAAAACGCTGTTAAACCCCTATAATAGAAAAACACTGTAAAACCCCTATAATAGGAAAACGCACTGTTAAACACCTATAATAGAAAAACGCTGTTAACACCTATAATAGAAAAACGCTGTTAAACACATATAATAGAAAAACGCTGTAAACCACCTATAATAAAAACTCTGTAAAACACCTATAACAGAAAAATGCTGTTGAACGCCTATAAAAGAAAAACGCTATAAAACACCTATGATAGAAAAACACTGTAAAAACCCTATATAATAGGAAAACGCTGTTAAACCCCCTATAATAGAAAAAACACTGTAAAACCCCTATAATAGGAAAACGCTGTTAAACCCCTATAATAGGAAAACGCTGTTAAACCCCTATAATAGAAAAACGCTGTTAAACCCCTATAATAGGAAAACGCTGTTAAACCCCTATAATAGAAAAACGCTGTTAAACCCCTATAATAGGAAAACGCTGTTAAACCCCTATAATAGGAAAACACTGTAAAACCCATATAATAGGAAAACGCTGTTAAACCCCTATAATAGAAAACACACTGTAAAACCCCTATAATAGGAAAACGCTGTTAAACCCCTATAATAGGAAAACGCTGTTAAACCCCTATAATAGAAAAACGCTGTTAAACCCCTATAATAGGAAAACGCTGTTAAACCCCTATAATAGAAAAAAACGCTGTTAAACCCCCTATAATAGGAAAACGCTGTTAAACCCCTATAATAGGAAAACACTGTAAAACCCCTATAATAGGAAAACGCTGTTAAACCCCTATAATAGAAAAACACTGTAAAACCCCTATAATAGGAAAACGCTGTTAAACCCCTATAATAGAAAAACGCTGTAAAACCCCTATAATAGGAAAACGCTGTTAAACCCCTATAATAGAAAAACGCTGTTAAACCCCTATAATAGGAAAACGCTGTTAAACCCCTATAATAGAAAAACGCTGTAAACCACCTGTAATAAAAACTCTGTAAAACACCTATAACAGAAAAATGCTGTTAAACGCCTATAAAAGAAAAACACTATAAACACCTATGATAGAAAAACACTGTAAAACCCCTATAATAGGAAAACGCTGTTAAACCCCTATAATAGAAAAACACTGTAAAACCCCTATAATAGGAAAACGCTGTTAAACCCCTATAATAGGAAAACGCTGTTAAACCCCTATAATAGAAAAACGCTGTTAAACCCCTATAATAGGAAAACGCTGTTAAACCCCTATAATAGAAAAAACGCTGTTAAACCCCTATAATAGGAAAAACGCTGTTAAACCCTATAAATAGGAAAACGCTGTTAAACCCCTATAATAGGAAAACGCTGTTAAACCCCTATAATAGGAAAACGCTGTGTTAAACCCCTATAATAGAAAAAACGCTGTTAAACCCCTATAATAGAAAAACGCTGTTAAACCCCTATAATAGAAAAACGCTGTTAAACCCCTATAATAGGAAAACGCTGTTAAACCCCTATAATAGGAAAACGCTGTTAAACCCCTATAATAGAAAAACGCTGTAAACCACCTATAATAAAAACTCTGTAAAACACCTATAACAGAAAAATGCTGTTAAACGCCTATAAAAGAAAAACACTATAAACACCTATGATAGAAAAACGCTGTAAAACCCCTATAACAGAAAAACGCTGTTGAACGCCTATAAAAGAAAAACGCTATAAACACCTATGATAGAAAACGCTGTAAAACCCCTATAATAGAAAAGCGCTGTAAAACACCTATAATAGAAAAACGCCGTAAAACGTCTACAATAGAAAAACATTGTAACAAAAACTATAATAGAAAAACGCTGTATAACACATATAACAGAAAAACGCGGTAACAAAAACTATAATAGAAAAACGCTGAAAAACACCTATAATAGAAAAACGCTGTAAACACTTATGATAGAAAAACGCTGTAAAACACCTATAATAGAAAAACGCTGTAAAACACCTATAATAGAAAAACGCTGTTAAACACCTATAATAGAAAAACGCTGTAAAACGCCTATAATAAAAAAACGCTATAAACACCTACAATAGAAAAAACTGTAAAAAACTATAATAGAAAAACGCTGTAAAACACCTATAATAAAAAAACGCTGTAGACACCTATAATAGAATAACGCTGTAAACACCTATAATAGAAAAAAAAACTGTAAAAACTATAATAGAAAAACGCTGTAAAACACCTATAATAGAAAAACGCTGTTAATACCTATAATAAAAAAACGCTGTAAACACCTATAATAGAAAAAAACTGTAAAACACCTATAATAGAAAAACGCTGTAAAACACCTATAATAGAAAAACGCTGTAAAACAAGTGCAATAGAAAATTCTGTAAAACCCCTATAATATAAAACGCTGTAAACGCCTATAATAGAAAAATGCTGTAATACGTCTATAATAGAAAAACGCTGTAAAACACCTATAATAGAAAAACGCTGTAAACACCTATAAAGGAATAACGCTGTAAACACCTATAATAGAAAAACGTTGTAAAACCCCTATAATAGAAAATCGTTGTAAAACCCCTATAATAGAAAATCGCTGTTAGACACCTATAATAGAAAAACGCTGTAAAACACCTATAATAGAAAAACGCTGTAAACACCTTTAATAGAATAACGCTGTAAACGCCTATAATAGAAAAACGTTGTAAAACCCCTTTAAGAGAAAAACGCTGTAAAACACCTATAATAGAAAAACGCTGTAAACACCTATAATAGAAAAACGCTGTAAACACCTATGATAGAAAAACGTTGTAAAACCCCTATAATAGAAAAACGCTGTAAAATACCTTTTATAGAAAAACGCTGTAAAACACCTATAATAGGAAAACGCTGTAAAACGCCAATAACAGAAAAACGCTGTTAAAGGCATATAATAGAAAAACGCTATAAACACCGATAATAGAAAAACGCTGTAAAACCCCTTTAACAGAAGAACGCTGTTAAACGCCTATAATAGAAAAACGCTGAAAAACACCTATAATAGAAAAAAACTGTAAAAAACTATAATAGAAAAATCCTGTAATACACCTATAATAAAAAACGCTGTAAAACACCTATAATAGAAAAAGCTGTAAAACACCTATAATAGAAAAACGCCGTAAAACGTCTACAGTAGAAAAACATTATAACAAAAACTATAATAGAAAAACGCTGAAAAACACCTATAATAGAAAAACGCCGTAAAACGTCTATAATAGAAAAACATTGTCACAAAAACTATAATAGAAAAACGCTGAAAAATACCTATAATAGAAAAGCGCTGTAAAACCCCTATAATAGCAAAACGCTGTAAACACCTATAATAGAAAAGCGCTGTAAAATCCCTATAATAGCAAAACGCTGTAAACACCTATAATAGAAAAACGCTGTTAACACTTATAATAGAAAAACTCTGTAAAAAAACTATAATAGAAAAACGCTGTTAACACTTATAATAGAAAAACTCTGTAAAAAACTATAATAGAAAAATCCTGTAATACACTTATAATAAAAAACGCTTTAAAACACCTATAATAGAAAAATGCTGTAATACACCTATAACAAAAACGCTGTAAAACGCCTATAATAGAAAAACGCTGTAAAACACCTATAATAGGAAAACGCTGTAAAACGCCTATAATACAAAAACGCTCTAAACACCTATAATAGAAAAAACTGTAAAAAACTATAATAGAAAAACGCTGTAAAACACCTATAATAGAAAAACGCTGTAAACACCTATAATAGAATAACGCTGTAACACCTATAATAGAAAAAAAACTGTAAAAACTATAATAGAAAAACGCTGTAAAACACCTATAATAGAAAAACGCTGTAAAACACCTATAATAGAAAAACGCTGTAAAACACCTATAATAGAAAAACGCTGTTAACACCTATAATAGAAAAACGCTGTTAACACCTATAATAGAAAACTGTAAAACACCTATAATAGAAAAACGCTGTAAAACACCTATAATAGAAAAACGCTGTAAAACACCTATAATAGAAAAACGCTGTTAACACCTATAATAGAAAAACGCTGTTAACACCTATAATAGAAAACTGTAAAACACCTATAATAGAAAAACGCTGTAAAACACATATAATAGAAAAACGCTGTAAACACCTATAATAGAATAACGCCTGTAATAGAAAAACGTTGTAAAACCCCTTTAATAGAAAAACGCTGTAAAACACCTATAATAGAAAAACGCTGTAAAAGCCTATAATAGAAAAACGTTGTAAAACCACTATAATAGAAAAACGCTGTAAAACACCTATAATAGAAAAACGCTGTAAACACCTATAATAGAATAACGCCTGTAATAGAAAAACGTTGTAAAACCCCTTTAATAGAAAAACGCTGTAAAACACCTATAATAGGAAAACGCTGTAAAAGCCTATAATAGAAAAACGTTGTAAAACACCTATAATAGAAAAACGCTGTAAACACCTATAATAGAAAAACGTTGTAAAACCCCTATAATAGAAAAACGCTGTAAAACACCTATAATAGAAAAACGCTGTAAAACACCTATAATAGAAAAACGCCTGTAATAGAAAAACGTTGTAAAACCCCTTTAATAGAAAAACGCTGTAAAACACCTATAATAGAAAAACGCTGTAAAACACCTATAATAGAAAAACGTTGTAAAACCCCTATAATAGAAAAACGTTGTAAAACCCCTATAATAGAAAAACGCTGTAAAACACCTATAATAGAAAAACGCTGTAAACACCTATAATAGAATAACGCCTGTAATAGAAAAACGTTGTAAAACCCCTTTAATAGAAAAACGCTGTAAAACACCTATAATAGAAAAACGCTGTAAAACACCTATAATAGAAAAACGCTGTAAAACACCTATAATAGAAAAACGCCGTAAAACGTCTACAATAGAAAAACATTATAACAAAAACTATAATAGAAAAACGCTGAAAAACACCTATAATAGAAAAACGCCGTAAAACGTCTATAATAGAAAAACATTGTAACAAAAACTATAATAGAAAAACGCTGTATAACACATATAACAGAAAAACGCCGTAAAACGTCTATAATAGAAAAACATTATAACAAAAACTATAATAGAAAAACGCTGTAAAACACATATAACAGAAAAACGCCGTAAAACGTCTATAATAGAAAAACATTGTAACAAAAACTATAATAGAAAAACGCCGTAAAACGTCTATAATAGAAAAACGCTGTAACAAAAACTATAATAGAAAAACGCTGAAAAATACCTATAATAGAAAAGCGCTGTAAAACCCCTATAATAGCAAAACGCTGTAAACACCTATAATAGAAAAACGCTGTTAACACTTATAATAGAAAACTCTGTAAAAAACTATAATAGAAAAACGCTGTTAACACTTATAATAGAAAAACACTGTAAAAAACTATAATAGAAAAATCCTGTAATACACCTATAATAAAAAACGCTTTAAAACACCTATAATAGAAAAATGCTGTAATACACCTATAACAAAAACGCTGTAAAACGCCTATAATAGAAAAATGCTGTAAAACGCCTATAATAGAAAAACGTTGTAAAACGCCTGTAATAGAAAAACGCTGTAACACACCTGTTATAGAAAAACGCTATACTTATTTAAAAACAACAACAGCATACTGACATAAATGAAATAACCATGTTTATTAAGAACAAACCAAATGCATAATGGACATTTCGAATGTTGATCATCTCCCAAATATAAAATAACATAACTTATATTTAATGTTTGGCACATGTAGGCTTCCGTAGCTTCCGTTTTGTTCTCTGTGTGTTAGGTCGAACATTCAGCTCCGATTTTAAGTGATTTTTTTTATTGTCGATTTTACCCCCCCCCCCCCCCCCCCCCCCCCCCCCCCAAATCGCTTAAAATCGGGGCAGAAAATCCGGCCTCTGTGTATGTGTGTGTGTGGTGGCGGCCAGTTTTGTTGGTGGAAGAGAGATGCCGGTTACAATGTACCCAGAGAGAGACCACCGGCCTTACGCAAGTAAACTGGGAAACTCACAAAATAAGTTTCGGTTCCAGGGGGGCTCGAACCTGCGCTGATCAGAAGTGAGAGACTTCATGGTTTGAAGCACGATGCTCTGACCACTCGGCCATGGACGCTCCTCTCGTAGCTTCTCTTTGTTAATTACAGAAAAAACTATTCGTGTCACTCAGACAATGACACTGGGAACGAGAATTATGTTTGAATCCCACCGTCATCGTAACTTCGGCAAAAAGAAACATTGGAGTTATTTATTTATAGGTCAAGAGAAGAGTAGAGATAGAGAGGTAGAGATGCTACCAATTACAAGCTGGCTTACAAATGTTTATAATGGTACATGTTGACATTTCAAGCTAATCCAAGTACATGTATCTTTAGACTTCCATGTTTACACTTTTTGCATCTTAACTATTTATTTATCCAAGTGATAGAGTTTTCGATTTGCAAACCGAAGGTCCCGGGTTCGAGTCCAGGTACCTGATCATCCCAAAGTCTAAAATAATGGTAGTGAGTCACTTGACTGTATCCTCGCAAAGCGCTCGGCATACGAAGGGAAAGTCACGGATCTTTTGGACGAGTCATAAAACCATGGAGGGCATGACACACCAAAGAACTCTCACGAGATTTCGTCAGTCCATAGCACAGGTCAAATGTGTGGCTCTTCTTTTTCAAGAAGTCTGTAAGATCTAAAATAAAACAAACATGTGTCACTATGGGGCGCCGTTTTAGTACTAGTATTTACTCACTATTTTCTGAAAACAAAAACAAAAAATCATTTTTTTATATAAGAAACATATTTGATATCAAAGAATCATTTTCTGATATCAAAAATTCGAATTTCTGATATAAAAAAATCAAAACGAATTTTGGATATCAGAAATTCGATTTTTTTATATAAAAAATATGTAGTATTTTTTATATCAGAAATTCGGTTTTTTATATCAATTTATATAACATATTTTTTTATATCAGAGAATTGATTTTCTGATCAAAACATGAAAATAGTGAGTAAATAGTAGTTCTGTTGTGTTCTTGCCGGGTGAGCTCTGGGTAGATACAGACCCGAATTTTAAGGGCCCTTGACCGTTTAAATTGAACAACATGAAATATCGTTAAAAGTTCTCCGATTCACACATTATACAATTTAAAGATTTATCAAAATATTAATCAAAACTATTGCACGGATGCACTGCAGTTAGTGCAACAACGTGATGCAAACACCTCTATAATTAGCGATCGCACGTGTACCGTTCACTTAATTCATGTAAAACAAAATTAACAACCTTTGCTGAGCTTAAACCGCCGGTCATGGATCTTTAAACACCGAAAGGCGGTATTTATCGTTCGGATAAAAGAAATACGTCGAGTATTGGATCCTGTAGACGATACATAATACCAAGGCCCTATACCGAATTTTAACGTGAAAGTGGTCATCTCGTAAGTTCATCCCGCTTGTGACCCAAACGGCCTTTCATACTATACAGTACCGATATAAATAAATAATGGCCACAGCTTCTGCTTTATATACGGAAAATTAAAAATTCCGCCAAAACGATCGTAACTGTATATAATTATTTTATTTTATTTATTTTTAAGAAGAATATTTTTTAAGACGATTGACTTACTGTGACACAAAAGAATAAGTTCGTATTAGAAATAAATAAACACTTTTCTCCCGGCCATTATGAAGTTTGTACGATTTTGTTGATCTGTATTGTAAATTCTATGCTTTACTGATGACATAGCACTGGACGTGTTAAAAACACATGTGTACACATCTAACAGCTCTGCCTAATAATGTTAAGGAGAATATAAAAATATTTTTTCTAATTTACTTGTTGCGGATGACTGATATACTCGTCAGACAATCGACTTTAAACTTCACAAATATTCATTTACTATAATTGGTCTAAATGACGGACTGAATGCGTCACTGGGTCTTATATCTTTTGTACAAGAGTCATGTTGGTCTTGGTGTGAACCGGGTACACTTCAGCCTTATATCAACGTTCAGGCGATATATAATAGGTAAAACGTATAACAAATAATCAATATTTGACTAGATCTTTAAATCCCCAATTCGCTTCAGTAACGAGAACTGAAATATATCTCGGTATACAGAGCATTGTTATTAAAACTCTTGTCCCCAAACAGATGTTGTTACGAGGAAAACACTACACGTTATTCTGAGGAATTGTAAGGATTTATCTCCAGATGGGAGCATTTCTACGTGAAGCGTACACGTATATCAGTTGTCAGTTAACCGTTACTGTTTGTAAACAACGACGATAACGCGTGGCTACAATGAATGTTAATTTCATACTCAACTTCATGTGGAATCGGTAAATCACGAGGATGCACACACATAGGTAGATATTGGAAGACCAAAGGGAGGCTTATTAGAGATGGGATCGTCAGCTAGCAAGTCTACGAGTAAGGGGTAAGTATAGCATTCTCGCACTTCTATCCTGTTCCGATAATATTTCAAAGATTGTTTCTATTTTTAGAGAAATAATTATTGTAAGACCTGTAAATTGGGTAGATTTATATGGTGTGTGTGTGTGTGTGTGTGTGTGTGTGTGAAGACATTAAATATTACGCACCTGTGCTAGACATTCTGTTCAGTTATTAACTGCATCCAGTACATTTTAAGTTGTGCTTTCATATTTATATTAAAATACATTTTATGTTAGTTTCGGATGACTGATTTTCTTTCGTACAATGGATAATGTCAGTATGAAGAAATTAAACATATAAATCAAACTAAAAACAGAATGTTCAATTTAAATTTGTCCTATTTTCAGTACGGAGCTGGTCACGATTTCAAACATTCTGGTTGCGTTTTTACATATGCGTTAAGGGATACGTTTACTTTGTTAAATGTGTATCGATCCAAATCAGCGATAACACACACATTGGCGCGCTCTCTCTCTCTCTCACACACACACACACACACACGTTATGAAATACGTTAGGATATCCCTTACTGTGACACAGATGATAGGGACGATATCTGATATCCTATACTGTGACAAAGATAATAGGGAACAGTATCTGATATTTCATACCGTAAAATGATAATAGGGAAAATATCTGATATTTCATACCGTAAAATGATAATAGGGACAATATCTGATATCACATACTGTACAGTTATAATAGGGACAATATCTGATATCCCATGCTGTAAAATTATTATAAGGAACAATATCTGATACCACTTACTGTAAAATGATAATAGGGACAACATCTGATATTTCGTACCGTAAAATGATGATAGGAGACAATATCTGATATCGCATATTGTACAGTGATAATAGGGACAATATTTAATATCACATACTGTGACAAAGATAATAAGGACAATATCTGATATCACATACTGTAAAATGATAATAGGGACAACATCTGATATTTCGTACCGTAAAATGATGATAGGAGACAATATCTGATATCGCATATTGTACAGTGATAATAAGGACAATATCACATACTGTGACAAAGGATAAGGACAATATCTGATCACATACTGTGACAAAGATAATAAGGACAATATCTGATATCACATACTGTGACAAAGATAATAAGGACAATATCTGATATCACATACTGTGACAAAGATAATAGGGAAAATATCTGATATCAGGATACTGTGACAAAGATAATAAGGACAATATCTGATATCACATACTGTGACAAAGATAATAAGGACAATATTTAATATCACATACTGTGACAAAGATAATAAGGACAATATCTGATATCACATACTGTGACAAAGATAATAGGGACAATATCTGATATTTCGTACCGTAAATTGATAATAGGGACAATATCTGATATCACATACTGTGACAAAGATAATAAGGACAATATCTGATATCACATACTGTGACAAAGATAATAAGGACAATATTTAATATCACATACTGTGACAAAGATAATAAGGACAATATCTGATATCACATACTGTGACAAAGATAATAAGGACAATATCTAATATCACATACTGTGACAAAGATAATAAGGACAATATCTAATATCACATACTGTGACAAAGATAATAAGGACAATATCTGATATCACATACTGTGACAAAGATAATAGGGACAATATCTGATATCACATACTGTGACAAAGATAATAAGGACAATATCTGATATCACATACTGTGACAAAGATAATAGGGACAATATCTGATATCACATACTGTGACAAAGATAATAGGGACAATATCTGATATCACATACTGTGACAAAGATAATAAGGACAATATCTGATATCACATACTGTGACAAAGATAATAAGGACAATATCTGATACCACATACTGTGACAAAGATAATAGGGACAATATCTGATATCACATACTGTGACAAAAATAATAGGGACAATATCTGATATCCGATATTGTAACAAAAATAATAGGGACAATATCTGATATCCGATATTGTAACAAAGATATTATAATATGAGTACACTTTTTGATATCTCACCCTACGGATAGAGATAAAAGGTATACTTGAGGATAATATTTAGGTTTTAATGCTTTTATATTTTTTTAATTTCCTTCGATAATTCTCTGCTCATGTTTCGTGGTACTTTCAGCTGTGGATAAAGCGTCATGAAACACCCACATGTGTGATAACAATAACTGGGTTCCTACTGGAAAACCACGCCCATCGGCATCGTCACAGGCGTGACGTTATTGCAACCAAACTGTACCCAAGGGAACGGTGGATGCATGTTAACTTTCTCAAATTCCCCTATACAAACCGCCTGCAAAGCAAACCAAAGAGCCCACTGACATCCCCATTATTCAAGTTTGAAAATAAATAAAACATAATAAACGAGCAAAAACTATTTAGCTTTTCGTCTATTGAATTTGAGCACAATTTGTGGGACTTTCAAAACGATATATAGCATTCACAACATATTCTCGCATTCGTAAACGATTTTCAGTTTCATCAACTATAAAAGTGGCCAAATAACAAAAAAATACTTGAGTGTTCTTGATAAGAAGAAACAAAACAGATAAACAAAATATCTAGTGTCAAGTGATATTTGTAATAAACAATATATCTATCTGGTCAAATGATATTTGTTAGTTTGTTGACGGGGAAAAACGGGCTTGACCAACGAGGTATCCATTTGTGTTCAAACTGACTATGTCTGGCTGATTGACTGAATACAAGATGTTCAACACGTCGAGACACACGTGTCCGCAAGCCAGATTTATAAATATCTTTTGAAACATCTCTACTAAAGTCTAATTGAACTTCGACAATAAATTGAATCATTTTGTCCAGTTAAGTAACCTTTCACAAGTCTGACGTCTGACGTTGGTTGATTGTCCGAATTTATGCCATTTGAGCAGTAAATTGACCTGTCCGCGATGAAATCATTCAGAATTTGGCAAACATAACTTTTAAATAAATTGCTAAATTACAGGTAGTCGAGCATGTTGACACGTCAAGGTAAACAAATGAAGGTAATCTTATTTTTTTTTTTGGCTATTTCTTTTAAGTATATCTCGTCGATCGGACATTTACTGACTGTTAAATTTCCAAAAGTTAACCAATAATAGGAGTAAAAGCTTAAAAGATACAAATCTGAGAGACATCGTAATGTACGGAGTCCGGGAGGTGACAATTCCGTGCGACCGGAATAAAATTATTCAGTGCGAACGGAATAATTTTTCTCTCTCGATAATTATTCCGTTCGCACGGAATATTTTTTTCTCTCAATAATGATTCCGTTCGCACGGAATATTTTTTTCACTTTGACACCTCCGACATTTGTGTTTTTACTTGTAAATGATAAAATACAGAATATGTACAAGTAAGCGAGTTTGAGTTAATCCCTGCATGTAACCGTAAATCCACGAGTGTTTATATTACAGCGACAATAAGACACGTTGCGCCACTGACACGAAAAGAGTGCGTAGGCCCTATTAGTGGTTCTGGAGAACAAAATCGTGTTGTTTATATGTTTTTGTGTGTAGTGTTTTACGCCACATTAAACAATTGTTCAGTTATATGGAGGTGGTCAGTTTTTTAATGGGGGAAATCCGGTTACAATATACCCTGGGAGAGACCCCGGTCTTCCATAAGTTAGCTAGCAAACTTTCTCACAAAAATAGTTAAGATTTCAGCCGGACTTGAACCTCCCCTGACTGGAGGTGAGAGACTTAATTGTTTAAAGCGCTATGGTCAAACCTCTGTCGGCTACTCGTGCAAAGTATGCGTTGAAAATGACGCCAGTCTGTCTTGTTGACGTTATCATTCGGTCTTGAAGTCAAATTACAAAACACATTTTTGCTATAATTTGTATCATAAAGATAAATTTACCAACAACTAAGCCAAATCAATCATGGGTTTATGAATGCCAACTGGAAACATTTACTTTTTTGTTATGTAATCCGAATTTTCTTATTCATTTTTTTATTGAAATTCAAATTCCCCGCGCACCCGTTCTTATACATAGGGCCTACAACCTCTGGAACAGGCGTTGACAGTTATTATATGACGAACAATAATTTTCATTTTGTTTAATTGCCAGTATACGGTAAACCTCATAGACAAACAAGCAGTAGATACGTAGGCTCTGTTAACAGTTCGTGATGGTCGCTCCAAATGAGCTCGTTGTCAGTCTTAAGATTGATTGCCAAATATTTGCCATAATATTAAATAAACTTACATGAAAAAAGTCTATAGATGTTCTAAAAATGAATTTACATTTTAGGGTATATACTTACGTCATCTATTGGTTGTTAAATGAATTGTACTAGTTAACAGTTAACGTCTCCTGGAAGGTGATTGGCCTAAGTATGACATAAAATATCATCATACCGTCTTATCATACAAATTATCTTGACACCATTATATATTTAAATTGACGTTCCTTTTTAAACCCACATAGCTCTGACCTCATTTTAATCTATTATCGTGACATCAAAATTTTCATCCTCTTGTCGTCATGACATAAGGTTACTCTATTTTCTCACCTTGGACAGGCTAAGTATCTACCGTTTTGCCAGGTCCGGATTTCTCTGTCTACACCGTTGTAAAATGTAGACAAGCTACACGCACTATGACGTCAAAATATGATTTTATGACGTAGGACTTCCTGTAATGAGAATGCAGTAATTAAAAAGTTGCATCAGATTTTGTTTGCGAACATAGGCAATGTCTTCAAAGCACGAAAAAAAAAAAAAACAAGCAAACAAACATAGACGTGTTGAACGGAAAAGGAACTCTCAATCCTCGTGGTAAAACCTGAAAGTTCAATCTGGAGGAAACTCTAGGAATGGACAACCAGATTCTTACCACAAGGGAGATTTCCTTATTTATTCGACACACCCATTTAAGGTTCTATAAATAATAAGGCATAGGTATCACCTATGGAGAGAGCTAAGGCATTCTCTTGAAGTTTTACATGGTGTTTAAAACATCATGCTTGAAATAAAACAAACATAAGAACTACGATGAGAACAGATTTTTAGCATTAGTAGTACGGGTCCCGGCTGTAGTAGGAATACAGTGTGAGCTTCTCTACATGTATGGAGGGCGATGCCCTCATATTAATCTTTCGGCCACGATGACCGTCTGAGCCGCGGCACTATATCATCTATTTTTAACCAAGATATACACAAATGTGTTCTATAGACTGTGTAAAAAACACGAATTACTTCTTAATATAGTAAAATCCACATAACTTGGCGGGATGGAGTCTTCTGAACCCTATCTTGATCTGGACGAGTTGAAATTTTATGTAATAAAGCATGACATTAGAATTACACTGACAGGAGTGATCTTGCCTACTTGTCAACATACATAAGATAGTATCCTGTGAAGAATTAAACGGTTTTCCCCGTGCAGCTTGACATAACCGATAAGTCAGTAGAATCATCTGTATGATAATCAAAAGGTTACTCCGCCCCACCATCTTATGTGAATTGGACAAAAATTCTAATGACATCACATTACATTATCTTTAAAGATGACATTGGATACGGATATTATCTTTTATCTGTGATAGTACGTTATCTAATTAGCTCTTTTTAATACAAAACGAATTATATTTAACCCATGGTGTAATGCCAATCTACCTCTTTCACGATTTTGCATGGAGAACTTTTCGCCATATTGATGTGTATTGATTAATATCATCTTATCTTATATTATCTCATTGAAAGATCATTGAAATTATCTGCTATCCATGACTTGGTATCGACGTATTATTCAAGACCGATATATAGTATAGGCTAATTGAAAGCAAATTAATTGAACGTAAATATTCAAATTCATAAAGATAGATATTTCTTAAATGTTTTTAAAACAAGAACAAAAATGAAGTTAATAAATTTACTTGAATGTCCGTGTATTTATCCAGTTGTCCAGTTGAAGTTGTAATATTTACTTGAATGTCCATGTATTTATCCAGTTGTCCTAACTCCAAAATCACCACTTATTAAGATATATCTCATTTTCAGAAATGATGCAGCTCAGAATGGAACACAGAAAACCTCTAATAATAACGCAACACAACACGGGAAAACCACTAAAACTGGAAATGGCGCCACCATTTCAAATAATATGTCTTCACCAACAGACAATCAATCGACGCCATCGACGGAAACACCACATACAAATAAACAATATTATAAAACTTCAGACTCGACAACCGTTGCTATGCCGTCACGCCAGAGGAGGGCATCAATTGGAATAAATGCGATGAAAAACGTACGAAGTGATCCGAAACATCACACAGGTAGACCAAGAACAAGTCGACAAAGAGTTGCCGGAGTCATGCGAGAAAAAACGAGATTTGGTCCCGAGACAGACAAAACAGTTGATCTTAAAAGAGAAAAGACTATGTTTGGTTTGACCAGAGAGAAAACAACTATGGTAGGAATAAGTCGTGAAAAAACAACTGTAGCCAAAAGCAAGAAAAAATTGCAACATATTGGTAAAAAACTTTCCAAAATGTCTATACTGATAGGATCATTTGATATTGATGCTGTATTCCTGGGACATATATCAATGGATTGTCCACCAACAGCCAAAATTGTCCGAATTTTCACCAGTAGCACTTTTACAGATACAATGCACGAACGAAATGATTGGATGATGAATGCATATCCGAAAATTCAGCGTTTTTGTCAGAAACTTGGATACGAATTTCAGGTGGTCGACATGAGATGGGGTGTGCGAGATGAGGCGAACGATGACCATACAGCAACGGAGTTGTGTTTATGGGAATTAAAACAGTGTCAAAGACTGTCAACAGGGCCCAACTTTGTAGTATGTTTAATTCATTCTCTCTCTCTCTCTCTCTCTCTCTCTCTCTCTCTCTCTCTCTCTCTCTCTCTCTCTCTCTCTTGTTGGTCTAGTTTTCACTAGCTTTTGTCGTTTTTTATTTTATAATTGCAACTAAATAGTAAATTTAAGTAGAGATGTCTCAAAACATGAACAAAAGATAATATTTGCAGAACTAAATATATCTCTTTTGTGAGATAAATATATCTGTCGTCAGGTTATCACATTTCATCATCCACACATTACATCTGTCGTCAGGTTATCCAATTTCTTTATTCAGAAATTACATCTGTCGTAATTATCACATTTCATCATTCTCACATTATATCTGCCGTCATGTTATCACATTTCATCATTCTCACATTATATCTGCCGTCAGGTTATCACATTTCATCATTCTCACATTATATCTGCCGTCAGGTTATCACATTTCATCATTCTCACATTATATCTGCCGTCAGGTTATCACATTTCATCATTCACACATTGCATCTGTCGTCATTTCATCATTCAAATTTTACATCTGCCGTCAGGTTGTCACATTTCATCATTCACACATTGCATCTGTCGTCAGGTTATCACATTTCATCATTCACGCATTACATCTGTCGTCCGCTTATCACACTTCAAGATTCACACACTACATCTGTCATCAGGGTATAACATTATCATTATGTTATTGTTTTCTCATTATAGTGTAGATTTTATACTTCATTATACTGTTACAGCTTTTGACAAAATTGTTATATTTCACTGGTAATGAATTATTCTGGTGAGCGAGGTATTACCTTCCATACATATATTGCCTCAGGTAATATACTTATTACACACGTGCTTCCGGTACTAATTATGTTTATGTTACACCATCTGTCAGATAGTACTCGGTAACGTTAGGTTGCATTGGTACTAGATTTGATTGTATTTCATATCTAATTAATCCGAAGTCGATCTAAATCTGATTAAACATTCACGGTTAATGGAATTCATTCAACTCTCGGGATTATAAGTTCAACAACACCCGCTTCAATCTTGGTAACTTCTAATTCACATGGGATTGTTGATCACGATTTGTAAAACAGAACTAAATTATTCCTTCAGTAATATCCTGTGGTATGTGAACTTGAAGCCAGTCCGCTTTATTTGTTTATTTTCACCTTTTATTTACTTTTTGTTTAATTAGTTCTGTATTTACAAAACATTTATGATAATTATATGCTATGGATTCACTAAAACTTATGGCTTTTCCGTTTACGATATTTCAAGCCATGGATCTAATTTGATTTTTTGTCACAGAATATCGTCCATTTTGATATTATTCTGACAATCAGAGAAAGTAATATTCAGGACAAACTTGATATATCTGGTTGAATGTTCCCTGTAGAGGAGATTGAAATGACAGGTGAACCCTTTATGCATTAGTCCATATTTTTGGTCAAAATGTGTAACGCCTCACTCATAGGTAACGGTATTTCGGTTTTATGATGCAAACCTTTATAGCTGTTTGCCTGATCGACAGCTACTACCCCGAACCAGTCACATAAGTTGTACTGCAAACATATGACATAATTGAAATAACATGGTAAGTGAAATAACATTGTAGGTTCTTGGTCGTAATATTAGAACAGCCCATCCAATACACGTACTTATTAACTATTACAATGAATTTAGTGTTTTAAGAATGCTTTCATTTCACATAGTTAATTAACCATATTGTCTAATGAAGCTTATGAAACAGATGAAACAGATCATTGTTTTTACATCGAGATTTTCAAGCAACACGTAGCCTGTATTAATAATTTGTTTCAAACACTCAAATGATATAGTCATTTATAATATAACCGCTGTCCTTTGTGTCAGGGTCATAAAATAATTCATCATTCTCAGAGCTTTCAATGTCTAAAGGTTATTGAGGGTCAGATACGGGATCTGGGTGTAACAGGTAATAATATCTTTGTCAAAAGAACATTTCATATTTTATTGATGCTCATGAGACTTTCAAATTAATTTATCAGGACTAATATCCCATAAGGATTTCACTTCATAACATAATTTATATTTCAGTTTAATAATTAACTTTGCCAATAACAAACTGCATTGTAATTCCTTTTCTGTTCACTTGTTTCACCAAGAATATTTTAAAGGCTGATGTTTTGTATGGATTTGTAGTATTCCAGCATTTTCCCTTAAAAGCATAAATAGTTTCATCATCATCATCGTCGTCGTCTTCGTCTTCTTCTTCTTCTTCTTCTTCTTCTTCTTCTTCTTCTTCTTCCTACTCCACATCATCATCAAAATGGCCACCAAGCATTTACTTTTACATTCAGATCTATTTCAAGGTTAATAACACTAACTAAAATCATTATCGTTTACGCATTTTGTCCACGTATGTTGATCCTGTAAAAACCTTCATATAAAACAGATTAGAGGGGGAATCTGAACAACAGATTTCCTATGTGTAACCTCTGTACAACAAAGACACTGTAAGTAATAGAGTCACCATCCATTTTTCTAGGCAGTGTATATATAGTTGTGTTACAGCCTTGTTGTGACATAGACTTAGATATCATTCCTCTTCTACTTGTAGTCACTTTTATCACACAAGTATGGCTATAGATCGTTGCTGAGAGTTATCAATGCTGATGAGTTCGAAAAAATTCTGGAGGTTACAAACAAAGACCAAAAGAACCTTCTTTGCAAGTGAGTTGCTATCAGGACACTGGCAATATCCTCCTGTCACTGTGTAGTAATGTGTTCTGGTTTTCCGAACCTATAAAGTTACCCCCAAACATAGAAACACCGAATGATAGCGGCATGAAAAGACAAAACTTAGACAAATGTGACTGTTATAAGTCAATATCAATAGGTTTCATTGTTTTCTCTCGTTTTGACAATATTACTGAGATAATGACTCAATCAAGAACCAATATCTTTACTTTTATTCAGTAAAGTTGAAAGTAGAGCTAATTCTTCCGTTTGAAGATTTCTTTGATAATTTAGTCAGCCTATGTGGCGTTAAGGAATTAAAATAATAAAATATTGACTGTCGATAATGAAGAATTTAAGAATTTTAAAATGTCGAGTCATGTGATTGAATAGATACAGGCTGTCGTAAAACCAGTAATGAAAATTATCTTCAAATGTGATTGATCTGCAGTAATGGATCGAATTGAAATTTGATTCTCAAAGTTTTATTAAATGTCACGCTTAATGGCGCTATTGTGGACATATTTTCTTAGGCGACGTACCAGTTATATAAATTCATAACAATAAAAATTATATTTCTTTTTAAGTAAAATATTCCAACTCAACAGACCATATATACTGGTAATATGGCTATAATTACCAAGTTCATACTCTAATAAAACCTCAGATCACAAAATGTGGAGCAAATTAATGAGGGGGTGTTTAAATAGCATTTTTTCTTAAACTGAATTTGGTTAAATTTACAAGGGAACATGCAAAAGTAGTCATTCTAGACAGATGGCCTTTATAAAGAGGTTCATTCACTATAAAAAGTTTACAACGGTTATGTTTGAATGGCTTTTATAGTCAGGTGCTCTTTATACAGAGGTGATAATTAATGCAAGTTTTTGACTGTATATCTAAAACTTTCATTGATAAAAATAATCCCTTATACTTTACATACAGCGTAACCTTTAGATTCATTTAATTTACATTTGTATATTTTCTATTTGTTTATGTTATACTTATAACAGTTGTTTTTCATCAATAAATACGCCAATGCATCAATGTCATATTTTAAAGTAATGTTTATTATACAGACGAACCAATTGTATTGAACCCTGTAACATTGAAATCCCGCTTTATTTGAATTGATTTTGATTCTCCTGCCAATTTTCTTTACAACTATTATAACCCGTTTATTATGAAACCCCTGTTTAATTGAAAGAAAAAAGTAATTCCCTTAAATTTCAATATATCTGAGTTCGATTGTATTTTGTAAATAGAAAAATGTATATCGTCCTTAAAATCCCAGTTGATAGGTTTCTATTTTGTTATAATTTGGGTGTCATTATTTCTAATGACGGAAATTTGATATTTTGTAGATGGTTCAAACGCGATGACAATGCTGTGCCTCCCATTTACGTTTTAACACCAATAAGCAAATTGTTACCCGACTTTGTATCTAAAGATAAAGAAAAGAAAACAGCAGCAAAGAATATTTTCTGGCAGGAAAGCGACGCAATGCAAGAAGCTCTAGAACATGCAGCTGAGAAAGTGTTGGGTCAATCGGAAGCACAGAAATACATAATTTCCGGTACGTTTTCTAATTTGTAGTAACTTTCCTCTTTTGTGCGAATATAAATAAAGGAGGAAACTTTTTGTTCTATAAATATTTGATACATGTATTTCTAACATAGATAAATTCCAGACTGCAGACATTCGAAAGATGAAGTGTAATTTCTGAATCCTCTGTAATGTAGTAAAAACATTTATTGGTAAGAAAAGTTATAAACCTGTATAATTTGGTCTCGAGTTATATACCTGTATAATACGGTCTCATGTTATAGACCTATGCAATTCGGTCTCGAGTTATATACCTGTATAATACGGTCTCATTTTATAAACCTGTATAATTCGATCTCGAGTTATAAACCCATATTATACAGTATAATGTTCGTGTTCGAGTAATACCTGTATAATACGGTCTCATGTTATAGATCTGCATAAAACGGTCTCGAGTTATATACCTGTATAATACGGTCTCGTGTTATAAACCTGTATAATACAATGTAGAGTTATACACCTATATAATACGGTCTCGTGTTATAAACCTGTATAATTCAGTCTCATGTTATAAACCTGTATAATACGGTCTCGAGTTATAAACCTGTATAATACGGTCTCGAGTTATAAACCTGTATAATATGGTCTGGAATTATAAACCTGTATAATACAGTATCGTGTTATATACGTGTATGATTACGGTCTCAAGTTATTGACCTGTATAATACAGTCTCGTTTTATAGACCTTTATAATACGATCTCGTGTTATAAACCTGTATAATACGATCTCGTGGTATAAACCTGTATAATACGGTCTGGAGTTAGAAACCTGTGTAATAGGTCTCATGTTATATACGTGTTTAATAAGGTCTTGAGTTATAAACATGTATAGTACGGTCTCGATCTTTAAAGATGTAAAATACACGATCTCGAGTTGTAAACAAGCACTTGTTATTTCCTTATTTTCAGCTAATAAATCTGGCATAGATTTAACAACAGCACTGTTTGTTCAGGTTTTATATCAGCAAATTGCAATGTTCCCAATTACCTGACAGAATAAACAAATAGGTCCTAAGTATATTGCATCGATAACGTTTTGTTTAACTATATATTGAAAGACTGAAGTGAGTAAAGGTTGGTGTGGTTTAACAACAAATATAGCCGCAACAACAAATAAAGAGTTATTATTATGACTCTTGATCTTGCAGACGACTTATCAACTTGTGTGCAATGGCTCACTGATATCTACAGTGACATGCAAACCAAATTTGATGCACCTTTGTTATTTTTCTCTATATACATGTATTTCATATAAATAAAAATGTTTCAAAATATTCATCGGATGTCATTTCTAAATCAATTTTGATCAAACCTACACCATAAAATTCAGAATATCTTATAGTTTCATTGTGTACTTGCTAATAGTGTTCAAATTTTCTTTTTTTAAGATTTATCAATTTAAACATAAAATTAAAATCTTTATGTCACAATTCCCTATCTACAGATAATAAAAAGAATCATCAAAACTTTTGACATTGCAAAACTCATCAGTACTGTAAAACACAGTGATGGAACTTTATAAGAAAACACAAAAGCCTCACAACATTAATGGCAAATAGTGAAAATTAAATGGAAATTGAAAGGCAAATTACTTTGTAGTAGTTTTTTGAAAACAAAACCACAGAGAAAATGAGGAAGCTGTATCAATTTTTTCACTGCAGTATTGTTGCATTCAACCCATAAACAGAAAATTCGGTGGTCGAATCTCAATCCAAACGTTTACTTATTAACTGTAAATAAAAATATGTCGGGGTTCGGTCCTCGGATTGGACAGGGGAGTATGTGAAATAGTATGGCGGTCGCCAAATCGGACACGTGGGTTTCCTCTTGGTACTCCGGTTCCCCCACAGCAAAGACCCACGTACGCCAGTATCAGAGTATCGGGAACATAAAATGAGTTGACATAATTTGTTTGTCAATCGTTGTAAAATAAATAAAGTTTAAGCTGATTAAGTAAAAATAAATGTTGAAATTGTGATTCGAACTACGAGGCTCCTACTTCATGGTGTAATGTATACCTATCGTCGTGATCGGTCCACTCTGATATAAACATAATCTCACTCATGCATGACAATTGATCTTATAACAGAGTTTATTGAAATATATCTAACATACCTGGATTAAAAATCTATATTCTACATTGGAATCCGATCACATTTAAATAGCCTACTTGAAATATGATTAAATAGCACAGACAGATAAATATAAAGAAATCTTGTTTGATGTTGAGTATCTACGGAAATTTTTTTTTTTTTTCAGACGTAAGATTGCTGTCTTTGTGAGAGAATACTGTTTTATCTGTGTATTATAGAGTTGAGCAAAACAACATTTTCTCCTCTGTTTTTAAATAGATGAATCAGTTTGACATTTTAATGGTTTTTATTGAATATAACAGACAAATATACGTATAAACCAAGAGCGTACTTTGAAAGGCTTTTAAATTTTTATATGCTGCATTGATAGATAACAAGATATGGGCAAATTGCTTTTGTTGCGCCTGTTTGTAATATTTTCATTTCTATCAAGTACCGCAGGTTTCTTTCCTCAAGGTTTCGCGGCCATTTTGGTATATTGTTGACATCAGTCAAATGTAGGAGTGTCTTACCAAATATAATCATACTACACGTAAAAGTTGTACATGTAAAGGTGGGTAGTCATGACTTTGACTCAAGGTCCTATCTCTGAGGTCAAGGTCACTGTGGCCGTATGCCATTTTTCTCTTGTCCGGAGCGTTCCGTCATATTCCGTCAATACTTTTCTAATTTATCTATTATTTATGAATTTATTATGTACCGTTTACGGTACTCTTTTTCTTTTGGTTTCATGTTTTAGACATAACGTTTTTATCCAACACACGTGTCAGGATGACATCTTAAGTGCTACACTTCTTCAGGCAATACCTGGTTCATAGATGAGTCATATGGCGATCAACACTCTTTAGGGCAAAATTTAAGTTTGGGAATCATTTTGTCAGATTGTGTAAAAAAAATCCTGTAATATAGGGGTATTTTTATTTCAATCTTTTCCTAAATGTTTGGGTAAAATTAAAATTTGGGATATTATTGGACAATCGGAATCTCATCATTATAGGACTATCATTATAGGACTATCTAGGTAAAATGGCACATGTTTACAAACACAACGAGTCTAAATTGAATCACAACAAAAATATAAGAACTTCACTAATGCTTGGAATCTGTGCAAGGCAATACGTTTTATCTGTACAGCCTATTTTTGAAAAATAGACCTATTGTTTTGGTTTTTGACAGAACCCGGATGTACCACTTTATCTTGGTAGACCTGTACTTGAAGTACAGGTCTACCGAGATAAAGTGGTACATCCGGTACGCTAGAAATCTTTAGTTGATAAGTTATTCAACAATACATGATTTTGTTTTCCTATCTTGCAAATGTTTCACAGCAATGAAATAGCAGGGTATTTTAAATATATATTAGTCGTCGCAATGATGATTTTTTTCCATGACATCAAAATGAGAATATGATTTAGTGTGTGTGTTCAAATACATGATCTGACAAGTTAAAAGTTGTGAATGATCTTATTTGTAGAAAAAAAAATAAGATTAGAATTTAGGTCTTCTCATACCATAAAAAAAATCCGACTGTATTTGCGTATGAAATGACGTTTCAAATAAACTCTTTCGTCAAATCAAATGAACCTCGTAATTGGGTCAGTAGGATCTCGGTCCAGTACAAGCTCGGTTTATCAGTAATCTCGGCCCCAACATTCTCATACTCGAGTATGTACGTAATATATTTTGAATGAGTGAACATTATAGTTTAGAAAGCGAAGTTTTGTTTGTTTTAATTTTTTCAAAAATAATTACTGTAAAACTGAACATGTATTTACTGTAGAAGAGATGTCCCGCGTCACTTCATTTCCGTTATGTATCGGCGACAGCTGTCGACGGTTCCTTCGTTTTATTATTTGACGCTTGTAGTAAAGTAACCTGTCATGCCTTATATATTTTTGTTATAAGCAATATTTATTTTCTTAAGTTGCGTGTGAACAACATTTTCCCAAATAACTGTTTTGTTGGTGTAGGTGTCGTCTGCTGAATATTCGTGAAATAATTGATATTCATTCAAAACATCAACAGTACGATGTCTGTTTAAAAGTCTATTTAATAGAAGACTATGATTTTTCCTGTAAAAGTAAAATTAAACTGCGCGGAACTACATATGATTCCTAAAATTTAAATTGCATCTCGAATCTCGCATAAACAAAGCCTGCGCTAGCCGATACGAACATTTCGATCAATTACTAGTATTTGCTTTTGTTTTCCTGTGTGTTTATTCTGGTTTCACGTGTTCTGCTGCATTAAAATGAGAAACCAAAATCATTTTTACATTGCATATTTACAATATAAAAGTATCCAAATCGGTAAGAATTTTCCAGATTTATCGTTTGCTGTAAACGTATTTTTTGTTTGTGAAAACAGTTGTCATGACGGGCAGTAAACGAACGATAATGACGGGTTACGTTTGGCACCATTGTTGCAATTATACGTATGCATTTGTTATTCTAACCACCAGGTGCTCACTTTGGTATATATATGATATAATATTTACATAAAATGTGCATGTAAAATTTTGTACCGACGACAGCTCATATCGCTTTAAATGTTTTGTTATTACTTGTCAGATTCACTTCTTTGTTACTCATATTTACTGTATTTGAATGTTGTTTACAAATAACAAGTTTTTTTTATATATCTTTTAAACTTTCCATACATTGTTGTTGTCAGAACTGTAATTTGATGTACAGCCTGACACTGATCAATGACGTTAGAACCTCGCTATTAAGACCCTCTTACTGACTGACTAATATGGTCTAATTAGCGAGGTGACGTCTTAAATGAGGGTCTTTTCTGCTTAAATATTATGCATGTATTTTTTAAATTAGAAATTTCAAGAGAATGAATATTTGCGGTTTTAAATCCAAGATGGTCTCCTAAGCTAGGTGTTCTTTATTGGAGGTTCCACTGTTTTCAAAATTGGTCTCAGCGCCATTGATTAGTGACTGACCATGATATTGATACACATCTCCATCATCAAAATATATTTCATTTCAGTTGTATATGTATACTTTTTTCTTTTGGTAGTTTATTTACAAATGTTTATTTTTTACTTTCCTACTCTCGTTATCAGTGTATGGCCTGGTCTGACCTATAATTACACATACTTGTTGTCTGTGTTCTTTTAATATGGACACAATGGACCAAATGTTTTATACACCTACAATATTTGTTTTCATTTTAGTGACTGAAAGAGAGGTACAAATGGGTCTATTAGAAGCTGCTGATCCAAGTGTTCACTGTCTATGGTGCAAGCGGGAGATACGAGATATCGAAAAAGTAGAATCAAGCTGGCAACTGTCAAGATATATAGGTCAGTCAAGTTATATATAGATCAGTCAAGTTTTTTATAGGTCAGTCAAATTATATTTTGTTATAATAGTCATTGCGTCATAAATATTATAAATATGATACCCCAGACGTATAGAATTGCAGAAAAGGCCAAAATAAACACTCAAGACCTATCGTATCTATACAATGACTCTACCGAATGAGATAGAGGAATTTAAAGTAAATGTAAAATTCCAAAAGAGAAATAAGTATCATAGTAGACCATTTACTAAACCTAAATGTATAATCAAACGTGTCTAAGAGTTCACACTTTAAAAAGATGGCTACCTTTCCTTTGGAAGAGTTTATAAATTAAACAACGTTGATATCAATACGAAATATTACTTTATAGATAATCAGCTGATATCAAAATACCAGTTCCTGGGTTTACACTCGGGGACAGAGCAGTCCATCAGAACGCACCAGTGTTTGTATATATTATAAATATAATTAACAATACCATAATTATACGGAGAAACCAAACAGAAATGTTGATTCATTTTTCCTTAACTCGATTACTGAAACACAATTTTATGAAAAAATAACATTTGATAATTGATATCAAAGAATGTGTTCAGATTCATCAAAATTGACATTTTTCGTGTACATTCTATATTTTTGTTTTAACCTATATTCAGAAACAATCCTGTTTTCTAAAATGAAAAAAACCAATTGCACAAACATTTCTAAAACCTTGGACAATGAATTTAAATTTCTGGGAAAATGATAGAAAAACAAGCCTACGAATTACTATTGTTGATGTTTTAAAAGATACGTGATTTGTGGATACATTCTTTACTTGTCTTGGGAAAGGTTTAGGTCTTTTATACCAAATTTTTAGACTACCCATTAAAACTCTGGGTTGGTTACTAAGTGGCATTTTTCATATGTTGATTGGTTTGGAATCCATATATTATGATAGATAAAAATTCAGCGGAACATTGAAGAAAGGAATACGATGCGTCATCCGTAATGGCAATAGATAATATATTCATACCTGTACACACAGTGTGCCTATATTCTACACTTCTCATTTCGTCGTAGATAAAATAAACATGATGCGTTTCATTTAATTAAAGGCAATATTTACCTACAGAATTTAACAGGATTAACTTTTTATTACAAGTGTTGACAATGCTTATATATACAAACCTTACAGTTGTCTTATAAGGTGAACATGTTCTTCGTCGTGTTTTATTAGGAAACATTGTTATGCGAATAAAGTATGTAGTATTGTAAAGCTGGATAATAATTCTATCATTCTGAAAATGCACAGATGAGACAGAGAATTAATATTTACAACGTCCAATTTCACTTTTTAGCCGGGCATATCGTCAAAGGCGATAAACGGCTAGGCAGTCATCGAGTTGTGCGCAATCGTCTTTTCGCGAATGTTTTTGACCTCCGCAGTACCACCAGAACAAACTGAAAGTGCGTGCGCGATATGATATTGTACATGTATGTAATGTAAATAAAAGTGTATTAAATGTTCTGGTGTTGTTCATACAGCTGTTTCAAGACGAAAGTGGCGTTAAACAACAACAAACAAATAGTCAAGACGATCTACAAACTTATGGATACAGAAGTTTCATCTTATCATAAATTATTGTAAATTGGAAGCTGTTTGTATCTTTCCGCGTACGAAGAACCAGAAAATCTCTATAATCTATTAGTAATACACAGAGTTGTCGGTGTTTTGATCGAGAGAGCTAAACAGAACGCAGTAAAATCTTCCGGGGAAAAAAGTGTCGGTCAAAATATTCACGCCGGGTCTTCAGAGACTAAGAACCGGAACGGACACAAAGAACGCGGAACAATATCGGGGGGTAGAGATTAAAGGTGACTTGTTTTTCTGCTTTCAAACCAATAAATACTAGCTTGCACCTTCTGGACAAATTAATATCTTAGAAGTATATCAATTCATGGACATGTTGAAAAAAATCACGTTTCAGTGCTGTATATTTAGCCAACAAGGTTGTTGTTTATTCATGGAAGTTTGTTATTTTCTGACATTTTCGTTGATTACAAACTACTACGAATAGTCAGACGTCTACTTACTCGTCAATTTAATTCCCCAAATATCATATTGAATTGATAATCATGTCTGATTTATAGATTTGTTACAATTATCACGTTAATATGGTAAGGGGGTTTACATTTGGATACAAAAAACCGCGAAGAATGACATAGTGGAACTCGGAGCATCATTTTAACTGGAACACAAAGAACGCCGGAAAAGGAAAACAGATAATGTCTAAGAAATGGATTGTTTTTCTTTCTCAGCCTCAAAACTTTATCTCAATCATATTATAACCACATAGGCCTACATAACATGTATGTCACATTGAATTTCCGATGACATTTGTACAACAGTGTAAACCACTGTGTCGAAAAACATCGAGAAATTGAGTAAGATACAGAAAGCCTGTCTAAACTATACAGAGGGATAGTGCCATTCAAGCTAATTATATACGTTTATTTATGAAGTATATATTGTACCTAATTGTCATTTCAAAGAAAGGGGTTCGTTTATGAATATACATATACATGTATATCGTTTCCATTCGAAATATTTGGAGAAATTGACTTAATAGTCATACGAACAAAACTTAAAGTCATCTTTATCAATGGTTCTTAATAATAAGATTTCTAAATATGTACCATGTTTTTGTCATTTTTGGTCATAGCTCCTTTTCACTCACAAACCTAAGACGGTTTCACATGGGGTTTGATTAAATTGGTCTACTGGTTCTGAAAGGGATATAGAGCCGGCCTGGCTCAGTCGGTAGCGCGCTCGACTCTGGATCGTGAGGTCGTGAGTTCGAGTCCCGCCGGCGGCAGGTTGGTTTCCTGTCTTTCGGATGAGACAGTAAAAGCTAGAGGTCCCGTGTCACAATAGGTGTCGGCACGTTAAAGAACCCTCACTGCTCAATGGCCGTAAGTGCCGAGCATAGGCCAGATTTTAAGCCCTTCACCGGCATTTGGTGACGTCTCCATATGAGTGAAATATTCTTGAGTGGGACGTTAAACAACAATAAACAAACAAACAAACTGAAAGGGATATAAGCTGTCACAATGATTATTTTTGTCCCCTGACATATTGTCGAGAATATGATAAAATGTGTGTTCAAATACATTATCATACACGTAAAACGTTGTAAAAGATCTTCTTTTCGAAGGTATTTGTTATATTAGAATTTAAGTTTTCCCGTACCTTAAAAATTCCAGCTGTATTTCCGTATGCAGTGACCTTTCAGATAAACTCTTTCGCCACATCAAATGTACTTCGTAATTGGGTCAGGGGATCTCGGTCTGACTATGTTAAAGTCGCCGATTTTTATGTGTTTTATATTTATTTTTAAAATATGAGATTTTTATTGGAAAGTGTATGTATTATGTAAAATGTATGCGTTCAACGCTATTTTAAATACCCGAAGAAAATTGGATGAATATATGAATAAATATATCATGTATTTAAAAACATCCTGATATTTAATGTTATCCTGAATGCTGACGTTGACAAAATCAAAACAATATAACTGAAAATTATGAGTACCTCATGTTTAACAAACGCGCCACCTTGTCCGGTGGCGTTGGGCAGTACATGATCATATGACATATATGTCAAGAATAATAAAGCCGAAAATGCAATGGGACGAGTTAAAAATGGGTCGAGATCACCCGATATACCCGGCACGTGGACAGTTTCAGAAACGAATGTTTTGAAACGACGAAAAAGACAAACTCTGCCTGATTTAGGTATAAAATGATGATGTACGAAAATAAACGCAAAGGGTACTAAGAATAGAATGTATATTTACTGCAAATAGCACGTGTTTATTGGTCATTCGGTAATATTCGTAAAAATTACATACCGAAAGTTAATTCGCAATGCTCAAAGTTTGGCGGACAAAAAATAACTGATATTACGGGTTACGTTTGGCAAGATTGTTGCAATTTTACAAATGCATTTGTTATTCTAACCACCAGATGGTCTCTTTGGAATATATATGAGATAGAATATCACATAAAATGGGCATGTAAAATTTTTTACCTACGACAGCTCATATCACTTTAAGGCGTCAAAACGTTGGAACGTTAACAATGCACAGCGACTGAATAAAGATGATAATAATATGTCACCCCTAAGCCAAAGCCTAAAAACCGTAATTAAGTGAGATTTGGCATTTGCAGAAGAGGGGCCTGGAACCTTTTTCAAGGTCGTAAATTTACGTGTATACGTACTCGTAACTTGTATCTTAAATGAGTAACATTAATTGTCGTATCTTTCGTCCTATACGCCTGCTACAAAGAACAACTAGTGACACATTAAACTACGCGTAGGTTAACGTGTAAGCATACCTTTCTCTTAACCCGAATAATTCAGTCGTTATATTTCTTTCACTTCGATCTTTACATTAACGCCTGGATGCATACACAATCCGAATTCTTCAACCGGAAGAAATTTTTACTGTGCCAAATTGTGACATCATAGTAATTTACGTCAGAATTTCGTGACGTTGCATTGACTTCTTCATAGCATAGCATAGTTTAGCCGATAACGTTTGTGCGGTACTAGTATCTCCAATGGTGATGGAACGTAACTCTACGTAATTTTCCCGCTGAAATGACGTTACCACGGGATATCGTCTGCTAGCGTCATTCCATCACTAACAGAAACAATAGTCCCGCACAAACGTTATCGGGTATCACGTGGTACATGAATTAGTTCCATTACTGGTAAAAGAAAGATGTGACTTATCGTAAAATTACAACTGTAAACATATCATTCATATGTAGTATACGTTCAATATATTTTCTTTGTTTTTTCGAACATTTATTTATCCTCGATATATCCTTAAATTTGAAACGGAAATCCAGACTCCGCAGAATCATATATTGAATGTCTCTGATTGGTCATCTGATTCACAGGGCAGCTGAAGAATTTTTAACACATAATGCCCACTGGAGGGACTTTGACCGGAAGCGAGCGCTGTAATCATTTTCTAAGATCTTTAGTGAAATTGAAACTACGCAAACGTAAATAGAATCATAACGCAAGTTACGTATAATGTTACTTCTACGTTTACGGGCAAAGTTACGACCTGTAGTGAAACTGCCCCCTGATTTTTATCCAACAAGGTGTCTGACAATAAATTAATGTCAACCAAACGAAATTCCGCAAAGTTTAGCCTGAAACAACAAATAGACAGCATCCTTCGTTTAGTCCTCTAGTTTGTTCCGTGTGTCCTTCCTCCGTGTTCTATGCGGTCTGCGGTTTTTTGTATCCAAATGTGAACCCCTTACTATATTAACATTGTTATTATAACAAATCTATAAATCTGGCATGAACGCTAATTTCATATGATCTTTGGAAATAATCAGGGAATTAAACTGACGAATAAGTAGACTTCTAACTATTCTGACTACTGTCTGTAATCAACGAAAATATAAAAAATAACGAACTTCCTCGAATAAACAATAGCCTTATTAGCTAAATGTACAGCATTAAAAAGTGATATTTTGTCAACATGTCCATGGATTAATATACTTTTGTCCAGAAGGTGCAAGCTAGTATTTGTTGGTTTGAAAGCAGAAAAACAAGTCACCTTTGATCTCTACCCCTCCCCCCTATTGCTCCTCGTTCTTTATGTCCGCTCCGGTTCTTAGTCTCTGAAGACCCGGCGTGAATATTGTGATTAAGAATATATAACAGGTAAAATGTGCCCGATATGTTGTTATTCGATATATTAATACAACAATTATGTTTTAACCTGTCATTTGTGGATAAAAATATGAATTTTGAATGCTGTCTAAAGAAATAATCAGATCGCCAAAAGCTCGAAAGTTGTAACGACCCCTCTACCTTATAACCATATAACCTGGCGAGATGTAGTCTCCTGAACCCTTTCTTGACCTGGACAAGTTCAATATTTAGGTAATAAAGAATAACGACATTAGATTTACACTGACAAGAATAATCGTTCTTTCTTCTTATCCTACCTACGAGTATCCAGTGGGGAACAAAGATAAAGATTGTCATAACCAAAACTTTAGTAGAGTCATCCGCAAGATAATTAAAAGGTTGATCCGCCTACAGATAGTTGTATGTCATTTCAATACCAAACGGCATTTTGGTATTTACCTTGTTGGTAAATACATGTATACCTTCATAAATAATTCTACAATTAAACAGGAGATGGGCACGAATGAGTTAATCGATGGGCACGAGTCAGCTAAATTATGGGTACGAGTCAATCAATTCACTTAGGTAACAGTTGTGATGGATACGAGATGACAATAACCCATATGTTGAACTTATTCATCTGAGGTTGCGTTGCCTAAGTTAATACTGCATATAAAATTATTGTAAAATTCTTAACCATACATGCCTGCATACTTTATCCTTCTTTGAAATGGAATAGTCCAAATGTGGGTTACGGGGGTCGATTGGTTAAAAAAATTAGAATCTACGAGCTTCACTTGACGACGTCTCTGTAATTGAAATACATGTATTCATTACATTGCTTCAATGTTATGATCAATACAGCTGTAACTGTAGAGACAATATATATTAAATTCATATGTTCACGCTGTTGAATAATGCAGTCACACTGTATATATGCTTTGCCAAGGTGCAAAGTTTGTCACGCACTCTAAGCAAATAGAAAATGCTTTACTAAACGTAATTATCATGTAAGGTTTATCTATAAAATAGTATACCTTGCGTCTGACTTGCAGTTGATCGAGTTGGTAACTTTCTGTTCAAGTCATATAATTAGTCGTGACTCAAATTACACCTTCATTGCCATACTGTTTGCTTGACTAGAGGAAACCCAGAACCTTTAATATTGTCGTAGTCTCAAAACTGATAAATATAATTCAACTGATGTCTAGTTCCACTAAACTAAGCATTATGAAATAATATAAACCGTTTTAAAAAGTTTATCCGTATGTTAAAAGAAGGTCGGAGAATATTGAGTTATAAAGAAAGTCGGAGAATATTGAGTTATTTGCAAATTATATTTTTCCGTTTAGAACCTGTTCCCTGGATTTGTCCTGATTTTGATATTTTCCTTAAGAGAAGAATTGTCAAATATCATATAGACTCTCTTTGTATCCATGTTTTCCCATCTGTCTGTCTTTCTGTCTGTCTGTCTGTATAACCATATTCTATCAATTATGTATTATTTCGTTTTGTTAAAACTATAGAATATATTACATGCATTATATATTTTTAATTTCCTTTTCTTTTGTTGTAAATTTACAGAATGTTTAGGCCCGGAAGAAAAATGGAAAAAATCGAGATCTCTGTTAAATCGCCTACGAGATACACGTATTCCTGCTGTACTACCAGCGCATAATATACTGCAGTACAAAGTAGGATGGACTGATAAGGGTAAGTGGTGAAGACTAGAATAAAACTGTTCATACATATCAATTTACTTTTGCTGATGTTATATACTATGGCATTTATTGTTCTTTGGTGAATCTGATCAATTTGTATGGACCTTTATTGCTCATCAGAATATACTATTAATTACAATTGTTAAATCAAAAAGTCATAAAGTCTCTGAATTCGGGCCAGCATGGGTTCTAGACCCGCTGTAACCTAAGCTGATATTGTGAAGACGTTTGCCAGTTTACGTGCGGAAGGACAATGACCCGTCCTGGTAACTCTCTTACATCAAACTGGCCGCCACCATATAGCTGAACAATCGCTGTTGGGTTTTGCGTAAAGCACCATTAAAACAAGTTCTTCTTGAAACTGAACTGTGATTTATCAGATACATTAAAATATGTGTAGTATAAGTAAGAACTGTAAAACATCTCTAGGTTGTAGTTGAAGACTTGTATTACCTGTCTTGTTTCCTCTCGGGTCTAAGAGAATTGTTTTCATTTCCTTGCCACAATAAGGTCCTGTTTTGGATTAATTTAAGGCAGCCATATCCTATAATATAAGTGATACCAAATTCTGTATTTTATAAAAACATCGTTTCGTATCCCATGGTGTGTAAAGATTTCAATGTTCATTGAGAAAAATTATATTAAATCAACTTTGGTATTATGTTTATAATATTTATAACCACTAGGTCGTTGTCACTGCTGGTGGACCGTTTGAGTCCCCGAAGGTATACATAAACCTAGTACCTGGCATTTCGGTACCAGCTGATAATATTATACTAAAGTCATATTTCGCACTGATACCACCATTTTAAATTCTAAATTCTTCTAAATCTAACATGGCCATTTTTACAGTGGTTACTCGTTGACGCATTTTGGCTATACGTTTAGATTTATTATTTGGCCTTGTCTGATACCACTTTCTCTTTTGGAAATCTGTTTAAAATTGGAGCTCAGCTGATGAAGTCTAATTGACAGAAACAAGCGTCTTGAGCATTATAACTTTTGTATTATGTTAATATTGCATGATGAACTCTCCCTATATGGCTGGATTTTATGTATTTGATTCACCGGTTTTCTATTGCATTTATACAGATTTTGGTCCAGAAAAGTTCTTAAAACATTCTTTGCCTTATCCGTCACATCACGTATGATCTATTGGATGTAATGATAGTTGGATTGGGTGAATAAAATCTTTATTCCCACTTTTTTAGTGGTGGGATTTTTAGGACTTCCGATGTAACATACTATTTACGAGTAGATATTTTAATATATTGCATCACAATAAATTTTTAATTTTTGGACAAACATTTCAATATATATGTACATGTATTTTATATTGATGTTTCATTTACAATGTAGGCATCAATCCAGAGGTCAGTGAACATAAATCATATCTGACTAAAATGACGTCAGACTTTGTAGAAAAGATGTGTGCCGATATAGAAACTGCCGTAAAACGGAGAAGATCATCTCAGAAAGATGACCCATTGTATGTAGAGTGCGTTCAGCATATTCGCTTTTGTCAGTCAAAATGTGAAAATTTCTATGGGAGAGAAGATACAATAGAAGTAAGTACACAAGGGAACTTTCAATTTTGCACAATCTCATCTCTCAGCTTACTATTGTCATTTGCTTACTTTTAAATTGAAGATAAATTCAAAAGTGAACACATGACTAGTAGTCCCTTTTGAATTTATCTTCAATTTAAAAGTAAGCAAATGACTATATATAACTGGTCTTTAAAGGAATCTGGCGTCGGTGAAAATTTTACACGCAGATTTTTTGCAATATTTTATAAATTTATATCCGTAAAACTTGCTTTAACGACCACTTGTGTATGAAGACCACCTGGTCACAAAGACCATTTTTGCTGTCCTAAATAGTACCATTTGTGTACAAATTAACGTCTATATAAAGACCACCTCCCAATAAAGACTGGTTTTGTTTTGTCCCGATACAAGCTTCACTATATCAGAAATAGATCGTACTTTTACGAAGATGACCGAGTTTCAAGGCAGTTCGTGGAATTTGTTGTAAATAACTTGTATTCATTTCATTTCATATACTTGTAAATAGGCAATGCAGCCTCGGATTACGTTTTCCTAACATTGCTTCAGCTTCAACAAAAATATAAATATGAAACAGGCTTTCTTCTATGGTAACTGTTATCGACATACCGTTATTTCATTATGCATTTTACCAATACATTGATTGATTGCCATTTTATTATACTATTTATCCTAAAACTTTACATCCGTTTTGCAGTGGAAAATGCACCCACCTAATTATTATCCGTTGTCCTCTAAAATAATCAAACAATACATAACATATTTCACCCCGTTTTGCACCGATAATAACACCTAAATAATCGTTATTTATTATTATTCAGAAAATTAAACAATACATTACGGGGAACAGTAACAGCATATTTGCTATACATGGGATGTCTGGAAGTGGAAAAACATCGATAATGGCAATGGTTGCAAAGCTTGTACATTCTTGGCTACCACAGAAGATTGCAGTGGTTTTGAGGTAAACATAATTGTTTATTGCATTTGAATTATTTATGAGCCGGCCTGGCTCAGTTGGTAGCGCGCTCGACTCTTGATCGTGAGGTCGTGAGTTCATGTCCAGCCAGCGGTAGGTTGGTTTCCTGTCCTCCGGATGCGACAGTATAAAAGAGGTTCCTTGTCGCAGTAGGTGTCGGCACGTTAAAGAACCCTCACTGCAGGACAGGAAACCAACCTGCCGCCGGCGGGACTCGAACTCACGACCTCACGATCCAGAGTCGAGCGCGGTACTGACTGAGCCAGGCCGGCTCGTGAAATATTCTTGATTTGGACGTTAAACAACAATAAACAAACAAACAAAGCATTATTTATCTTGACTTGTTATGTCCTCCGGATCTCTCTTATTACCAATTGAATATAGCACAATTTTTTTAGGTATCCTTTATAATTTTGTGACAGTAAATATCCTTTTGTTTTAAATTCAGTATGAGAATATTACAATGGCATATGCTTTTTTTATGCTGTTCATGACTTTTTCCTCAATTTAGCCCACCTCTACGTGGAGACGGGCGTTTGATATTACCCGGCGAACACATAGGTCAGGTTTACCTACTTGTACTGCTTATGTGTCAAATGACCTTGCATGTTACATACATCTTGTTATAGATACATGCCCCGCTTCATATGCTAAATTAACTCTGGGCCTGGCACCGTAAAACTTGATAATTCACTCAAGTCTCGGAATATTCTCATTGGACTTCTTAGCCAATCAGATATCAGCATAAGACAGATTTGACTATTTTTGTTTTAGAATTGAGTAATTCTTAAATTTTATGGTTCCAAGCCCTGTGTTCTTTGCAAATATGATCCTGTGTTGGAATTAGTCTATTTCCAATGCTTTGATTGCAAGATTGGTTGAGGTCAGATTAATTGGAGGTGTGAAACATATTGATGTGGGGTGAACTCTGTAATTTTTTTCAATATGTTTCAACATTTCACACTTGTCAGTCCAGCTGATCTTACAGTTTTCAACAACCCACCAGACTTGCTTAGTTTTCAGTTTATAGATAATTAACGGCGTGTACATGTGATCAGTATTCACAATGTGTTACAGATTTGTTGGTACGACTCCTGACAGTTCATACATCTCAGCTTTCCTAGGAAGTGTGACAAAGCAGATTAAACTCATCTACGGGCAAGATACGACTGTTAAAGAGGTAATACATTAGCAATGGAATGTTGAATTAAAGGAGAACTGTGTAACTATAACCAGAACGCAATACGTATGACAATTAGAACACTTGATTATTATTGATTTATAAATGTACAGAACACAATGCTTAATGTGCTGTGTGCTACAGCTTCGTTAAATCATATCTAATAGTCAAGTAGATGAATTCGTTTGATCCCACTTTTCACGGAGCTTGACCTTTCCACGGAACTTGACCTTTCATCCAAATTGAGACAATTCCATGAAATATTTGCGATGGGTGTGGCATGCTAACAGGGAAGTACCTCGGGACATCTGGTCCCATCCCATTTGCGATTCGAAATGGTTCTTCGTGTTGAGACAGTTGTTTTATCTAAGTTGTCGTATTTTACAGTTTCGAATATCCATTGATACTTCTTCATTTTACTTTGTTTTAGACGTATACATTACAAATATGAGAAACATGTGGATCATCGTAAATAAAGAGGATTTATTTTTCAGACTTCAGTACTACTTTCTGTTGAGGATATTTCAGAGTCCCTATAATTTTAGTTCAAGTCAACAGCTGCAGGGGAAATGCGACAACGTTTTACCTTTTATATTAACATATACCAATGCATTCATTATTACCTGATGAACCACAAGTTACGGAATGTGAGATTTTGGGTTTGAATCTGGCCAGACACTTGTGACTTTCACTTTTTTGTCGATCAATGCGCGTATGAACAGTCACTGTCTGTATGAAAAATTCTGAGGTTTGATCCGAGCAAATTTAAACCATGGTATTTAGAGCTAATATGAGCAGCAGTATGACTCAAAAGTTTAAGTCTTAATCTGTCGACTTTATTACTGTGTCATTGTATCCTACTGCTTGGTATAATCATAAAAATATATGATATTTATTGGAATTAGATAAATAGTGAATAATTCTGAAATGAAATGGCGTAAGATGTTTTGTTACTCCATTTACAGGAACTGAGGGAACTTGTGGAAGAATTTGACCATAGTCTGATGTATGCCAACGACCAACATCCTCTTGTTTTATTTATTGACTCATTGGATCAGTTTGATCCGTCGAATAATGCTCGACAGTTATTCTGGCTTCCAACAGCACTACCTCCAAATGTGAAAATTGTTGTATCCACGTTAGAGGAAGAGGAATATGAATGTTTTCCGAGACTTCATGTGAGTTTGAATAGATTTTGATTCCTTCTACTTGTCGAATTGGTAATACGATTTAAATTACACCATATTTATGCGAAAAAGTATCAGCGTATTCAAGACGTTATCAAGTTTATACATGACTTTGTTTGGTCATTATTACATTTTTACCCCACGTAGAACTTAAAGTGATCTAAATTGTGATCTATCTCTACTTGGGTATAATTTCAAGCTTCAAAATTTAGGTGGCGTTGTATTTTATTCTGGTCTTAGTTTCAGAAGATTTGTAATGGTAACTTTATTATGATTTCACGTATAAGAACCCTATATTGCTTTTGTTGTATCGTTCTGTCTAAGTGCCATCAAAGTAATGGTTTTGGTGTACTCTGAACTGAAATCTCAAAATGGAAAAATGGCATTGTATACAGCAAACGTAACATATGTAATTAACAACACAGACTGGATTACACCATGGTATCAATTATCTTATATATATATATATATGTCACATTTCTCTGTTTTATTCACTGGAATATATCACCTGGTACCCTTTGATAAATGGACTTTAATAAAGAGAATAATATGATATAAGTGGATAAAGAGCTTGCAATCATATGTTGATTTCAGAATTTTGACATGATACCAAAGCAATGATGTCCTTTGTTGATAGTAAACATTCTTTCTCGTGTTCAGCGTTGCAGTTATTTAAAAGTAGAGAAATAAATGCTTGTATAAATCACTCTCAAAGCCAACCACATTTAGACACAAAGGATTTCGTAGCGCTTTATCCACATATAAAATAAATCTCTCCTAAAGTTTATTAAAGTTCATTTATAACAGAAATAGCATGGAAAACCAGGTGATATATTGTACTGAATTTAAAAGAGGAATGTTTCATTAATATATAATTAGGGATTTAATATATATATATATATATATATATATATATATATATATATATATATATATATATATTATATAATATATATATATATATATATATAAAGCTGATTTGTACCTATGTTATACGATATAACATAACATAACATAACCCCGATTTTAGTTCACCTGGAAAAGGTTCGTGTGACCTGTTGCGATCGTGTTTTGTTTGTCGCCGTGCGTCGTCCGTTAACTTTTTCACATTTTCAGCTTCTTCTCAAGAACCTCTGGGCCAATTCCAACAAAACTTGGTCACTAGCCTAAATCTATGAGTCCATGAATCCTTAGGGTATTGTAGGCCTATATCCTTATTTGTGCAAGAAATTTTCAGGGAGACCTATGGTGTATTTTTAGGGGCTCAAATTGGGGTGGGATTTACTATAGAAACATATGGGAAAATTAAACATCAAATTTTTTTCTTGCATTTTAACTGATAAAAATAATTACACTGTACTTCAAACCAAATATTTTCTTGGATGGCATGATATAAGAGGCTAATTGCCATATAAGGCTTTATCCTCACGGTCATTCCCCATCCGTCTCATTTCAGAAATCTTCCATGATCTCAACAGTAGTTGAAATCCCCACCCTAAACCATATATTTTGTCATTCCTCATGGCAAGACTTATTGTACTGGAAAATTCCGGAGGTCCCCGGGGTCATTCCCCACCCCTTTATTTCAAAAATATCCAATTATCTAAAACATAATTGAAGTCCCCACCCTTAAACCATATATTTTCTTATTCCTCATGACAAGGCAAGTTTAGTGGTGATAATTTGGGGGTCCCCAGGGTCGTCCTCGCCCCTTTATTACATAAATATTCAATTATCTAAAAAGTAGTAGAGATCCTCTCCCCTAAACCATATATTTTTATCACCAATGACAAGACAAGTTGTGTTGTGGTATTTTGGGGATCCTCAGGGTAATTCCCCACCCCGTTATTTCAGAAATCTTCAATTATCTCAAAAACCATTGAGGTCCCCACCCGTAAACCATATATTTTCTTAATCCACATGACAAGACAAGTTTTATGGTAATATTTTCGGGGTCCCGTGGGTTATCCCCACCCCCTTCAGAAATATTCAATTATTTCATAAATAGTTGAGCTTCCCACCCCTAACCCATATATTTTCTTATTACCCATGACAAGACAAGTGTATGGAGGTATTATGGAGAATCCCAGTTCATTACAAGCCCATCAATTTCCCTCATCTAAACCATATATTTTCTTATTCCTCATTACAAGACAAGTTGTATTGTGGTAATTTGGGGGTCCCTAGGTTCATTCTCTGTCCCCTTATTTCAGAAATCTTCAATTATCTAAAAAATTGTTGAGATCCTTACCCTTAAATCATATTATATTATTTTCTTATTACTTTTGACAAGACAATTTTAGGATGATATTTTGGGGTGATCCTTGGTGTCATTCCTAACCCCTAATTTCCGAAATTTCAATTCTCAAAAACCACTGAGATCCCCACCGCTAAACTATATATTTTCTTATTACCCATGCCAAGACAAGTTTCAGGGTAAAATTTATGGATGTCCCCAGGGCCATACCACACCCCCTTATTTTAGAAAGCTTAAAACATCTGAAAAATACATGAGAACCTTACCACTAAACATGTGTTTTCGTGCTCCTTATTACTAAACAAGTTGTATATTACAATTTTTGGATGTTATCATGAAACTTAAGTTTCTCTGATCACCTAGATGGACTGGGTTACATGAAGAAATGGATTGATTTGGGATACCTTTGTAACTGAGTGCCTTTACAATTATACCTTCTTAGATGAGGCATTAAGCCTTCTACCAAAATTGTAAAATTTATGTGCCTAGGGGCAAGAGTACTGCCCATAGGACAGGACCAAAATCGTTATATTGTGGAAATAAACATAATTGTAGAAATTCTCCTTCACTTTTGCGCATTATGAAGAAAGACTGAATGCAGGTTAGAAAGAGCAAAAAACTTTTTTATAATTGTGAAATTTTGGTCGCTAAGGCACAAAATGCGATTGATGTTTATTTCTCTACTAATTCGGATATAATAAAATAACATCTCACTATGATATGATTAAATTTACTATCTTATAAAAAGGATTGAAACTTGTCAATATTGTATGATAGTTAAATCAATATATCCATCATCTGTTATGTAGTATAAAGAGCACATAGTTGACACAATTATTTCTACAGACCAAAAATGTGCATATTCAGGGAACCGTTAAGGCCCATGGGCCTCTTGTTATAAATGCCTACACTGTTCCAAGTTTATGTTGATTTTCATACCTGAAATTTTCTGCCGACGTTGGATAGATTCCCCTTGCAGTATTTGTGCAAAAAATCCTGAAAAAGACTAGACTATATATTCCCAAAATTTGTGAACTTTGTAACTGAAATTTAAAGGTCTGCTAGTCCATGTAAGAAACATTTCTAGTCTGAATTGGATTGAATATGTTAATTGATGTTTATAAAGGAGAAAGAGCGAGGAAATTACAGTTTTATAGTACATTATGAATTCCAAATTTTGTCATTTTTTTTTTTGCTATTTTTTCCAGATTGATAAGTAGCTTTTAGCTGTGAAGATTTTTATGAAAATCGCTGTTATATCGTATAACATAGATACATATTTGCTTTATTTCCTACAATTAAATATAACAATACAGAAATAAAAAAACTTTCTATCATTACGTACTTCTGTACATAAAGTAAACACTGAATTTGAATTAGCCACGTAATGATTTCCTGCATAGCAAGTCAACGTGTGACCTGACCCAGGATTGTCAAGGTGAGTCGGCCTTCTTGGAAAATGCTTTATGAAGGATGCACATGCTATTAGAGGATTCATTTGTCAAATTTGGAAACACTACCACAAAAATTGAATCAGAAGTTAATCACGAATCAAGAAGACAGATATATTTAGAGTTAAGACAGTGGCGGTGTCATATAGATAACTTTCCGCATAGAGAATCTCCCCCGGGAACTTTTCTATATAGAAAACCTTCTCCCCGGAAAATATTCCACGTGGAAAATTCCCTCTTGGTAGGAATTCTTTATAGAAAATAATTGCATGGGAAGTTTTTCTATGTAGAACATGTTCCACTGGAATTTTTTCGAAATACAAAACTTTCCTCCTAAATCTGGAAAAATTTAGTAAATCTTCTTCACTAATTATTTCACAATATAAAGTACTATGAAAACATACGCTGAGTGTAAATCCCACATGTTAGCCGATTTGAATTTATCCGAGACGTTATCACTTATCATTTTAATTTATTTCTTTTTATTTTGCACTCTGAAAAAGTTTTATATTTGACCCCCGTTCAATAGATCATTTTCGAGTTCTTACGTAGTCCGTTTTTGGATCCGGAGTTTTCATGCGCCGATTAAGCTTTGTTATGTGTAGGGATTTCCGGTATGTGTCTTTGCGTGGACCAAGAAATTAAACGCACTTATATCTGAAGGCCAGATTATTGTCACTAGTCCATTTACGTCAAAAACAAATTGACATTTTGACGTATTGTATGAAATCAAGCATTTTATTTCTTGATCGACGCAAAGAAACATACCGGAAATCGCTAAGCATAACCAAGTTGAAGCAGCACATAAAAAATCCGGATCCAAAACCGGATTACATAAGAACTCGGTTTTTATAAAGTTGATACTATCTATATGTAATTCAATAATAAATAAAGCGACACAGAATTCAGAACTGATGACAAGTATTTGGGTATTAAGCCACAGTTTGTTTAGGCACTAAACTATTGGATGGATATTTACGTGAAAAAAAATTAAAATGTTTTGAAAATTGGTAGAATACTGGCCTTATTTTAATTGTGAATATTCAATCATTTGGTGTAGCTCTGATTTAGATAAGTACTTTATTCTGAAACATTATATATATATATATTATATATATATATATATATATATATATTATATATATATATATATATATATATTATATATATATATATATATATATAAACAAGGACAAACCACATATAGGCATGAAATAACTACAATCATATTGATGCATATCTTTTACAAAAAAAAAATGAAAAATGAAAAAACAATAATAGAATGAATACATATACAGATATGGTGATTATTAAAATAAACTTTTCGAATTATTTTGACATTTTTATGAACAATTCCTGTTGACCCGTGGATTTATACATGTTTTTTTTTCTATTGTGTAGTACATATAATAGAAAATTCTAGTTTTGATTTCTGAATATTTAAAGTACTTTTCTTGTATATACAATATCTGTTCTAGAAAATTTATTAAAACTTCACCCTAGAAATTTTGTTGGTAAATTATACTGTTTTTATTAGTAACATACTGAACACATTAATCATTGTCAAATAACTTTGTCAGTACCTGTAAGATTTTTATTTTAGTTTACTTCACCTCGAAATATTCTATATACTTGTGTGTATATATATATATATCAAAGACAATGCCAAAGTCATAACTTTACAAAAACTATTCAAATGATACAATGGCAAAATATTTTGAAATATATTCAAATAATCTGACTTATGTTAAAATGAATATTCAGCTAATGAAAAATTAATGATACAAAGAGAAAATTGATCGCCGTTACTGAAAGAAATATTCCATTTAGATGTTTGTTTCTGCATAGTATGTATATTGAATAGAGTAGAGATTTATCTATCGTTGACAGTAAAGTCAAACGTATAACGTACAGATGGGAAAGTTTTCCATACAAAGAAAGCGGAATAAATTCTATATAGAAAACTTACCCCATAGGGGGAAGCTTTTCTATATAGAAACTTTTCCGGGGGATTTTCTTTGGGGTTAAATTTTCTATATGACACCGGTTGTTGGTTGTTAAAGGGGCTTGTCACCATTTCATACCATATAATGCATGTTACTGAACCAGTATTAGCCAATCAAAACACATGATATAATATAAGTTAGATATATACTGTAAAGGGGTTTAAATCCATGAATTGTTATTTTCACGTTTTCTCTCTCCTGAAACGGTTGCAGTTTGTTGACTTTGCAGAGTAGAATAAAACAACAACACGTTCTACAAAATAAGCCCGTAATTTAGCCTTTGGTGTCAGTTAAGAATTTCTTAAACAATAGTTATCAGTTGGGATCAGCTCCTGGGTTTATACATATATGTAATCGTACACACACACACACACACACACACACACACACACACACACACACACACACACACACACACACACACACACATATATATATATATAATATATATATATATATATATATATATATATATATATATATATATATTATATTACGCTAATATTTTATACACAGGGGTTTTTGGATGAAAGTTCGATGTTAGCTGTACCGAAGCTTCCTGCTGGTGATGTGAAAGAAATTATAAACCAATGGTTGAGTACCAAAGGGAGATCACTCACAAATTATCAGATGAATTTATTACTGGGCTCGTTTAACGGTTGCCCAGTACCACTCTTCCTCAAACTGTCTTTTGACGAGGCTTGCAGATGGACATCCTTTGCGGAGACCTCATCAACTGTCTTACAGACAACAATAAGAGACAGTATCAACAGTCTCTTCAGTAGATTAGAGACATCACACGGAGAACTGCTTGTCTCGCGTGCACTAGGATATCTGACTTCAGGTACACTCTGATATTATATACAGGTCTGAAATCCAAGTTAACACGTGATTAGATTATGTGTGATACAAAGAGTCGTATATTATGATCATAAGTAGACATTATCTGATTTCTCCTCGACACTCTCTCTCTCTCTCTCTCTTTGTCTCTCTCTCATAACTTTATATACAATTATACTTTTAAAAAGACTGAAATAACATGAAATAGCATTGTCAAAGATATTGATAGACTTGATTGAAATACAATATTTATACATTGTAGCAAGAAGTGGTTTGTCAGAAAAAGAGTTAGAGGACATTTTATCATGTGATGATGACGTATTAAATGACGTGTACATGTACTGGACACCACCTATCCGACGTCTTCCTCCATTACTTTTAGTTAGACTGCGAACTGATCTCCACCAATATTTGGGTATGCTATATGAAATACGCACACTACTCTTTTGTATAGTCACGTTGCACCCTGCTGTAAAATAAATCAAAATATAGTAAAGAAATAAACAAGTCAAAGCAAAATATTTCATCAGACTCATACTCTTATCTGGGTTACTCTTATTCCTTGGTAATTAATAAAGCTCTTGGCAAAGTAATTATGAGTTCTACCAGTTATAGTAGATGTCTTTAATTGACCTATAAATCAATGTTTTAGTTGAACGAGGAGCTGACAATATCAGAGTCATCAACTGGTATCACAGACAGTTCGTGGAGGCTGCTACAACTAGATACTGTAAACCCAAGAGTCTGTCTTACCTTCACACACAGTTGTCTGAGTTCTTCAGCGGAAAGTGGACAGATGGTAAGTGTGCTTGTAATAATTAAAAATAAAAATCAATCAACTTCTCAAAAATAGTCAATGGAACTTGAAGAAACTTGGCAGGGATGAAGTACTCAACCGAGCATGACCGGGGTTACACTCTGGTGGGGGTGACATGCTTCATAGAGGGACCCATCTTTTGACATACTCCTGCATTAGACCTAATGCCCACAACAAAGTGAATAAACTAAATATGTTAGAATATCAACTTTCTCCTGTGAATGATTTAACTAACATAATCTTTTAGGACTTCTCCTCACTTTTGTTTATGGTACTTGGGTTCGTGATGCTGGACAAGGATCAGCAGCCGGCTGGGACCAGTACTCGGCTATTTTGTTAATTCGTCTTTAGTATAAATATTATAAACATAATACCAAAGTTATAATGCAGTATGTATCACAACAATATTTTTTCCCTTCTGTTTGAGAAAAGTATCCAACCGCTGATGATTCATCTAAAAAATACCACAAAATCGTATTTATGTAAGAGCCGGCTTCTAGACCTAGCCGTCTACTGGTCCCTGACCAGTATAAGCAAACTTTAGATCTTTTGTTATTTTGTGTTCAATCCCATTCAATATAGGTAGGTTTTTTCGTGTTTTCGTTTTATGGTTTATTGTCCTATACAACTCATTTTATGCGTCCAATTACTTTGACAGTATACATACATCGTTGTTCAGTTGTATCCGATGTAAACAATGTCGACATATCCATGGTACTGCATTATAGGCCTTTATAAACAAACAGAAACATAATGCCAATATAACAGTTTTGATAAAAGACCAAAACAAATGCTCAAGACGATCGTTTCTGTCAGCAAGACGTCATCAGTTGAGCTCAAGTTTGAAATAGATGTAGAGATCGGAAAGAGAAAGTGTTACCATACAAGGCCAAATACTAAACCTGTATGTATTGCTAAATCCATCTAAGAGTAATAACTGTAAAAGATTATTATACTTACGAGAGAAATATGTTCTCATCTATGTTATCTTTATATTTGATTATTTGACAGTTTGTATAACGCACTTGTATCATAAAATGGAAATTCATTTTCTATTTAACATATGGGTAGGTGGGTGTTTGTTATCAAACAAAATTAAAACAACCTGTCAGCCAAAGTTCCAGAGGCATCAGATTGTCTGAGAAGAATACTTTGTACATCACTTAGGATTATCATATATAACATTAAACATGATTTTGGTGAAATCAATCCTATAGTTCACTTCATTGCTTTGTAGTCTTCTTTCGATCTAAAACATAAGATTTAACATTTTAAAGGCAACAAAAAACCGTATAAAGACAAGAACGGAAAATCGCTGGAGGAAGACCGACATTGCACGCCTCAACCAATCAAATTTGGCGACACATATAACGTTAGAAAGATGAACAATTTACCATATCACAGGGTGTTTTCTGGTGACCTGCAGATTCTCAAAGACGAGTGTTTATGTAACTTTTATTTCTTACAAACAAAACTACTGGCCACATCTGTACGGTAAGGAATTTTCGCTAAAATCTGCTATTCAAATACTAGTATTTTCGGGCATATATTTTTATTTCCAGAGGCCAAAAGTTCTATGGCATGAAGATATAGCATTTTCTATCATACTTTTCTGGCCTTTGTTAAGACTTTTGCAATATTTTTGAATACATATCTTGCCATTTGTATGGACTACAATGGATTAATGGACTAAATTAGATATGTAGTATTTGATGATTCCTAGAAAAAAAAATCGTTATAATTTTGTTATTTCGTTGGCTTCAATCTCAAAGAAATGAATCAGTTGTGCATGTAACTCATTACGTATTGATTTACAATTTTTCAGAGATGTAATTGATGATTTTGAAATCGCCAGAAAGAAGTTTCCCGGTGATACACAGCTGAATCTGATAGGTGATGCATTCCATCTATCTGAGGATGATTGCATTTATGACCCGTACATGTTTCCATCACAAATGTTGGACAGACTGAATGGTGAAGAGGTACATTTAACATCCATATTTTTATTTCCTTATTGAATGTATTAAACATACACGCGCCTACTTCATTATTTACATCTCCAGTACAGTTCACTCTGAAAAACAAAATACAGTCATGAAAATTAGAAGAGTATGTGACCTTATGTTAACAACCACATCACTATAAAATTATTTCAATGTTAGTACAGTATCATATGGCGAAAACAGTGTTAAATATTCCACAGTCTTAATGTAGTAACTTATGGAATTAAACTATGTTAAAAAACAAACTTGTGAAAACCACAATCGAAAATAAAATCTGTTATTTCCTACAATTATTCAAATGTATTAATTGATGAAATTTGCAAGATGTCTAATATGTGAAATTTCCAATGTGAACGTGTGTGTGTGCACGCGCATGTGTGATTGTTCATTTCAATTTATTTATACCAATAATATAATGGACAGTTTCTGCATATTCTAAATCAATTTGTCACATGACTTGGCAGAAATTTTACTTTTAATTTACTAAAGCCATCTTGCAAATTGATATCAAATCGCCGTGGACAGTTTATGAATCTTTGAATTTTTTTTATATTTCCCACCACCCTTTTATTTTTCCCGCCCGACCTCTTTTGGGCGTTTAATGTAAAATTGAGTGACTCGTTATTGATAACAAGACAAGCCACTGTATATTTAGACAATTATCTTTTATTATTCTTGATAATATTGGCTGTGTTTATATTGCCACGTCTTTTAAGCCATGAATTAATTTTGATACACACCCAAAACATCGAGTCATGATCGTTGTAATGGTGGATTATACAGAGATTTATTTCCCCACTGCGAAAGGTGGCGCACGATACGTTCGGGTTCATTAGACGGTAATTGATAAAGGCTAGGTGATGGCTTCACGTTTTACGATTATCATCACTACAACGAAATAGCGCTAAAATCGTTTGAAAATGAAAAAAAAAACGCTTTGATGTCATTGCCACAACTCGAAAACGCCTAAATGTTCGACATTCTCATTAGGTCGTAAGACTTTAGCAAGGGTACAGAAAGCTCTGCGTTCGTCACTTCGTGTAACTTGGGCCTGTTTTCATTTTCAACCCATTTTTCGCACTTTTGCTTCGTCAGGTGTACATGGTTAAACCGTTTTAAACGGAAATAAATTGTATGTTTAAATATTACCCGATTAACCGTAATTGCAGGAAATGCCATTTACGTTCTCATTTACTATAAACTAAATATTGTCGATTCACATAAGATGGCTGGGCGGAGTAACCTTTTGATTATCATACCCATGATTCTACTCAATTTCCGGTTATGACAATCTTCACGGGGAATCGTTTTATTCCTTACTAAATACTTGTAGATATCATGACAAGTAAGGTTTTTTATCTAAAATTTCAACTCGCCCAGGTCTAGAAAGAGTTCATGAAACTCCACCCCGCCAGATTATATGGATTTTTACTGTAAACAGTTTATTGTAACGCACCTACTTGCATCTTTACTTGGCATGCTTTTCTTTTACAGTCAGTTTCTGCATTTCTTAAGCAATGCGAGAAATGTTCTCATCCTCATTTGCGTCCTGACCAGGAGGTCTTAATTAAACCTGGAGGTCAGTTAGTGTATGCTTTGTCAGGGCATAAAGGTCCTCTCAAAAGTTTGGACCTGAAGTACTCAGGGAAGGAAGCAGTAACTTGTAAGTATAAACACGTTCTCTTTGTATAGACTTACCAATAGAAAGTGGCACATCTGGGTTCTGTCAGAAACCAAAACAATACTGGATATTTTTCAAAAATAGGAGTGTACGGGTAAAACATATTGCCTTTCATGGACAAGTAGCCTGTCACCCCTGTTTTGATCTATTCCACGCATTACTGTAGCTCTAATATTCTGTACCGACAAGTAGCCCATCACCCCTGTTTTGATCTATTCCACGCATTACTGTAGCTCTAATATTCTCCCCAAGTGCCCATCACCCCTTTTGATCTATCTACTGTAGCTCTAATATTCTGTACCGACAAGTAGCCCATCACCACTGTTTTGATCTATTCCCCATAGCTCATTCTGTACCGACTGCCCATCACCACTTTTGATCTATTCCACGCATTACTGTAGCTCATTCTGTACCGACAAGTTTTATCTATTCCACGCATTACTGTAGCTCTAATATCACCGACCTGTTTTGATCTATTCGCATTCTGTACCCGACAAGTAAGTCCGTGCATTACTGTAGCTCATCACCATCACCCCTGTTTTGATTCTACTGTCTCTAATATTCTTCTGTACCCCGATCTACACGTATTAGCTCTAATATTCTGTACCGACAAGTAGCCCATCACCCCTGTTTTGATCTATTCCATTCTGTACCGACAAGTAGCCCATCACCCCTGTTTTGATCTATTCCACGTATTACTGTACTCTAGTATTGTGTATGACTGGTAGCCTGCCACCCTGTAATGATATTGGTCTCATTGTGTTCGTACACATGTGCCAGTTTTTGCTGTTGGTAGACCTCTACATGTTGCTAATATCGTGGAACTTTCAGCAGCAATCTCACACTGTGTGAACTGTAGTATGAATAGTATGAATTATGTTTATTAAATAAATAGCAAAAGAACTGCAAGTGTATGGATTTCAAATGAATAAATCGACTTAGTATTGATAATCATTTCTTTGATGCAATCAAGATTTTCAACGTATTGGATTGTCATATAGTGTGGATAGGATATATCACAGTAACTCATGCACAGTTACAGCAGTCTCTGTCATGTAGTATAATGTTTAACCTCAATGACAGTAGTCCTACCTGTTCATTTAACTTTTGGTCTTGAACGTAAATTACAAACGTATGTTCGTATTACCTTTCCTGGTAGCTTCATACTTTAAACATTTTATTACTTTGTTGTTCTTGACGAAATAACCCTCAGGGGGACTTTAAAGTATCAACGAGATATTTGACAAAGTCCACAAGTATATTATTATATATCTATTTAAGTTAATCGATATTGATGTAATGTTTATATCACCAGGTTTTATAGCATCGTGAGTGATCCATTACATGTTGTCAATTTCACCTTTACAACAGATAGTCAAGCATTTATGTCCGGATGTATCAGAGCAATAAACATTGCCCGTGTGTTCATAGACAGTTATGTCAAGGACTTGCATACTATCATTAATTAATGTATTTAGAAAATTACTGGAATATTTAAAAGATAATTGAAATATTAATGATATGTGAAGCAGGTTATAAAATACACTTTAAGTGTATTTGACATAACGGTATTTATATTCTTGAGAATTCATTGACCCTACATTTATGTGTATACCGATTGAATTGCAGTTATTAATAATTACAGAAGAACCTCGGCATAAGATCGCCTGGCCTAAGAGATAACCACACATTTCATACCACAAGTTTTCAGTCTCGTGATACATATTTTATAAACAAAGTACATCCCTTAAGAGACCACCTCACCAATCAAACTATTATATTTTACTGTATTGTACCAAATAGTGCATTACTTTCTAAATGTCTGTATACGCATTTTTACCCACGAATGGCATTTCTAGATATTTTGTTTTATTTTTATATACGATCACCTGAGTCAAAGGTGAACTGTTGTGATCGTGATTTGTTTGTCGACGTTCGTCATGTGGCATTAACATTTACACCTTGTTTACTATTTCGTAAGATTCAGTCGGTCTTTTGCAACCAAAGTGACAATCAATTACTGTGACGTTGTTACCGTATTTGCGGGTATCTGTATAATTTTATCGTCCAAAGTTACAGGAACAAAGTTATCGTGAAAATGTCTATTATCCCTCTGTTAAGTACTTTCAAGTTTGCCAACAACAATGGCTTAATCATCACAGGAGTTACAAAGGGGACAAAAAGGGTCGAAATTTGAATGTCTTTTATCTCATGAACCATCATCACATTCTTCCAAAGTTTGTATAAATGACCATTCCGTCAGTATCTAAGCCTACGAAATCTGCAAACAAAAACGAAATATGTTATGATATGTTATAATAACACTTTTGCAAAGTTGACATCTAATAAAAACTTATGGACTTTTTAATACATGTATATATAAGAATGTTTTAAAGCGATATAAGCTGTCACAATGATTATTTTTGTCCCCTGACTTATATCGAGAATATGATAATATGTGTGTTCAAATACATTATCAAACACGTAAAACGTTGTAAAAGATAGTCTTTTCGAAGTTATTTGTTTTATTAAAATTTAAGTTTTCCCGTGCCTTAAAAAATCCAGCTGTATTTCCATATGCCATGACCTTTCAGATAAACTCTTTCGCCATATCAGATGTACTTCGTAATTCGGTCAGGGGATCTCGGTCCCTTACACGCTCGGACTATGTTAAAGTCTACCGATTTTTATGTGTTTTATAATTATTTTTAAAATGCAGGACGTGATTTTTATTGGAAAGTGCATGTACTATGTAAAATATATGCTTTTCAACGCTTTTTTATTTTACCTGAAGAAAATCGGATAAACATATGAATAAATATTATCAAGTCACCAAAAGAATGTTTCCGATCTTAAATGTTGCCCTGAATGCTGACATTGAAAATATCAAAACAATGGAACTGTGAAATGTGTTCGTACCTCATGTTTTACAATCGTGCCGCCATGTACGGTGGAGTTGGGCAGTTCATGATCATATGTGTCAAGAATGATAAACAGAGAATGCCATTGGAGGAGTTAAGAGTGGGTCGAGATCACCCGATACACCCGGCACGTGGACAATTTCAGAAACGAATGTTTTGAAACGACGAAAAAGACAAACTTTGCCTGATTTAGGTATGAAATGATGATGTACGAAAATAAACGCAAAGGGTAATAAGAATAGAATGTATATTAACTGCAAATAGCACATGTTTATTGGTCACTCGGTAATCTTCGTTAAAATTTACCAAAAGTTAATTTGCAATGCTCAAAGTATGGCGGACAAAAAATAACTGATATTACGGGTTACGTTTGGCAAGATTGTTGCAGTTTTACACATCATTTGTTATTCTAACCACCAGATGGTCTCTTTTGAATATATATGAGATAGAATATCACATAAAATGGGCATGTAAAATTTTTCACCTACGACAGCTCATATCGCTTTCAGGAATTATTTATGGCCATGGATCAAACGTCACAAGCGCCTGAGTAAACAGATTTTTATCGTTAACTTACATGCCAATTAAAAAACCTTATTATGGCAAGCTTACTTAATTATTGTTGTTTAACGTCCCACTCAGGAATCTTTCACTCGTATGGAGACGTCACCAGATGCCGGTGAAGGGCTTCAAATTTTGGCGAGCCGGCCTGGCTCAGTCGTTAGCACGCTCGACTCTGGATCGTGAGGTAGTGAGTTCGAGTCCCGCTGGCGGCAGGTTGGTTTCCTGTCTTTCGGATGGGACAGTAAAAACTGGAGGTCCCGTGTCACAGTAGGTGTCGGCACGTTAAAGAACCCTCACTGCTCAATGGCCGTAAGTGCCGAGCATAGGCCAAAATTTGAAGCTCTTCACCAGCATTTGGTGACGTCTCCATATGAGTGAAATATTCTTGATTTGGACGTTAAACAACAATAAACAAACAACAATCAAATTTTGGCCTATGCTAGACACTTACGATCAATGAGCAGTGAGGGGTCTTCAACGTGCCGACACCGACTGTGACACGGGACCTCGGTTTTTACTGTCTCATCCGAAATACAGGAAACAAACCTGCCGCCGGCTGGACTCGACCTCACGACCTCACGATCAAGAGTCGAGTGCGCTACCAACTGAGCCAGGTCGGCTCCATTATGGCAAAAAGATTCCCCATGTGAAGTAGCTTCAAGTTTGCAAACGAAAAAGAATTAGTACCCTGTAGTTCATGCCTGTTTTAGGTCTGATTGCTAATGCCAAAGTTACCAACACATTAGGATATTCATATTCTCAGTTGAGAATTATAAGTTTACGGGGCTTTCTGTATTTATCAATTGTAAAAATATGGCATACTTAAAATGTTCTAAGTAATTTGTTCCTGTATACACAAAGAAGTTTTTTTTTACCTGAAGCTACATCTAATTTGTTTTTAAATAACATCCATACTTACAACAGTAGCAACAGACGGAGATAATGCTTAGATATTTCACTTCATTCATGTCCTTTAATTTGACATTTAAATATATCGACGACGTTTTGTCAATTAATGATAACAATTTTCATACATATGCCAATGCGATATATCCCAGCGAACTAGAAATTAAAGATACAACAGAATCAAGCACACATGCTTCATACTAAGACATTTTACTTAATATAGACACAGGCGTGAAATTGGCAACTAAGCTATTCGACAAACGCGACGATTTCGGCTTTCTCATCGTAAATTTTCCAGATTTAAGTAGTAATATCCCTCAAGTCACCCGCATATGGAGTTTATATTTCACAAATGATCCGATATTCCAGGGCGTGTACAACATATGAAAATTCAAAGGTAAACTACTCACTGACATATTATTGACACATGATATCGAAAACCGCGTTTAATGTCAACGTTCCGCAAATTTTACAGTCGGTATAATAGTCTTGTTTGCGATTACTCTGTTTCACTAAGTGAAATGTTGAGTTGCCTTTTCGTTGAAGTGAAATGTTGAGTTGCCTACTCCTCCATGTCACCTGACCCCACCTCATGGTTTCCAGAGGTCCGTGTTTGTCAATTTTTACCGGATTTGTATCTATGTCCTGGACATTCTATTGATTTATACTTTGGTATCTGAGATTTTTTTATATTCACATTACATCTTGATATATATAATTAAAACAACTTTATCCGTTTCAGGTTGTGAAGACGGCGATGATGAGATCAGAACATGGGACATTTTGACTGGGAGACTGATTCGGTGTTATGATGGACTAGGCCATGATCCCACATTTGTGTCGTATGCCTTCAATGATAAGTTAATCGTGGTTAATTTTGTTGGATTTGTGAAGGGCATTAAAGAATCAGGAGACATTTCTTATTCTATTAACACTGTTTCCGCTGACTACCAGATATGTGTTGGTGGGAAAAGTAAAACTGTCATTGCCATGTTTTCCGATGACAGAGTGGAACTTTATAGTGCAAAAGACGGAAATAAGACAGATACTGTAAACAATAAAACCATGAACGGTCTGTCGTACGGATTAGATGGATTAGTTGTAGGTAAGACAGTTTTACATTTTTTTTCTTGGAACATGATAACATTCGCTGTAAGTAACAATACTTCAATTTTATTTGCCGTTTCGAAAATTTAGGAGTAAGATGAATAAAGAACTTCTGGATAAAATGAATAATGAATAATCTGAGTGGATCACAAACAACATGATTTGTACTTAGACCGCAATAATGATTCAAATATGCGTACTTCTAACCACCGAAAGTTTCATATACATGTGTAAGTATGGATCTTATATCGAATCAATTCAATCAATTCACATTTTCAAAATTGAAATTTACATTTCATTCTTATCTACATGTAATGCATTTAAAATACTCATGTCAAGAGTTTGTGATCATTTATTTTATCATAGGTTCTGAGAATTACTTTGCGATAACGGACACAAATCAACAACACATTTCTGTGTTTAGTTTGAAAACAAAGGCATTTCTTTGCACAAGGCAAGTTATGAAAAATGACGCTGATGGCGAAGCTCTTACTGTGGATGCACTTGTGATATCACCCACCGAAAAACAAATATTGTTTGCAGACTGCTGGTCTAATGATATACATATATGTGATGTAAATACGCTGAAAGAAATCAAAGTGATAAAAGGTAACGAGTATTGATGGATATTTACAGACTCACTCTCTCGCGCGCTCTCTCTCTCTCTCTCTCTCTCTCTCTCTCTCTCTCTCTCTCTCTCTCTCTCTCTCTCTCTCTCTCTCTCTCAATGAAAAGTTAGACATGATAAAAAATATTTCCAACTTTGTGTTGTTTTGCAACAATATAAATATTGTTGGGTTTTTATACAATTTAAACAAAAAAAGTCGATTTCCTCTAAAATGGGTTACATGAGAGTGCCGGCAAAAAGAGCTTACCAATCGGCCTACACAATCATTATAACTTACCTTTCCAGGATCACCTGACGACTATTCCATCAATTATCACATGACCGCAGATGCAAGGTACCTGTATTTTCCGTCACAGAAGGATATCATCCTAAGGGACCTGACTAAAAACAGTAAAACTCATAAATTACAGCATTCCTGTAATGTTGTAGATGTTAGAACGGTAGATATGAAAACCATGGTAACCATTACGGAGGATACCGTTGTTAGAGTATGGGATATGAGTCGGCCAGTCAAAGTCGGCAACATGCACAAATATACTATAGGACATAATGTCTGGTAAGATTTATTTTGCGGTAGACCGTGGTTGTTTAACATTTAAATCGAATATAACGGCCATCATTTGACAATACGATATTTGAAGGAGATACATTATATGGCGTCAAATCTTGCAATCGATCTTTAGTGATAAATTGTAAAACTTTTCCACAAGTATCCACATCTAACATGTCTAACATTGATAAAAAATATAAACGAGTTAATTACTTGTTTTAATATGGTATGTTGAGGTTGCTTTGATTTAGAATTGTAAATAGAATGTTGAAGATAGAGCTTTATTGCCTGGCTTAGCAATGTCAATTCTACCCGTTTACCCAGATTAGATTATTGTTAAGTTTTAATGTAAATTCAGTATTAATGCACTCTCTAAATAAAAAAAGACTTTTCCATGGTTTTTCTCTGTTTCCGCTCATTGAAGGATTGGTTTTGAGATCATAAAACAGAAAAAAATATCCAGGTAAAATATATAGAACATAGCCCTTTAAAAGTTAAGAATCAACTTCTATTTTCATCAATGTGAAAACTAATATATCATAGGTTATTTATCAGTGTGTGCCAAAGAGATGGTTTTTATCGGTTTAGTTTTGTTTACAAATCGGGAAATGCATCCACGGCGGGTGTGACCTGTCGACAGGTGATGCTTACTCCTCCATGGGAGCTGATCCCACCCCTTGGTTTCCAGAGGTCCGTGTTTGTCCATTTTTACCAGATTTGTATCTATATCCTAGACATCCTAAAGATTTATACTATGGTATATGAGATGTTATATATTATCAAAACTGTGTTCAATTATAGTCTAATACAAAATAATAACTAAAAACAGGTATTATTTGTGTTGACTTCGGTTTATTACAGGAACATCAGAACACTGGCAAATCCCCGATATGCCGCTGCTATGTACAAAAAGAGTGACTACGAGATCATGGATTTTGCTTTAGTTGTTTATGATCTGGCTGACAGGAAGATAGTCAGACAAGGGAACTTGGTAAAATATCACATGTACTATACAGTATATAACAAAAATAAGTACAGTCAGACTTGCATTAAAGGCCACCTATGTATAAAGAGTTTCTGCCTTTATAGGTCATTCAGACATGACCTTTGTTAACTTTTTATAATGAATAGACCTCTTTATAAAAGCCGCATGTCTATAAGAGCTACTTTTGCTTTTTTTTCCTTGGGTGGCTTTTATAGACATGCTTGACTGTACACATTCAGAGATATTAACTCGGAATTACAAAACAAAATACCAAAAAAATACAATTTTAAGTAAAAAAAAATCTTTTCAATTGAATTTAATTTTTGACTATTTTGTCTACTCAATGGTTCTTGTGTATTTTTTAATAAAAGATCTGTAGATTGCTGAGAGTAGTGCAATTGGTAGATATAAATACATTTTAACTAAATTTAGTCCGAATACTTGATATAAATTGCATGTAATGAATCAATAATCCGTGACATTCCGTGATATTACACACATAAACTGACTTTAAACACGGAAATTTTCAGTCGAGGGATAACAATCTAATTTTATATTGAAATGAATCATCAAGTATTCTGTGTCTGATGAAAAATTAAAATAATGTTTATATAATACTGATATTGTTATTTTATTGAAGGTATAGAAGTGTTATGAAACAAATTTGATAAAAAAAATAAATCTGGTTACCAAAATGGCGGTGTTCATCCGTATGTATGTCTCTCCATCAGCATTAACAATTTGGTTTAGATCTTGCATTTAGCTCTATTGCAGTAAAAACATCGATGGTATGTGTTTGACACCTCACGGGGCAATAGACGTTGATGAGAACTATCTCTTACATTTCATCTTTTAGACCGGATTAACGGTCTGAATCAATCTCGATACTCCTTTGAAATAAGTCGATGGCTTCCATCACTAAATTTTGCTCCAATGTGAGACTTTAAACCAGACACCTTATTCACAGCGCTTCAGATATCCCTCACAACATTGACATTATGTCCTTAGCACAGATCATTACAGCTGATGTTGTCTCCATTTTAACGAAGTATTCTTAGGTAGTTGTAAAGTATCTGGAATAATTACAGCGCCCTCTAACGGCCAGGATTATCCAGTGGATGTAGTCATCGAAGTGAGAGAAATATATCGACTGGATTATTTTGGGTTACAGTAAAAACGCCCATTACTTAGCACTGTCTTTAGTACGAGTAAGTCTGTGTTAATGTCTTCCCGACTAGTAATTTGATAATAGATATATTTCTTTTTAATCGCAATACAAGTGTAATAAACATGCATATTTCAGGATGAGGCTCCGGGTGTGTTCGAAGTGATCGATGACAAGAGAGTGGTAGTGAACATGGGAAGCCGCAAATTAAAGATTGTCAACATTGATACTATGAAGACTGAGTTGACATTTTGTGGGAAAGTTAACAGAGATGAAGACACAGTTTTTCACTATTCTTGTCATTGATAGAGTGGGTAGGTCATAATTTTTTAGTTTTTCATCTATCTTCGCACAAGATCTACAAAAAACGTCAAAGGATCAAAAATTTTCAGGGGCTGCCCCCAAAAGGGGAAAAATATGGGATTTTTTTCCCTTCGTGAAAATGGATTATTCATGTTTTGGACTGTTAAGGGGCGTTTGAAATGCAGGGACATTATCTTGAAATGTATCAGAGATACAGTAAAAGTGGAGAGAAGCAGAAATTCACCCACAGGATGGCAGTTATAGTCATATCAGCGCTTATAAACTTGGAGCTAGCTGCATTTGTGTTGTTCTCTGGTGAGCTTTCCGTGTCCAAAATTATTAAAGCTAGGGAAAAACCGGACACATCGGGCCTCTTGTCTATTTTTGTCTGTTGAGTCTTATGTGTTTGGATATGTTTTATGACATTATCAAGGCGTAAAGGTCATTATCAATTCACAAAGATTTACTAAGAAGGGTTACAGGTGTAATACGATTTTTATGTTTTTGTATGTTTTTTGCATTATCACATATTATAATTATTGATCTCTCAAGGAAGGCTGCCCCCAATGATTTTTTCCCTTTTTGATTATTTTCTGTCTCTATCAGCTTAAAATGTTCCCACAATATTTATAAATGAATTTGTCGTTCATGATAAGATTGTTTAAGAAATAGTTATTGTATTTCGTTCAGAAGAAATTTCTACTCAGATTAGAGGTATTTAAGATTTGTTTTTTCTCAATCAGGTTTGATTGTTCCGTCAAGAGGTCGTCATAATATAAAGGTGTGTAACTTGAGTACAGGAAAAACGGAAACGGTTCTAAAAGGACAAGGAAACAGTACCTTTGAAAAGATATGCGTAAGTAGTTGAAAATAGCTTTTCTAGTTAAATCATTTTGATTTAATGTTTTTTCGTAGTTTTATTTATCTGCATTACTGAGAACTAAAACTTTACGATCTGAAATTCATAACTTAACACATTTTCAAATACTCCGGTATTTCCCAGAAAAGGGGTAAATGTCAAATTATAAATATTTTGCATCACAGCCAAAACAGCATATAAACAACACCTAATATAACGTAACGGATCCATCAGTAAACCACAGATAGTCTCGTGTGTTTTCCAACCACGTCTGTTGGGAATTCATTGTTGAAATCAACAAAAACACTATATGGTCTTGCATAGATTGGGAAGTTGTACAAATGAACTATATTGACAATATAATCAAATGTTAGTTGAGACTGAGTATTGTTTGAATATTGATTGAATTTGACAACATTGGTATAGCTCTGAAAACCAAGATGATTTGCCAAGTTAGTCGTAATATGTCAAAGGGACTTTGTCACACTTTGCTATAAGTCACATCAGAAATCCAGGTCCATGTTTCGTGAGATTTGTATATCGTATCCTGGGCATCATGATGATTAATACTTTGGTATCTGTGATTTCTATAATTTCATTCACAACTGTTTCACTGTTATGACAGGACCAAAATCTACACTTTTAACAGCAAACTTAACAAGTATGAAAATAGATACCAAAGTATATATATTCAGGATGCCCAGGAATCAATATACAAATCTGCTGAATACTGGACCACGGACACGGACCTCTGGAAATCCAGAAGTGGGATCAGGTGCCGTGGAGGAGTAATCATATGAATTGATCTACAATAAAACAATTATGTTGCAATTTACTGTAATATGTTATACTCACGCAAGATCGTGATAACTTTGTACGACTGTAGTCGCACTCTGAAATTTGTTCATGGTACAATATCAGTGAAGACAAAACTGAAAGGTTTCATTTATTTCATAATAGTGCAATAGGACGAATAACATTATAGCTGCCAAACTGGAAGATGGAGACGTCCTTTTGTTTGACGTTGTCAAGAAATCGGTGAAAACAATCACAACAAAATCTTTAGGCGTCGACCAATTAGAAAGTGTTATAGCTGTGCCGTCCTCCGGTGATCACGTGGTGTTAACTGGCCTGAAAGAAATAACACTAGATAGTGAAACATCCGAGGAAAGAGTAGCGTTCATCTGGAATGCTACTAAAGGTAATCCAATCAGAGTAAAGATAATAGTAGGTGAAATTAGATCAAAGTAGATAAAGATCAAAGTAGATAAAGATCATAGTAGATAAAAATCAAAGTAGATAAAAATCAAAGTAGATGAAGGTCAAAGTAGATAAAAAGTAGATAAAGGTCAAAATAGATGAAGGTCATAGTAAGTAAAGGTCATAGTAGATAAATATCAAAGTAGATGAAGGTGAAAGTAGATAAAAAGTAGATAAAGGTCAAAGTAGATAAAGGTCATAGTAGATCAAGATCAAAGTAGATCAAGATCATAGTAGATAAAGATCATAGTAGATAAAGGTCAAAATGAATAAAGATGAAAATAGATAAAGATCATAGTAGATATAAGGTCAAAGTAGATAAAGATAAAAATAGATAAAGGTCAAAGTAGATAAAAGACATGCTAGGTAAATATCATATTAGATAAAGGTCAAAGTAGATAAAGGTCAAGATGATAAATCAAACACTTCCTGATTATTACCTTATTAGTCAGAGGTAAAGTATTGGTCTCACAAGCAAACTGTCCTTAAATCAAGTCAGAGCTTAGGTAAACCAGTAACCAATAATGCATGTAGTACTTATTAAATGTAAAATTCGTCAATTAACAACACCTGTAGCTGTAGTCTCGGGTCTCTAAGGTCAGGTCAACGTCATGATTCATTAGAGACTCGTCTTTATCAGTGGATAGGTAAATAAGGATTGTTCCCCGTAGATGTTGCTTTACCTAGGCTCTATGATCGTTGCGGAAACTTCAACTGCTATCATTTAAAAGATAAATTGTGTAAAGGTACTCAGAAGTTCTCTGACCTCGGAAACTGAAATTGAATGAATTATCAATATTCGGTAAGATTTGGAAATCCTGATACTTAGTTATTTGTAATTTTATTTTTACATTTGCCATGACTTATTTTTAATATTTGTAAATAAGCACTAACACCTTTATGACACTCTAAAGGAAATATTAACTAACAATGGCGTGTTCAATTTCGCATAGATGAAGCCGATAGTTGCATTGTATTTTAGTCGAACAGTTCCAATAACGTAAAGTAAAGAATTTCAAGTGAAATCAAATTAGAACAAGACTTAATTCATGCATTGTATTCATTACCAAATATACAAGTTTTTCTTCAATGCTGTTACAAAAGTTAGGCAAAATGACGGTAGATATAATAAGAAATTTGAGAAATAATCCAAATTTAAAGCATTTTAAAGTAAATTATTAATGTTTTTCAGAATATTTCCAAAGTCTTGTAATGTGTTTTAATTCTGATGAGCTCTATGGAAATTTGTCGTTTGTACAACTTTCCGTTCTGTAACAATGTTCTGAAAAGCATCAATAACCAATATAGCAACACTTATATATACTTATATAATTTTGTCATTTTCAGGAAAAGTTGTCGCCGAGTTGTTTGATATGAATTATTATGTAAAGTACATAAAGAAAGAAAATCGTCGTGGATTGTCGGTATCAGTTGATGAAGCACTTTGTATTGAAAACACAAGTGTTGTAACAGCAGACGATGATTACATAATAAGAGTTTGGGATTTGAACACAGGTTGGTAAATTTAACGAAGGCTTGTCAGGGTGTACAGATAGATAGAAGGATGACATTCTATTTATCTGTCATCCGAACGATATCCATATATTATCCACTGTGACAAACCTTCAATCGTTATACAATGTATTTACATATCCCACTTTTCAGATCGACAAAAGTTAATGAGATTAAAAAACATCACTTTAAATGTGATTTTGACGGAAAAGTGAAGTTTAAGATAGAAGAGTAGCGTTTGTTAAAGTGTATTTACTTTTAATATGGTTGCCGTTAGGGTGACAGATTAATAGAATGGCGCCCTTTAAATGCATGAAAGGAACTTTCAGATACAAATCTTATCCCAAATAACGAGATACTTGGTATGATTTCATCGAAAAGTAATGTAAAAATACAAACCCAAAAAAGGTATCATGACATCTTTTTCTAACAACAATAATTTCAGAGGTATTATTTCAACGTTAATGAGCATATAAAAACCCATGGAGATGGCATGACTACAACTTGTAAGTACGACAATAAATTTTGGGAAACCAACATTTAAGCAACACATCGCTGTAACTTTTGAATGAGACCCAAAAAAAACGAAACTATATTTACTTGCAACGTTTTTCTGTGATAAAAACTAAATTGTGTGACTGTTCTGTCACTATGCAAACACATTATTTTAACCTGAATTTAATTATCAAAATATTTTCATAATATATTATGAATATATAATATTCATATTAAATATTATATAATATAATCTTTTGGTGATTATTTTTATACTCATTCTGACAGTTTTGTTGCAACTTCAGGTAAACTGCTTCATCGTCTTGAGGGACATTCCTCCAATATAGAAATGTTCTACTCACCTGGTGCACCGCATTTATTTTCGTACGGGTGTTGGGAAGAAGAGAATGCAGTACGTGTCTGGGATATAAAAACTTTTTCATGCATTGCAGCTTTTAAAATGGACATTTCGGTATGTATAATCCAGTACTGAAGACTTATCTGTTCATCACCCGAAAATAATGATATCAATGAACAGTTGATGCCGTCTGTATATTACTTCCTTTGATCAGTCTGTCTACAATGACAGGTGGTCTTATAAATTAAGTAACAAGACAGCATGTAAAAATGACAATGTTTCCAATAGGTTTCCGTATACCTGGACATTTTCGCTTACTTTCATTTTTCGCCATTTTTATCATTTTTATTCTCGTTTTATGAGCCACCATTATCCATGACTGACATGAGACTATGGTGTTTTTAGGGCAAATTTAAGACAGGGCGAATATGTTTTCTGTTGTAAAAGGGTGACAATAACTAGAGGCAAAACATTGCAGGTGTACAGAATATATATATATAATTAAAATTTGTGTTACTCATCGACATAAGATGCTTACTTCTCCATGGCACCAAATATTACCTTTTGGTTTCTCAGATGCATGAGTTTGTCCAGTATTATTTTTAGTAACAATCTTTTTTAGTAACATTATACCGTATGTATTTGCCATATTCTACATGTATCATTATACACAACGTCCTGGATATCATCTACATGTATCATTATTTACAATATTCCCGATATCCTCTACATGTATATTTATATACAGTATTTCTGATATCCTCTAAATGTATCATTATACACAGCATCCTTTATATTCTCTACCTATATCATTATATACAATATTCCTGATATCCTCTACATGTATCATTATATACAATATTCCTTTATATCCTCTACCTATATCATTATATACAATATTCCTGATATCCTCTACATGTATCATTATATACAATATTCCTGATATCATCTTCATGTATCATTATATAAAATATTCCTGATATCCTCTACATGTATCATTATATACAATATTCCTGATATTATCTACATGTATCATTACATACAATATTCCTGATATCCTCTACATGTATCATTATATACAATATTCGTGATATTATCTACATGTATCATTATATACAATATTTCTGATATCCTCTACATGTATAATTATATACAATATTCCTGATATCATATTCATGTATCATTATCTAAAATATTCCTGATATCCTCTACATGTATCATTATATACAATATTCCTGATATTATCTACATGTATCATTACATACAATATTCCTGATATCCTCTACATGTATCATTATATACAATATTCCTGATATTATCTACATGTATCATTACATACAATATTCCTGATATCATCTACATGTATAATTATATACAATATTCCTGATATCATCTACATGTATCATTACATACAATATTCCTGATATTATCTACATGTATCATTACATACAATGTTCCTGATATCATCTACATGTATCATTATATACAATATTCCTGATATCATCTACATGTATAATTATATACAATATTCCTGATATCATCTACATATATCATTACATACAATATTTCTGATATCATCTACATGTATCATTATATACAATATTCCTGATATTATCTACATGTATCATTATATACAATATTTCTGATATCATCTACATGTATCATTATATACAATATTCCTGATATCATCTACATGTATCATTATATACAATATTCCTGATATCATCTACATGTATCATTATATACAATATTCCTGATATCATCTACATGTATAATTATATACAATATTCCTGATATCATCTACATGTATCATTATATACAATATTCCTGATATCATCTACATGTATAATTATATACAATATTCCTGATATCATCTACATGTATAATTATATACAATATTCCTGATATCATCTATTTGTATCATTATATACAATATTCCTGATATCATCTACATGTATAATTATATACAATATTCCTGATATCATCTACATGTATCATTATATACAATATTCCTGATATTATCTACATGTATCATTATATACAATATTCCTGATATCATCTACATGTATCATTATATACAATATTCCTGATATCATCTACATGTATAATTATATACAATATAATATTTCTGATATCATCTACATGTATAATTATATACAATATAATATTCCTGATATTATCTACATGTATCATTATACACAAAATCGTTGATATCCTCCACATGTTTCATTATATACAATATCCTTGATATATCATCTACATGTATATTTATTTATAATATCCTCGATATCATCTACATGTATCGTTATACACAAGATCCCTGATAACATCTGCTTGTTTCATCTGCATGTATCACATCATGTGATGGTCGTTTGAGATTTTTTTGTCATGTGGTTGTCCAATTGTCAATGATGCTTTAGTGTATTATTATCCTCCTTACGAATAATACTTGTGAATTAATGTTTCAATATAGTGCACATAACGGCTTTTTGATATTCTTAAGTACATATACGATTTTGGTATATTTTGTTGTATAGGGGCAAAAAATGCAATTTAACAGTTTTTTCTCAAATATTAATTACAGATTGCAAAACTATGTCCATCGCAAGATGGACTCAGTTTCGTTACAACCACAATGAATCCTTCACGAATTATACACTGGAAGATACATGGTGGAGACAATATGGTGGACTTGTCTAAACTTGATAAAACCTTCACAGGAGGTAGGGCAGTTTATGTTGACTATACCATCTTTACACATAATATCATATACAGAGACTACAGAGCTGTAGAATGTTTATTCGCTGTAGAATGTTTATTAGGACAATGCTCAACATTGTTCATTCCTTTGGGGTTTTGCTGTCTGCAAAATATCTCATTCATCTCTGTGAAGATTTTGAAAACACGTCCAATGCAGTGTACTACTAATTTATATATTTAAAAAATGTAATCAGAACTTTGAGTTGATGATTAAGAATTAGATCAGATATAAGTTTACTGTAAGTTCTAAAAGACAGATTTATCTTTTAGCATTCCTGATAAGGAAATTGTGGTTTCCTAAGCAACATACGCTTACAGGCAAAATGTTTATTGGAAGTTTAAGTTTCCATCCATATTTTATTTAAAAACCCTTCAATGTCCTTATGAAATATCTGGTAAAATCAATCAAATTCCTGTTAGAATATTTTATTTATGTTAAGGTAAGAATCCCTGCATACATCAACACAAAAGGTCGGTCGATTGGCGCATAAATAGTTGTTTATTACCACAATTTCTGTTGTGCATATTGGGCCTTCCCCTTCCCCTAAAATTATTTATCTTTTTACTTATAATTGAAAACCATCCATACCCCACATCTAATTCCTATATATTTTTTGTTTCTTATGGGAAGACAAAATCAGTGATGTATATAGGGCCCACGTCCTCCTGATATATATATTTTTAATTGTAACTTGAAAACCGTTTACACCATCTTCTCGTATATATTTTTGTTATTTATGGAAGTACACACATTTATTTAAATGGGGTTGTGCCCTAACCTGTTAAATTTCACAAACACATCTTATTTTCATTCTGGCCATACAGCCTTTACCAGTTTCTTGTTCTGAGCTTGAAATAATTGTACGGTTGTATGGTGTGTTTTTTTCTGGGTCGTTTAGATATATCTTATCTTTATGATTGAATATACAGTGGAAGCTTGCTTAAAGACCACCTCGCTTAAATTTCTAGTCTCTTGATCAATATTGAATAAGTACAGAATCTCACATAAGAGACCACTTCTCTAATCAGACCACTTTGAGTCAGTTAGTTAGGTGGTCTTAATTGCGAGGTTCCACTTTATATCTTTTTCATTTTTGAATTTTTCTTCCTTTTACAGAATTAACTGTCGACCTTGATTTGCAAGACGACGCAGACTACGATGAAGATGAAGACGATCCTGACAGTGATTTTGGAGATACAGATTTAGATGAAAACGAAAATGATGATGATGATGATGACTTTTTATGAAACCAGCTGAGTTGAGAGAGATGTTCATCGAATGTCGAAATGGATAGCACTTGAGCTCAGTTGATGAAGTTTAATATACAGATCGTCTCAGGCACTGATGTTGGCCTCTATATATTACTAAACGATAATATTTTTATTGCGTGTATAATATTGATATTGTCACTTTTGTCAACAAAAGCGACATATTTTTATAATTATATCTACACATGAAACAAATCAGAATGTAGTTTCTAAACACTAATCTATTGCAGCATGTCAGAAATATAGAAGAAAGAAACATAATATATATTTGTATATCTATAAATCAATATCAGATATTTAAAATTACATGAAATTACACTTATTTTAATATATTTGTCTTTCAGAAAAATCAAGAGTTAACATGCACTTATATCCTGTGTAGAAAAATTGTAAAACAGGAAAATACTCCGCCAGTATTTCCTGTAAATGTTTCAAATTACATAACAATAAAGATTAATGCATGTTTTATAAAAAAAAGTTTTGCTCCAGCTTGGCATGTGAAAGTGTAAAAATTTCCTATTGCGAATTCGCTGTGTGTAAAATCAGAGGAAAGTATAGGATGTGTATCAGAATATATATATATTTAATTAATACTTCAGTGCCAACCATGTGTGTGAAATCAATTGACTTATGTACTTCCCAGCAATGTGCGTTTTCTCTGCAAGAAAAAATGTGTTGTTATATATAAATATGTGTACGGTATATACATATATAGATAGGGTAAATAGATAGTCAGATAGAAGATGTTATTGTATACTCATACTTATCTCGGTATATATAATTGAAGCAAAACTGTGATAAAATCATAATATTCATTTAAATCATAAATCTTGTCTTAGCAAAGACAATATGATGGAGAGAAAGATATCTTGTTTTTGTTTTTGTTTTTGTCTTTTTTTTTTGGTCGTATATCTGCAAAATTAGGGAGCCTGTGTTAGATAATTCTGAAGTAAATTCTATAAATAAGTGTGACTTAAAAAGATCTTGGTTTAAACATTTCATGTTCACTGTTAATGATTATATTTATATATATATATATATATATATATATATATATATATATATATATATATATATAGTTTACAAAATCTACAACATGAGGGTGGACCATACTTTTGAGGGTCACCATACTTTTTCTGCAACTTTGGTTTCCAATAAGTTTTGAACCAATTCAGTTGTTATTTTTGCTGCTTTCAAATTTTTTTGTTATATTTGGTGAGTTGCTTACAATATACCCGAAAAGACCAACGTAGACAGACAAACATTCTGACATAGTCTGCAGTGTATGGTCATCATTAGAAATACATCTGTCTTTATGGATGTTCATAGTCATCACGATCAATGTTTTATATTTCTTGTGTTATCATCAAAATGAAAATCTGATATTGAAATGGTTATGGTGGTATTAGAAAATGTTTGGAAGTGAGGAACACCATGCAAAACTCTTTAATTTATATTTTTATATGTTGCTCAAAATAAAGAAATTTGCAATATTTTTCTGCCAGATTGTATATCTATATCTGATTTGTACCCTCATGTCAGTGTGTATTCTTGTTTATATATGAGGTTATTGTGATAACACACACGCACACACACACAGGCACACATACACACATACGCACACACACGCAAACACACAGGCACACATACACACATATGCACACACGCACACACACAGGCACACATACACACATAATGATCGCAATGTTGTTTGTTTATATATATTATAGAAATAAAGATTGTTATTAAATTTGCCTGTATAAGTGTTTGATATCATCTTGCTAAAGCATCCTATAGTAAAATCCATAAAACCAGGTGGGGTTCAGTGTTGTGAGCCCTTTTCTGACCTGGACAAGTTTCAATTTTAGGTAGTAAAGCACAATAACACTAAAACTAGACTGTGAGTAATTGTTTCTACTTGTAACCATACATAAAAAGAGGTTCAGTGGGGAATTAAACATTTTTCCATGAAGCTTGTCATAACCAAAAAGTAAATAGAATCATTCGTATGATAATCAAAAGAACTTGTGTGAATTGGACTATACCATGGCTGAGATAAATCACCGTCCCTGAATATGCTGAATACTAGAAAGATATTATATCTTATTGATGTGATACAGAAATTGACTAGTTTGAATATTGAATGGTGTTTTACGCCACACTTAACAATTTTTCAGTTATATATTGGCGGGCAGTTTTTAATGGTGAAACAGAGAACCCGGTTACAACGTACCCGGAAGAGATCACCGGCCTTCCGCAAGTAAAATGGCAAACTTTCTCACAAAAGTCAGTTTAGGTTCCAGTGGAACTCGAACCTGCGCTGACAGGAAGTGAGAGAATTCATGATTTAAAGTGCGATGTTCTAACCACATGACCACGGAGACCCCAAAATCGACTAGTTATACAGTTCTTTATATGGTGATACTTTGGTAACTAAGAATATCATAGGACAATTTGGTCCATATATCTAAGTATAACAAAGAACACTTTGTTACATGTATCTAAGTAAAACAAAGAACACATTGGTACATGTATAACATAGAACAATTTGGCACATTATAACAAAGAACACATTGGTACATTTTATAAGTATAACAAAGAACACTTTGGTACATATATCTAAGTATAACAAAGAACACTTTGGTACATGTATATAAGTATTACGAAGAACACTTTGGTACATATATCTAAGTATTACAAAGAACACTTTGGTACTTATCTAAGTATTACAAAAACACTTTGGTACATATATCTAAATATGATAAAGAACACTGGTACATGTATATAAGTATTACACAGAACATTTTGGTACGTGTATCTAAGTATAATTAGAACATTTTGGTACATGTATCCATTTATGTTTAATATAATTGTACCAACTTAGGTTGACACGCCGATAGGATGAATTATATCTCCACAATAAACAGGGATTGAATAAACTGAGTATATCAAAGTAAAGAAGACTGTTAGCGCCAAGAATATGTCAATTGAAATTTAACATATAGTAAAATCAATTTAACCTGGCGGATGGAGTCTCATGCACCTTTTCTTGACCTGGACGAGTTTAAATTTTCGGTAAAAAAGCATAACATTAAAATAATACTGCCAAGAATAATCGTTCTTATTTGTCACCATACCCCCGACCCTCCCATTTTTTTCGTATTTCATAATCTACGAGAGAAGTAAATATCATCACAGCATGCAAATCAGAAGAAAGTAATACCCATGTTCGTTCGTTTACTTCTAATCGGTGCATGCTTTATGAATACTGACTAACTGACCGGTAATATTTAAAACACATATACAGATTGCACTTAATCAGAGCCCGTAGTCATAAAATTTACTCAGTACTCAAGCACAACTAACTTTTCATATAAAATTTAATGTCCTCCAAAGGGAAGTATCAATATGCGAAAAAACAGTAAAACACTCAAATTTCACAAATATTCGGCCACTTGGCCTTTATCAAGTGTATGTATATCAGTTACATAGTATTAAGTCTGCACAATACAAAGCTCCAATGCAGTGATATTTGCACTGGAGCTTTGTATTGTGCAGACTTAATACTATGTAACTGATATACATATTGTTGTCTTTCACTTGATAAAGGCCAAGTGGCCGGAAATTTGTGAAATTTTAGTGTTTTACTAACTTTTCCTTGTTGTAGCTAAAACCTATTGTGTGACTGAACATGTATGTATATTGATGTCAAACACGTTTAAAGAATGATAAAAATTATTGCTAATTTGAAGAAAACTTCAGAAATATTAAAAACTTGTTTGAGAAGGTACTCAGATTTTGGGTACCGTACTCAGAGTATTGATTCATTTTTACAAGAACATCATAAGTGTTACGCAAAATGTTATAAGTGAAAGATGAAAAATAAAATGTTTCCTAATCACTCAAACCTCAAAGTTTTACAAACTAGGCTATTATATAGTCGATATAATAAGGTAAAAGTTTAGCTTGAATATTGAGTAAATTTTGTGACTTCAGGCCCAGAAGTGTATGTATTTGAGTAAAAATTCTTTTTTCAAAATTAGTATATCTTCTCTCTGGAGTCACTTATTTATCCAAACTTAGTTGCACACTAATATTGACGTAAAAGTGAAATTCTAGTTTGAACTTATTTAAACCCAATACAGAAATAATATTTTTAGGACTTTAGGACATATATATTAACTATGTAATCATTGTAATGTTCAGGTAATTCCATATGCTTCAAACTGTTTGCCAGATGAGTAAATTACAGAAATATAAAAATCAGATACTAAAGTATTGATCTTTAGGGGAATCAAGGGACAACATACAAATCTGTTGAACATTGGACAAACACGGACCTCTGATAATCTAGATGAGGGATTGGGCAACATGGATGAGTGTGCATTCCCTGCCGACCGGTCTTCCAATACAATTGTCAGATTGGCCATTACGCAGATTGTTTGCCATTTGGGCAATTACACATACTGCGTATCAGATGAACAAATGCACAAACCGTTTGCTAGATACACAGGCTGTTTGCTTGTGAGGTGAACAAATACACAGACTGTTTGTGAGGTGAACAAATACACAGACTGTTTGTCAGATACACAAACTGTCAGGTGAACAAATACACAGACTGTTTGTCAGGTACACAAACTGTTTATTTGTGAGGTGAACAAATACACAGGTTGTATGGCAAGTGAACTAGTACACAGGCTGTATGTCAGATGAAAAATACACAGGCTGTCAGTTGAACAAATACACAAATTGTCTGTCAGGTGAACAAATACACAGACTTGTTGTCAGGTGAACAAATACATACACAGACTGGTTGTCTGTCAGTTGAACAAATAAATAGACTGGTTGTCTGTCAGGTGAACAAATACACCGTTTGTCAGGTGAACAATTACACCGACTGATTGTCAGGTGAACAAATACACCGACTGTTTGTATGTCAGGTGAACAAATACACAGGCTGCATGTCAGGTGAAATAGTACACAGGCTGTATATCAGGCGAACAAATACACAGACTGTTTGTCCGTCAGGTGAACAAATACACAGACTGTCTGTCTGTCTGTCAGGTGAACAAATACACCGGCTGTATGTCACGTGAAAAATACACAGACTGGTTGTCTGTCAGGTGAACGAATACACAAACCTTTTGCCAGGTACACAGACTAATTTTTTTTTTGGGGGGGGGGGTGTTTTTTATTTGTCAGGTGAAAAAATACACAAGCTGTATGTCGATCAGGTGTTACAATACATCGACTCTTTGCCATGTGGACAGTTGACAGAATAAGAGTATTGTTGTATTTGTTTAGACGGTATGAATCATGAAGATCACAAGAGCGTGTTCTATACAGGAATAACTTTACTGACAGATACCACCCCGTGGTCAAGTTTACCTCCACGCACAGACATAGAAATTAAACATGTTATCCCTTCCGGTTTATGTACAGGAATTAATACTACCCGTACTCTGTGTATACTTCTATACTCGTCCACTTTACTACACACTTAACGCAGAGTGTTTACTCATCATAATAAACTGGACAGGACAGTGTAATGTGTCATAGATCATCATATAGGCCTAGATTCACAGTGAAAGATATACCTTGTTACATGTAAGTACCTTTGTATATACACCAGGTACTGGCTGATTGATTGCCATTTTAAAATTGACACGAAAGTGATTTGATGTTAATTTCAGTGATATCTTTCCCTGTCGTGATGTATTTATGGATTATAACTATTTTTCTAGTTTCCGCTTGTAATCATATTTGAGTCATGTCTACTCTGTTAACTTTAGGATCACTCTGTACGGTACATCCGTGTATCCGCGCGAAATCGACACTTGTTCGTACGTATGTACATTAAAATATCCAAATGCTATAGTAAATGAGAGAGAGAGATGAAATCTTTTCAGGCATATGTGAACAGGCGCCCGTCAACCAGGAAGTAAATAGCAAGGAATCAATATAACATGTTTACATACTACTCGGTTTATTTCTCAGATTTAATATTTCACTTTCACGATAATACATGCATGTAGTCAAAATATTACAAGTTGATTCGTTTCAAATTATCACCTTTCTGGTGTATCTACCAACCCTTTCGCACAGAGCATTGATATATTTATTTTTAAAATGTGAATCTCATTTTATGTTAAATCACTAGAGCATTTATTGTACCTTAAATATAGCACATCACTCGTATGAGTGGGTGGTTGAAGCCTTGTAACTAAACTTCACGTGATTATAATTTCTTGATGCAGAACGATTTCAGAACTAGGTTTCAGTAATTGGTTGTTTGTACCAAGTGTCTTTTTGTTTTTATTTGATACAAGATATATAACATGTGATATTAACTATTGCGACTTTTTGACCTAGATATTTAACATCAGTATATTATTCTTGTCATATAACACGGATTTATATTGTTGGGGTTTTTATTTACAGTATTTAACGTGTGACAACAGTCTGAATAGTAACAATTAGGTAAAAACTTCGATTGTGTAATTTATAACGGAAGAAGACAAAAAGAGTAAGACTCGTAAGTATATGATTGTATCTCTATAATGTCTATCAAAACGTCAGATAATACCCCTGTCATCCGTCATTGATCCCATGTATGTATGTATGTATGTATGTATGTATGTATGTATGTATGTATGATGTATGTATGTATGTATGTATGTTTGTATGTTTGTATGTATGTATGTATGTATGTATGTATGTATGTATGTATGATATATGGATGGATGGATGGATGGATGGATGTATGTATATGCATGCATGCATTTATGTATGTTTATGTGTAGGCATGTGTGTATGTGTGTGTGTGTTTGTACGTATCTGTTTATTCACTTTTCATTATATATCTCTCTTTCTCTCTCTCTATCTATCTATCTATCTATCTATCTATCTATATATATATATATATATATATATATATATATATATATATATATATATATATATATATATATATATATATATATATATATATATGTGTGTGTGTGTGTGTGTGTGTGTGTGGGTGTTCAAAACACGATGCATTTCCTCTTCCCGTAGACATGCTTGACTCGGATGTTTACACCTTTTAATTGTCAAGCCTTCCTTTTTTTACTCATGAATTGCTGTTGATCTTTTAAACAGGATAAACACTCGACATAAGTGTGAAATTACATATTCAGTTTATCGAAGCGTCACTTTAGTTAGGAGCATGACAAGGTACACAAGATTTAAAGATTCTTTCTGGGTAAGAATTTCAACATAATTATGCTTTCTTAGTCATTTTATGTGTTTATTACTTTTATATAATTTGATGTAATATGTAATATTAATGTAATATTCATTTTGACATTTTATTTGTTTACAGATATGTGTCGCGCCAATGGCAAAAACAAAATAATAAACACTTCGTTTTTTTTCACTCTAACCGATATCATACTTTGATTTTATTGTATTTAAATACATTTAGAGTTAATATTCAGGTGATTGTAGGTCGGAGTCAGTCGTTTAGTTTTTTGTTCCAGTCCAAATCAAAGATGGCGGATACTAGTACTGTTTTGTTCTGTCTGTTTGCAATATTCAATCAAGACTTTCCTTAAAACCATTCTTCCTTAAACCTTTGACCAAATTTGGTATGATGTCTGATTTCAATGAAATACAGGAAGAGTATGATTATGTTCAACACTTGGTAACATTTCCTAGAGTTATGATACTTTAAAATCAATACTGATTACACAATGCTCTGTTTTATTTTTTAAAAAAACTGTTTGTCAATTCGCCATTTGTCACTCTAACTTTACAACATTTCGTCACTCGTTACACTCATTGAATTGCAAATTTACTACTGCAACATTAATATTGTAAAGTATGCTACTATGATACTTCGATGGTTTAATGTATTTTTGACACATTTAGTAGAAATGGTTACGAAGGTTCAGTTATAACATAAGCTCAAGTACCACAGAGATGGATGTCATGTTGACAATGTACCCGATAACAAAATTTACAACATGACATAAAGCTTGCGTGCTTCAATGTTCTCTTATTTTACATCATATCACTTACTACACCCCTGAAAAACCAGGTATTCAACCGAACTCATTTCAACCACTTGAAACACATTAAACATTTTTTGATAAATGTATTATTCGTAAACGAAATAGAAAACCGAATTCATTTTTTTTTTAAATTGTCAATCACGAAATTAACTATTATTATCACTGTTCGAACTCTTAACCAGGGCTTTTCAGACATGACATAAATACAGAATTCATCCACAATTCGATTTATTTGCATTGAAATTAAGTTTATAATTTATATTTCACCTGGTGGTTAGCATGAAGAATGTTATTTTGGGGTGATACTTTAAAAGATGTGTTTTTGTATGGGAAACATTTTATTTTCGATTTAGTAATTCGGTAACACTTTGATAAGTGGGACATAACTTTATTGAATAAAACAATACAAAACAACTCCCAAGTCTGTAATTATACATATTATCCACGCGTGTTTTACTTTATAATACACGGAACGCATCACACGTCTAGACAGTACTGCTCTTTTTGTTGTATGGTTTTATATAGTTTATATAAGGGACTCACAAAGTGTCTTACCCGGTATAGCTCTTTTTGTTGTATGGTTTATATAGTTTATATAAGGGACTCACAAAGTGTCTTACCCGGTATAGCTTTTTTTGTTGTATGGTTTATATAGTTTATATAAGGGACTCAGAAAGCGTCTTACCCGGTATAGCTCTTTTTGTTGTATGGTTTATATAGTTTAAATAAGGGACTCACAAAGCGTCTTACCCGGTATAACTCTTTTTACAGTATCGTTTTATATAGTTTATATAAGGGACTCACAAAGCGTCTTACCCGGTATAACTCTTTTTGTTGTATGGTTTATATAGTTTATATAAGGGACTCAGAAAGCGTCTTACCCGGTATAGCTCTTTTTGTTGTATGGTTTATATAGTTTATATAAGGGACTCACAAAGTGTCTTACCCGGTATAGTTCTTTTTGTTGTATGGTTTATATAGTTTATATAAGGGACTCAGAAAGCGTCTTACCCGGTATAGCTCTTTTTGTTGTATGGTTTATATAATTTAAATAAGGGACTCACAAAGCGTCTTACCCGGTATAACTCTTTTTACAGTATCGTTTTATATAGTTTATATAAGGGACTCACAAAGTGTCTTACCCGGTATAACTCTTTTTGTTGTATGGTTTTATATAGTTTATATAAGGGACTCACAAAGTGTCTTACCCGGTATAGCTCTTTTTGTTGTATGGTTTATATAGTTTATATAAGGGACTCACAAAGTGTCTTACCCAGTATAGCTCTTTTTGTTGTATGGTTTATATAGTTTATATAAGGGACTCAGAAAGCGTCTTACCCGGTATAGCTCTTTTTGTTGTATGGTTTATATAATTTAAATAAGGGACTCACAAAGCGTCTTACCCGGTATAACTCTTTTTACAGTATCGTTTTATATAGTTTATATAAGGGACTCACAAAGCGTCTTACCCGGTATAACTCTTTTTGTTGTATGGTTTATATAGTTTATATAAGGGACTCAGAAAGCGTCTTACCCGGTATAGCTCTTTTTGTTGTATGGTTTATAAAGTTTATATAAGTGACTCACAAAGCGTCTAACCCGATATAGCTCTATTTGTTGTATGATTTTTATAGTTGTTATAAGGGACTCACAAAGCGTCTTACCCGTTATAGCTCTATTTGTTGTATGGTTTATAAAGTTTATATAAGTGACTCACAAAGCGTCTAACCCGATATAGTTCTATTTGTTGTATGGTTTATAAAGTTTATATAAGTGACTCACAAAGCGTCTAACCCGATATAGCTCTATTTGTTGTATGATTTTTATAGTTGTTATAAGGGACTCACAAAGCGTTTTACCCGGTATAGCTCTATTTGTTGTATAAATTTATATAATTTATATAAGGAACTCATAAGGCGTATTACCCGGTATAGCCTTTCTCAATGAAAAATAAACAACAATACAATTGATCTTTGTTGGTAAATAGATTTTATCAAGATAAATAGTATAATTGTAGGAAATTTTGTGAAAAAGGATACAACATTGTTGTGTACACAGATTAAGTGTTCTTGACATCAACTACTTACAGCAATATTTTAGCTATTGTTATACCAGACACAGAAACATACAAAACAACTGCAGTACCTTTCCGTGAAATGTACTTTATAAACGCAACACTTTCATGTTGCTTCTCGTGGGAACAAAATAATCTTTATATCCGTTTTTTTTTTAAAAAGCAGAAAGGTTACTTGACTGTCAGACTGACGCTCTCAATCTCTGTTATTTCCAGGAGGAAAATGTTAATTGTAGAAGAAAATAATTTTACTTTAGGCTGAGTGGCATTTGGTAGTGTTTATTTAAAGATGCAGTTGCTGTGTTAACCAAAAAAAAAAATATCTCGATTTTAATTTCTACTTTTACTACTTTAATTGATGTACATTAATAAACAAAATCATATTATTCTTATATTTTTTGTGAAAATAAGATCAGGTCCAGTGTGGTATTCATATACAAATAAAAAGATTGAGTTAACCAGTTGCAAGCGAAAAAGTGCCAAACCTGGGTTTCCCAAGTAATTTTCAAAAAATATATAGGAATTTGCGAATATTTATGTCTGTGTATCTCATTTTTGTTATTGTATATCAATCTGAGTAGATAAAAAGGAAGACATTTTTTTTTTTTTTTTTAAAGCACAGCTAATGCCACTTTAAGTAAACGATAGAAGTGCACAGTTATGGGACTAAACGCTCTAATACCCGATCATAAATTGTAGTTAATTGTAAATGCTTATATACAGACAATGTTGTAGGGGCATTAGCTGTGTTTTGCAAAAGGAAATTCATTTTTACAACTTAGTTTGATATACAATAACAAACAAAAGTTATATGTACACAGGCATAAAATTTCCTATATATTTTGTGAAAATTAGGTCAGGTCCATTGTCGTAATGCATGCATATACAAATAGTAAATTCGAATTAACCATTTGCAAATGAATAATTGACAAACTGGGTTTCAATTGTAAATTCAAATCAATCATTTGCAAATGAATAATTGCCAAAGTGGGTTTCTCAACAAATTTTAACAAAATATATAAGAATTCGAGAATTTTAATGCCGAGTATATTTCTTGTTTGTCTAAGAAGTAAAATTAGAAACAATACAATTAATGCCCCTTTATGTCCAGTTGGACCTTTAACAACTCGAGGCTTACAGAGATATATATATAAACAAACAGACAAGCCCAGTTAATTCGACAATATACTAAATAACTTTTTTACTTTGATATATAGCAAATTTGTGTACTTCGGAACTCCAACCCTGCTCCCTTACTGTTTTACGGTGTTTGATAACTGCATGGTCAATTTATTCTCCCATTGTTCACATATTTTTCCTTCGTTTTTAACGGGGGATGATTTCATTGTCGACCCCTAGGGTATTGACAGGATACACGCACTATGACGTCACAGTATAATTTGTCTGTTGCGTCTAGAATGCAGTGCATAATGTCAAATTTCATTTGCGTAAATCTTCATATACATGCATTTAAAACATGGGAGAAAAATAATCAACCCCTACTTTGAGAGTATGACAAAGGAATCTCAATCCGAGGGTAAGATTCTTGAATGACGAACCCGAGGCTTGACAAGGTAGGGGTTGTTTCTCTTATTCTTTTGGTTATTTATGCGTTTATTTCAACGTTAAGTGAAGTATTTTATTTGAATAAGTTATATTGCCTTTCCTTTCCCCATGTCTTCCTTAATGTGACATCGTGCGTCAGAACATTAAAACGGAATTAATTTTATTACTCATCCCTGTTTTCATGTAACCGAACATAAAATTTAAATAACATTAAATGCCCCAACACGATGTGTATTGTCAGTTTTCTATATATAGTCATCTCACCTTTCACACGACTGTAAGAAATTAACAGAGTGGATTAGCCAAATCCAAAATTTAAAAAGACTGATCATGTAAAATAGATACTCCGTCTCGTTACAAGTAAGAAGTGTAAGAATTAAGGGTAGGCATATATTTGACGTACACAACAAATCGTTCCCTGTTGTCTGCTTGTGTCTTCTGGATGGGGTTTCACATGTTATATATATATAACCAAACACGATTTTGACGATGAATATTGTTGTATTAGTGATGTAATATTATGAAAACCATCTGTTCACCATCACAGCACCGACTTACGAGTATGAATTACAGAACGATGATCTTCTGTGTACATTCAATATATTACGTTTTTATATTACGTTATATATTATAATCTACAAAAGATGTATAATATCAGGTTCATTTTCTAAGAGAACTATTCCTTAACTATTGGATTCAATTGTATAGAGAAAGAAACCATTTGTAACTTGAAGCGGATACCTTCTAAAATGCATTTGATAAACTATGAACACATATCCATGTCGTCCGTGTCATGTCTTAGAGAAGGCAACAAAAGTGGTTCAAACGCTCTTAGCTCACCTGGCCCAAGTTAACTACTGCAATTAATTGGCGTCCATTCTCTACTGAAACCACTGAGTCTATAAAGACTAAACTTGACAGTTACAATCATACTTAACATGTTTTTTTCAAATTATGTTGATAACGCAAATCACATGACCATCATCGCTAATGATAGAACACAGGGGTCAGTATATTTCGAATATTAGGCAGCTAGGGAAGAAATGTTATCTTAAGATGGCTAGGAAATAAAGATATATAACAAAGACAATTAGGTCGGAAATAATTACCAAAGGTCAAATGTCATGTTATCCTCGTTAATGAGGCAGATGAGCAATTTCAATCATTACTTTTTATGGTCATGTATTCACTTCAAAAACTTATTTTTTGAAAAACTAAAATCACAACATGAATAATCCTAGAACAGTCTATTTCTCTTTTGGTCATTTATAGGATGTGGACATTCTTAGTTCACACGGATTCGATGCTTTGAGTCGTCGAATGAAGGACGGGAAAAGGCTTTATCAGGATGTGGAACATTTTCTACGGCAACGGTATGTTTGGTTCTAAATTGTAATTTATCGATTCGGTGTTTAAAGTATTATTTCAGAAATGTTGTTTGCTGTTGAACATCATTTATATAAGAAGGAATATCGGCTGCTGTATTGGCAGCCCCAGTATATAGTTATTTACTAAGATAAAGTCGGTGTATCGGCATTCCCATTATACGGTTATTTACTATAATAATATCGGTGTATTGGCAGCCCCATTATACAGTTATTTACTAAGATGAAGTCGGTGTATCGGCATCCCCATTATACAGTTATTTACTATGATAATATCGGTGTATTGGCAGCCCCATTATACAGTTATTTACTAAGATGAAGTCGGTGTATCGGCATCCCCATTATACAGTTATTTACTATGATAATATCGGTGTATTGGCAGCCCCATTATACAGTTATTTACTATGATAATATCGGTGTATTGGCAGCCCCATTATACAGTTATTTACTATGATAATATCGGTGTATTGGCATCCCCATTATACAGTTATTTACTATGATAATATCGGTGTATTGGCAGCCCCATTATACAGTTATTTCGAAGTCGGTGTATCGGCATTCCCATTATACAGTTATTAACTAAGATGAAGTCGGTGTATTGGCAGCCCCATTATACAGTTATTTACTAAGATGAAGTCGGTGTATCGGCATCCCCATTATACAGTTATTAACTAAGATGAAGTCGGTGTATCGGCATCCCATTATACAGTTATTTACTAGATAATATCGGTGTATTTACTATTACTATGATAATATCGGTGTATTGGCAGCCCCATTATACAGTTATTTACTAAGATGAAGTCGGTGTATCGGCATCCCCATTATACAGTTATTTACTATTAATATCGGTGTATTGGCAGCCCCATTATACCGTTATTTACTAAGATGAAGTCGGTGTATCGGCATCCCCATTATACAGCTATGATAATATCGGTGTATTTGGCAGCCCCCATTATACTAAGATGAAGTCGGTGATCGGCATCCCCATTATACAGTTATTTACTATGATAATATCGGTGTATTGGCATCCCCATTATACAGTTATTTACTATGATAATATCGGTGTATTGGCAGCCCCATTATACAGTTATTTACTAAGATGAAGTCGGTGTATCGGCATTCCCATTATACAGTTATTAACTAAGATGAAGTCGGTGTATTGGCAGCCCCATTATACAGTTATTTACTAAGATGAAGTCGGTGTATCGGCATCCCCATTATACAGTTATTAACTAAGATGAAGTCGGTGTATCGGCATCCCCATTATACAGTTATTTACTATGATAATATCGGTGTATTGGCAGCCCCTTCATACAGTTATTTACTATGTATCGGTGTATTGGCAGCCCCATTATACAGTTATTTACTAAGAAGATGAAGTTATCGGCATACCATTATACAGTTATTTACTATGATAATATCGGTGTATTGGCAGCCCCATTATACAGTATGATAATATCGGTGTATGGCAGCCCCATTATACAGTTATTTACTATGATAATATCGGTGTATTGGCATCCTCATACAGTTATTTTACTATGATAATATCGGTGTATTGGCAGCCCCATTATGTATTTACTAAGATGATGTCGGTGTATCGGCATCCCCATTATACAGTTATTTACTATGATAATATCGGTGTATTGGCAGCCCCATTATACAGTTATTTACTAAGATGAAGTCGGTGTATCGGCATTCCCATTATACAGTTATTAACTAAGATGAAGTCGGTGTATCGGCAGCCCCATTATACAGTTATTTACTATGATAATATCGGTGTATTGGCAGCCCCATTATACAGTTATTTACTAAGATGAAGTCGGTGTATCGTCATCCCCATTATACAGTTATTAACTAAGATGAAGTCGGTGTATCGGCATCCCCATTATACAGTTATTTACTATGATAATATCGGTGTATTGGCAGCCCCTTCATACAGTTATTTACTATGATAATATCGGTGTATTGGCATCCCCATTATACAGTTATTTACTATGATAATATCGGTGTATTGGCAGCCCCATTATACAGTTTATTTATGAAGTCGGTGTATCGGCATCCCCATTATACAGTTATTTACTATGATAATATCGGTGTATTGGCAGCCCCATTATACAGTTATTTACTAAGATGAAGTCGGTGTATCGGCATCCGCATTATACAGTTATTAACTAAGATGAAGTCGGTGTATCGGCATCCCCATTATACAGTTATTTACTATGATAATATCGGTGTATTGGCAGCCCCTTCATACAGTTATTTACTATGATAATATCGGTGTATTGGCATCCCCATTATACAGTTATTTATTATGATAATATTGGTGTATCTGCAGCCCCATTATACAGTTATTTACTATGATAATATCGGTGTATCGGCATCCCCATTATACAGTTATTTACTATGATAATATCGGTGTATCGGCATCCTCATTATACAGTTATTTACTATAATAATATCGGTGTATCGGCATCCCTATTATACAGTTATTTACTATGATAATATCGGTGTATCGTAATCCCCATTATACAGTTATTTACTATGATAATATCGGTGTATCGGCATCCCCATTATACAGTTATTTACTATGATAATATCGGTGTATCGGCAGCCCCATTATACAGTTATTTACTAAGATGAAGTCGGTGTATCGGCATCCCCATTATACAGTTATTTACTATGATAATATCGGTGTATTGGCAGCCTCTTCATACAGTTATTTACTAAGATGAAGTCGGTGTATTGGCATCCCCATCATACAGTTATTTAATATGATAATATCGGTGTATCGGTATAGCCATTATACAGTTATTTATTAAGATAATAATATCGATGTATAGGTATCCCCATTAAGCACTACCTTATACAGTTATATAGTAAGATAATAATGTCGCAGTATCAATTGTTGTTTTGTTGGGTTGTTGTTGTTGTTGTTGTTGTTATTTAGTCATTTATGTATGATAGGTCTTTCCTGTGGAACCGTTTTCCTATAGTTGTGTAAAGAGAGTAATACTTCCAGATTAGAAGGCGACTATACATTCCAGAGAACACCATTTGATAACGGTTCCTCGGGAGATGGTCATACTAGATTAATTACAACACGTCTGAAATTTGATTTAAACCTGAAAAATATATTTTACTGTTTTCAGTTACTAATTAATTGACTGTATGCGGGGCTCATGGCAACCCACGTCATGTACATATTTTTGTCAAGACAAAAGGGGAGATAACTAAGCGCAGAGTATAACCCTGCGGGAAAATTGATCGATTAATTACAGTGCCTGTGTGTATGTTGAAGTCGCCCGTTGTTTAGAGAACATGGGTGCACCAATGATAAGACAACATGTGTTTAACTAATCAAAGTCCAGGACGCGAACATGTGATGTACCAAATGGTTTATAGTTGTTCAATATTTTTTCTTTAATACGATGATAATAATTTCATGTGTAACGTCAAGTTTATATAAAGGTTTTGTTTTAATCCAATGTCATGTTATACATTTCAGGTCAAAAATTGAAACTCAGTACTACAAAGAATTACAAAAATTATCGGAAAATAGTAAATTTAAAACAGAGTTCGGGTATGGATCTGTTAGTAATGTTTTATCATTATCAATAAGGAAGAAGTAAAAATAGTATTTTTTTTAAATTTCGTCTATGAATCAGGAAGTAATCAGTTTTTCATTTATATGCATACATTCATTGTTTTGCCATTGTCAAAATGTAGGTCACAGGAAGAAATGAACAACGAATGTCACATGTCATATTGCGAAGAAATGAACAATGTCACATGTCAACAATGTGATAAGTGCTCTTCTTCCGGAAAAGATCCGATGTCTTTTTAGTTTATGTTTGATGCATTAAATGTGTTCACTTTTACTATTATCTTACACTGCAGTTCACATAGAGACAGTCAGTTTGAAATCACGGAGAATCATTCCAGTTAAAATGTATCGAGTTAGCGGCACTTAGTTTGAAATCATGGAGAATCACCCCATTTAAAATGTATCGAGTTAAAGGCTATCATACATGCGGAAGTATTTCCATAAAAAAAACACATTTTCCAATTTGCTTCCAAAGAATTTCGAACCTTCAATGACTCGAGGCAATATAAGTTGAGCTCGAACCACTCGAACACAGTGATAATATTGTAGATACAGAAGGCTGTTTTCTGATTTTGTGTCATCCACTTTGTTGACCTTTCTGTACTTTGGCTCTTCGTCTGTGTGAATGAAAGAGAAATAACAATACTAGTACACATGTTAAGATTATAATTTAGAGATGTTAGCAATGAAGTATACGGAAAATATACATAAAATAAATTGTAATTAGATACAGCTATTCATGAAATTAGATTAATATAAAAAATCTCAAATACCAAAGTATAAATCTTTAGGAAATGATTTAATTATATCAAATTGTAACTTTTATTTACTTCATCTAGAACAATAGACATGTCTTGGAAAGAAATGAAATCGGAAACGGATAAAATCGCCCAGATTCATGAAAAGGTAGCAGCAGAATACGACAAGCTTGCCTCTGAGTTGGCGTCTTTAAATGAGGAACAGAAGAGAGAGGTCAAATTGGTATGCAGGACTCAATGTATTATTTGCGTTATATTGTGCATAATAATTCTAACTAAGAGGGTTATGTCTATTATGGACCTAATCTAAAGTAGGGAACAAAGTGAAAATCATTTAAATAGCATATATATCATAATACCAGGGCATATATAACACTCACAAGAGAGTGAGAACAAATGTAAAAGTCGGGAAAAGACAAGAGGTGGGCTAAGGTGGAATTGACCTATCGCCAAATGCCTGACAAGACACCTTTTGGCAAATATTTCCATTATGACGTCACAAATAAATGATCCGTCAAACACTTGTGTGATTATGACATCACAGTCGAATGACGTCAGACACTTGGCGATAGATCAATTGAAGTACAGGTACCCCTCACCATCGGTCACATTGGTCATGATTCTGTGGTCATCGTAAAGTATCAAATATACAAGTTGTACATATCTACAGTATTAACAATCCGAGGCGGCTCAGGTGAAAGCACGTGTCACAAGCAAAATAATTGAAGTTTGCAGCAGGAACGAGTGTATCCTGTCCCCTTGCCAAATGTTCGGCATAAAAAGTGACGATTTGATGTTTTCACTTATATCATCAGCAAAACTAAAGTTAAAATTTTACAAAAGAGGCCATAACAAATGCCCAATACGACCGTTTCTTTCAAAAAGACTTCTACTGGTGAGCTCATATTTAATATAAATGTATATTTTCTAATTAGTTTGAACTGATAACATTTAACACGGCCCTCAGAATAAGTTCTATATGAAGATAGATGACAGATAATTTACAAACAGCAATAAATAAAGTGAATACAGTAACGACAGCAAAATTATCGTAATCAAAAAGTCATCATTAAAGGGTTAGAAATATTGTGATTCAAAAAGACATGGTAGACTTTTTTTACGTTAGACCTTTCGTAATTTTACCATAGGTACATAGCTTTGATGAAAAAGACTTTATATTTATTTTGCGGTGTCCGATATACATCACGTTGAGCCCGACTTTCTATCCAAAGTTAGTTTCCGTTAATGCATATCCTTACATTTCAACATCAACACGTTAAAACAGGAAAACTGGCAAAATATAATTTGATGAAGATTCGTTCATGGAAATGGAATTTGAGTTGACAAACAAATCCACTGTGTAGCTATTTCACTTATTCTTGTTTCTTTTTGTCGTAGATTCCTACTCCATGTTTATATAGCAAATATAGGTTCATATTTACATATGTAGATTATGACATATTTATTATGTCTGCGTGTTATAATTAGATGTAACTAGTTTGAATATCACGCATTTCGAGAACTATGTGACCCTAACCTAAGTTACATTATGATAAACATAATACCAAAGTAGTCTTGCAAAAAAGGTCAAGAAAAAAAAGTTGATTCAATTGATTCAATTAGTTGAACCCGAATTTAAAATAGATGTAGTATTCCGAAACAATATGTGGTATCATGAAAGGTAAATGAATTGCCTAAATGTATTTCTAAATGTATTTTTAAATCTTTCTAAAAGTAACAAGTATAAAAGATGATTATAGATTAAGACTATTTTTTTTTGCAGGGAGAAGACATGATCCACAGATCTCATAATACTTTGAAAAATTTATACAACAAATATACAAACGTGAGTGTTCCATTCTTGGGATTTGTAGATGAAAATTGGTCCAATTAGATCTTTAGATTTGTTGAAAATATAACATTCAAATTTCTAAATAGATGGCAATTATCTTAAATATAAAGGAGAAAATAGGTGTTGTATGCAATCCTACTTCATCTGAAATTATTTTGTGAAAATGATTTATATTTTGCCGTGTCATACAATCACCAAGTAGAATACAAATGTATATAAAATGACAGATACTGAAGTATTAATCTTCATGATGTTCAAGATACCAAAACTATATATATGCAGTTCAGTGATCTATCATTCAATTTATGGGAAATATGTTGTCGAGTATTACCACTCGAGTTTGGGTTTCCCTGTCAACTAATCTCAACCATATTAGATTCTATCAAGCCACCAATGAAATGATCCCTGATATGATTTTATGAATCGCCCATCAGCTGACAAATGTAGGATAAATGTTCTGTAAGCTTTTTCTTATACATGTACACTGATACAAATGGATTTTATTCTTATTTTCAATAGCAAGAGAAAGTTTATAACCAGAAATGTGAAGACTGGGAAAGAGCAAACTATGCCTGCAAGTACTATGAGACGGCTTCATTGAACGTTTCTCAGAAAGAACGTGAAAAAGTGGGTACAAATCTAGAAGGCTATAAACTAAATCTCTCTCTTTCTCTCTCTCTTTCTCTCTCTCTCTCTCTCTCTCTCTCTCTCTCTCTCTCTCTCTCTCTCTCTCTCTCTCTCTCTCTCTCTCTCTCTCTCTCTCTCTCTCTCTCTCTCTCTCTCTCTCTCTCTCTCTCTCTCGTGTCATGTTTTCACATTATATTTTTACTTCCAGAACAAGATAAAAGAGCTGAAATGCAAAGAAGATATGGATAGAAACGGTATTTGAAAATTTTGCTTACAATTAATTTTGCTCATAATGTTTTACAGAAAACACATATTCATTTTACTTGTATTTCTCTACACAACACGCACGTTAATCGAGCCATTGTCATTTATATTAGGATTAAATACCTTTCACCTCTTTCTCTACGACCGAGTTCTCATGTTCGGAATTCTACTCACCGCTATCGAAACATTCAGTTTAGTGAATGCGTAGATGGCCTAGTGGATAGGACGTCGTGTATGAGAATCAGGCGATTGGTGCCGTAGGTCGTGAGTTCAAACCCCAGCCGGGGCATGGTGAGTTTGTAAGTGCCATGTTATTTCTGTATTTGTGCTTTATATATATTTCATTCAGCATAGATGAAATGTAATTGCATCGTTTGTACAAATAATGACGTCATAAATGAAGAAATGTATTTGTGTATTATCACATCTATGATTTCATCAAATGTTTGAAAAACATTTCTTTAGAGACCCGTGAAAATATGACAAAAAGTACATTAGATTTCAAATCATTTAGTTTATCGCGGATTTTCTCATTTTCCCCTTTTCTATTTCATTACACTGATGTTTTCACATGCCATTGTCAGTTAAATCAAGAAACAACGTCAATATTTCCAGTACCCTGCCAAATATGTCATTTCTCCGTTTGTAATGAAATATATTGAATTTAGTTGTAATTTTATAATGTTATGTTTTTTAGAAAAATTATACAAACAAACAGTCGAAGAGGTCCAAAAGGCAAAGGCAGTGTTTGAAACGGATATGGAAGACCTTTCTGTCGTAAATACTTCAATTTCTATCATACAAATCAATAACAAGTTTATTTAACGAATGAGCGCTTGTCTGGGTGCATTTATTGTTAATATGGATGTCGTTTGGGTGACAGATAAATATAAAGGCGCCCGTTAGGGTGCCATAAATATATCTATCTGTCACCCAAACGGCATCTATATTTACAATAAATGCACTCTGACAAGCGTCCATTCGTAATATATTTATATATCATAGTTTTCGAACTGAAAAACAAAAAAAAATGGAATCGAATATCCTGCCTTAAACGTGATCAGTCTCATTATGATGGAACAGTGAAGTTCAAGGTAGAACGGAAAAGTATACAGTTTTCTGAAAGATAAATCTTGATGTGACGTCATGTTATAAATCGTTATGTGATGTCACGCGGGGAACTTCATTTATAGCTTATGTAAATACGTCTAGATTAACACGCCTAGGAGACTGGTGAGGGAAATGTAAATATATTATTTCGTAATTAAATCTATATGACCAAGACTTTAATTTTATGACTTGGGCAAAATTTATGACATAATTGCTGCGGTATGAAATGAGTGCAAATAACACTTCAACATAACGGAAGTAACCACTCAAACAAGACTTGACTCATATCCAAAGATTAAGTATTGATCAATCTTAAATCTAAAAGTTACGAATGTCTGACAGGATTTGTGTTAATATTCTAAATGGATTTTGTGTCTTTACTGTTTACTATTTGAGGACAATGTTTACAATCACAACGAGTCTAAATCAAATCATAACAAGGGTGACGTATATGTTGATAGTTCTCTGAACTGCTACACTTACTGCCAAACAAGACCTATTTTAGTTTTTGGTGTCATCCGAACGATCGCTACACTTTTGCTTTTATTGCGAAGGAACAATCACAGCATTTAATCTCAGATCTGACCTGTTACTGGAATGAAAAACGGTGATTGTTCTTGCTGTTACACTGTGCGCACGCAGGTATTCCAGAGTCATTACCCAGTACACAATTGTCCAACAGTTTGAATTTTAAAACGTTGTACTGATAAAGTTTGCCATAGGTACTAGAACAGCTATCGATCTACATTTCGTAATCAGTCTTCTGTATCTAGGATTGTGTGACGTCATAACTTATCAGCCCCATTTTTATCTCTAAGTTGCCGGTTATCCATATATCCACTGGTACTTCATTACACTTATCATATATTTTTTCTGTTTTACAGCATTTTCAAGAACTAGATGAAAAACGAATTGATCATTTGCGGGAAGCCCTATGGAAAAGTACTAACATAGATTCGCAAGCGTGTGTTGATCGTGATGATGTAAGTATCATTAACCAGTCCAGTGTATAGAAATTATCCTTAATCTCGCCATTTATATATAGTATAGGCGTAATGGATACTTGAGCACTTACAGAAATAGTATAGGTGTTATGGATACTTGACCACTTATAGATATAGTATAGGCGGTAGGATACTTGACCACCTATAGATATAGTATAGGCGGTAGGGATACTTGACCACTTATAGATATAGTATAGGCATTATGGATACTTGACCACTTATAGATATAGTATAGGCGTTATGGATACTTGACCACTTATAGATATAGTATAGGCGTTATGGATACTTGACCACTTATATATATAGTATAGGCGGTACGGATACTTGACCACTTATAGATATAGTATAGGCGTTATGGATACTTGACCACTTATAGATATAGTATAGGCGGTACGGATACTTGACCACTTATAGATATAGTATAGGCGTTATGGATACTTGACCACTTATAGATATAGTATAGGCGTTATGGATACTTGACCACCTATAGATATAGTATAGGCGTTATGGATACTTCACCACTTACAGAAATTGTAATGGGCTTATGGGTGCTTGGTAGATGGGTTTGAATTTAACATTTTTAAAGGTTCCAAAGTAATCGATTATTTTTATCACATTACTGTTGTTAATTCATTCACCCCGAAAGACACATTTAAACTGGTCCAAGTCATTCATTTACAGAAGAGTTCATTGTTTTTGAAAGGTTGATGAGTTAGGGTCTCTAGAAACTATTACTCTGTTTTTTGGTAAATTAAATGTGATATATATATATATATATATATATATATATATATATATATATATATAGCACAAATATCAATATATTGCTGTTAATCTGGGAGTTACAATATAAGGTGATCGTCCTTTGTGTTGTTAGTGGTGTTTGAAAATGCAGTTTGGTCTCGATGATACTTGATATCTATTTTTTTTTTTTTGGGGGGGGGGGGTTCCTGAAAACGATCAGTGGCGTAGGCACAAATGTTTTGGTAAATAAAGGAGGAGCTCTTTGAGAGCTCAGGAAGCTATGCCACTGGTATTACTTTTCCATTTTTATTTGAATATATTTTGTAATTTTAATAGTGTTATGTCCTATAGCGATTTCATATAAACTTTACAAAAAAACAAAGAATTATACGATTAGTCATTATTTAATTGGAGCTTAGCTGATGAAGTCTTATTCACAGAAACGATCGTATTGAGCATTGTTGTTGGACATTTTTCTAAAACTTAATGTTAGAATACATGTATTTCAACAGACTTGTCTTGTTATTATTGTATTTCATTTTACTTTGGTATTATTCAAATTATTTTAGAGTTAAGCAATATAGACTTATACTGCAACCCTGTACATGTGTTAAAGATTCTAATATACAACCCTCAATGACATTGAACTCAGTCACACCCACATTTTATGTACACTATTGACGCTTTGTTTTATTCCACCAGCTATATATTGTATTATAATAACAGTTTTATGTTGCTCGTGGTGTCATTTCAGTGTTGTGAAAGAGTCCGACTTTCGTTAGAAAAATGCAGTATAGAAAAAGACATAGCAGACTATATAGCTAATTATAGAACTGGTAGCAAACGACCTCGTAAGTATATTGTCTTTAGAAGGCGTGTTATATACATACATCGTATAATATAAAGTCCCACATTTAGCTTTTATATTAGCGAATGGTCATGTTGAGTGAATGCTTAGTTCATATTAGTTCTCTGTGATATTTGGATAACTTTTAATGATAGATAACATTTCTTCAAGTAGCATTCTAGATAGCCCTATTGTCATGCATTCCAACCCTGATTTACCCACTTGTCGTTACAGCTAACATCTTCTTCAAAAGTTATTTTCATCGATCAAAACCTCTACCTGACTCGACAGAACAGAGCAGAAGACGGCTTCCATCAGTCACAAACGTTTATGATGAAATCAAAGACTTTGGTAGGTTTCTGACTTCTAATTACCACATTCCTCCTGACTTACCTATTTTACATGTATTTTGATCGGATATTTTCAACTACCGTAATTATTTACATCAATCACTGTTACTGTCATAATCGTAGGTTAACTTTCAAAATCCAACGTTCATGGAATACACGTCATACATTCGTTGTTTTGTTTAGAGTTTCATATCGTCAATGTCTGTTCACTGAAAACTACAGTGGAATCTTACCTAAAGACAACCTCGCGTAGGAGACCACCTCGAATTTAAGACCATAAGTTTTCATTCTCTCGATCATTATCTAATCAGTACAAAGCCGCACTAAATAGACCATCACACCAATCAGACCACTTTGAGTCATTCAATTGCGTGGTCTTAGTTGCGATGTCCACTGTATATTGTATTATTTACAGTGATGCATGGTCAATCCCTTTCAATGGGATATCTATATTTAGTTTTTAGGTTCGTTTCTGACCGTCCACGGGATTATGTCGAGTTGACGAAGCCTCGCCTTGATGGACTTAATCAACCCGACATAACCCCATGGACAGTCAGTAATAAACCTAATAACTGTTTTATTTTGTCGATAACCATGTTCTAATTTAGGAAATGTCTTTAATTGCCACTGTACACAGAATAGTGTTCATATCATCCTCCATTGCCGTCTTCTTACTGACTGTATATAGAAGTATGGACAGTGGTCACGTGATTCTTTATATCCAATGAAATGTCGACATTTCAGTCCGAGGCAAAACAAATTATCTTGTTTACGATGATGACGAGTGTAGGGAAAACATAGCTGATAATTTGAATTAAACCTAGTGTCTCATTGGTATATAATATATCTTTGAACGCATTTGCACATATTAATACTTTAAAATAATGTACATGTATTAAGAACAGAAAATGCTGAATAATAATATAAATGTCACCTAAGGGAAGAGCCAAAAGTACTCGTTATAGACCGGCATTATGTTTAAATGGATTTATAGACAGGTGTCCTTTATACAGAGGTGGCGTTTCATGCAAGTTTGACTGTATGATGAAATGACGTTATATTTGTATTGCATTGCAAGGTCCATAAAGTAAGTCAAGTTTTGAAGATGAAAAAGAAGAAGACAGAGACTGAGTGGTTTTCTATCAACTCTAATGCTTGATCACGATGACAACACACAAAGTAAACTTTATCTAGTGTAAATGTCAAGGGACTTACCGGTGTACTTAGAAGTCCTTCAGTTGTCAAATTGATAATAGACAAAGCAATGCAGTTATGTCTTTGTATGGACTAATTGTCTGATATTTTAATGAATATTCATCTCAGACAAATAAATAAGCACGAAAACCTTCGAACAGCAAACGAATGTGATGAGAGAGAGAGAGAGAAATACAAAGAGAGAAAGATTATGATTCAGTTGCTGCCTTAACTGTTACATTCCATCATTTACTTAGAAAACTGAGATCTGGTGTGTCTATATAAGAGATACACGATATGGGGTTAATGAAACCTACATTAGGATTTTATAAATCTAAACGTTTATTCGGATGAAGTAATAGATATATAATATATTCAAATTCTTGGATTTATTTATCGCAATTGCAGTCAGATAATGCCTCTTCTTAATTACCGTTTATTTGGCCTCATGGCAGGTTTGATCAGTCGGCAGGGGATTTGTACTCCTCCAATACACTTGCTCTCACTTCTATATAAACCAGAGCTCTGTGCGCACTATATCCACTCTGATAGTATTTGTATGGACATCCAAACTGTTAACACGTTGATATCCACAATTTTCTAATATTTCTAAAATAATAAACAATATGAATTAATACTCTTTTACTGAAGTTAATGTTTGTTTATTGTTGTTTAACGTCCCACTCAAGAATATTTCACTCATATGGAGACGTCACCAAATGCTGGTGAAGGGCTTCAAATTTTGGCCTATGCTCGGCACTTACGGCCATTGAGCAGTAAAGGTTCTTTAACGTGCCGACACCTATACTATGACACGGGACCTCCAGTTTTTACTGTCTCATCCGAAAGACAGGAAACCAACCTGTCGCCGGCGAGACTTGAACTCACGACCTCACGATCCAGAGTCGAGCGCGCTACCGACTGAGCCTGGCCCCCTCTTTACTGAAGTAAGCACAAGCCTTCATTAGCAGGTTATTTCACAGTTGGGATGAGTGTATTATCAAAATATTTTTTAAATGTCACTGTGAAAGTAATCAGAGATAAAATTTTTACACACGTTTGTAAATAGTCGTAAATGTAGGCCTGAGTGAAACAGAGGATGTGGAATCTACAAGTGAAATAGAAGATGTGGAATCTACAAGTGAAACAGAAGATGTGGAATCTACAAGTGAAACAGAAGATGTGGAATCTACAAGTGAAACAGAGGATGTGGAATCTACAAGTGAAACAGAAGATGTGGAATCTACAAGTGAAACAGAAGATGTGGAATCTACAAGTGAAACAGAAGATGTGGAATCTACAAGTATATTTTGACTAGTGTTTAACATGTTCTTTTGTGTGTTGAGTGTAATATAATATATAATATAATACCTCTTCATAAATTCTAATGATTTCATTGGACAATAAGCGTTGACTGACTGATATTCAATAAAAATATCACATGCGCAGAAATGGATGCGCGTACGGTTCGTTTGTTTTACGTATGTTGTGATTAGGTGTAACCTCTATCGATATGAGTTGTGTAACATACAACTGCAGCCGAAAGAAACAACAACCAAAATTAAATGATTTGACAGAATTTATATATCATTATCAAATATATTTGCTGAAGTCAGCCAAACAGACATGCTCGCTTGAGGCTCAAGATTCAAAAGCCGATGTAAAGAACGGTTTGGGTATCGAAGGCAGTTTGTATTACGAACGTGATGAACTTACATACATGACGTGTCAATTTTTGCATGAATAAAGTATAAAATAATACTAGGCCTACTGTTACAGTTTATTTTGTGTTTTAAGTAATTCAATGGGTAATATATGCTTCAATACAATGGATCGGTATTATATAATAAATATAACATTCCTGAGAGGGTGGTAGTGGAAATTGTCACCCCGAGGAAATACATTTCCACTACCACCCTCTCAGGAATGTTATATTTATATAATGTTATCTCATCGAAATTCATAGCAGATTTCTGCCATAATTTACTCTGTGGAATGTTGAAAAATGGCTGATTGTCAATGACCTTAGGTTAATTGATAAGATATGTATCTTGACAGGGGACCTAGGCATGAAGATTTCCACGGGAAACAACTTTTATATTATAATCAGGATAAATAGCAATGGATAGTAAACCCGCATATACTTTTTAATGTATGCCTGAACCATGTTCTACATTGGTAATCCATATTTGTATAAGCCTACCCTTGTTTGCTTTTGTGCACTTTATAATGCAAAATAAACGTGAGATACCACATCTTCTGTTTCACTAAGGCCTACATTTACGACTATTTACAAACAGAAGTGTTTGTCTAACGATTGGCGATTGGTGGGTGAGTAAACGTACTAAAATTTAGGCTTTTTGACATTCGTGAGATGACACCTGCGTCTTCCTCACGTATAAGACCGATGATTGAAGCACACCGAGTGGTGTTCAGGCTATACATGATTAACAAAATCAGCCATCAGTACATCTGTATCGGAGACTGTACAGTTCGTAACATATCCGACTTTGTCACATCCTTCAGTTTCCGTAATTTTACGTCCTGCGATTTGTTGTTGTTGTGACTTCTTTGATTTGATGTGTCTTCTTTAATGAAAACAATCTGCAGTTTGTGAAATTAATTACTGTACATGGATTTCTTTTCGCCCCTGGTTATTTTCGCCCTTTACAACAGAAAACGAATTTACCCGGTTTTAAATTCGCCCTCAATCACCAGTCTCGTGGATGGGATGAATGCTCATGCTTACTGTTGTTATTTAATTTGAAAATTTGAAATTTTAAATTCACCCTCTCACTAAGGGCGAAAATTAAACAGGAGCTAATATTCCCAGGCATACGGCAAACTTTTGATGACTCTTGTCTCTGCTCGGCAACTGCTTCTTATGTGGTAATCCACTCTGCTGGACTGATTCTATACCAATTATGACGTAAGTTATTTCACATGGAATTTGATTTTGAGTATGCATATGGTAGGTTTACCGCATATTTTTGTTTTGTCTTCCCTATTCCTTTACGTTCAGCGCTTTTGTATCTTATATCAGTCTACGTTATCCTTGTACACCTAAGATTCACATGTTTATGTCTTTTTTGAACTGACAATCTCAATTGAGAATGGATCTACCAGAATTTGAAACGGAATTTGATTGTTTTATTCCTAAATATAGTCAATTTAATTAATATATTCCATAAAGATATCATAAATTTATCTTTGCATTGTTGCCGAGATTACATAATAAGTTTGTTATGACAAACTCCCCAAGACAAAATAGTTAAGTGAACTTTTTTCTATCGCGGAAAAATCCTGTTTCACAATATATTTAGGGTTTTTGGAAAGACATGCATTTTAGAGATACAGAAATAACAAAATATGCTAAAAGTAATAAAACGTAATTGAAATGTGTCCGAATTACATTAAAAATAGTAAATTTTAAGAAAACATTAAAACATATATTGGGAGAATGAAGCAAAACTTGAAATCATTAAATAACACGATATCTATACACTATTTTTACGAATTCACTCAAGGGTGCTAGATTAAACTCGTTAGTGATCTAAACATCCATGTCGTATCCCATCCCCTAAAACCATTCCAGGGTAAATTATCCATCCAATGGATACAATGGATACGCAGTAATTGGTTACCCAAACAGTTTTACCATCATACAGACAAAACAGTGGATTTTACTGACTTGATTGGTCTGTAACATGTCTAACATTACAATATACTGTATACATTGACAAACAACATCATAAACAAAAGTTACCCGATTGTCATGACATTGCCCATATGTATTACTGACTAACAATACAATGTAGTCCATTATCATATATATATATATATATATATATATATATATATATATATATATATATAACATACTTGCCAACCTTGAAAAATGTTCGTGCGCGTGATTTCCCTGTTTAGTAGCGAATCTATTTCATGCTAAAAACGGAGAATTGCCCTATAGACCTTGAAGGAATAAGAATTATCAACCACTGGCACTCGTGTCTTGCAATCCCCCGATCGTTATAACACCCGACCGTTGCCTGTGGTATCAATGTGAACTAACATCTCACTTAGACGGTTACAGTGAGCTTAAAATATGAGCACTGTTCCTTAGGTCCTGATACAAACATGTTTATTGTTTCACACCATATAAAACCATTACATTATATTATGACAGCTGTCGGTTTCCATCTAATTAGGAATAAATACCAGAAAAATGAACAACAGTCTGTCAAATTTGCTCACTTACTGTAGATAACTTATACTCCGTGGAAACTTTATTTCGTGCATTCACATGCCAGACATATTTGCAAAAAAAAAAATCCCAAAAATATGCATTAATAAAAAATTGTTATTTTGCTAGTTGAAAGTAGTAATACTCTATATACATGTATGTAATCATGATTTTTATATCAAGAATATATATGTTTCGCTATTATCAGCTGTTAACTTCTTTAAATAAAACAATCTGCTTTCAATGATGTGCATACTTTTCTTTTTTACAGAAAAACTTTCATTATCACAGAGTTATGAATGAAAAAAAACCTTCATTTTACAACAATTAACAACACGTTGTTGGTGTGAGGGTGCTTATCAGGTGTTAAAGGAAACTGGAGTATCCCCGAGTAAACCCCCTTTCACGAGCTGGCGACCACCATACAATCTCACATACTTCCCTGTCCAATTCCTTTATTTTGGTTACCATATGAGAGTAACAGGAAAGATAATTACTCAGGAGTAAGCATTCACAAATGCATTAAGAGTGTATAAACATATTCCATGTGTGTGAGAAGTAAGTTAAACCTCTTTATGGGAAAAAACAGTACACACTCTAAATTCACAAATTTTCGGCCCCTTGGCCTTTATCAAGTAAAGGATGACAATATCTACATAAGTTACATGGTATTAAAACTGGTTAATCAACTGTTGAATAAAGAAGCTGTTGATTAAACAGCTTTGATACAATGTATATATATATTGTTGTCTTTCACTCGATAAAGGCCGAAAATTTGTGAATTTAGAGTGTGTTTACTGTTTTTTCGCATAACGATACTTCCCTTTGGATGACATTGAATTTTATTAAACCTCATTAGATTCTAATTTTACAATAAACAATAAATTACAAGAAAACAACTTATATATATATATATTTATATATCATTATTTTATTATTATTATTATTATTATTATCAATTGTTCAGTTGTTATCATATTTGTAAGATTAAGACTGTATAACTTTGATGTGATAATCTGCTAGGTCTTCATCAGAAACAGTGGCAGGTGCTTGACTCATTATATCTCTCCCATCTACTGATTTAGGAAATGCAATAACATCACGTATGCTCTCTGCCTGACAAATGATAGCTAAAAGTCTGTCTAAACCTACAAAATAAACAAACCAAAGGTAAAATAAATCAAAACAATATTCTTTAATTTCAAATGTTGATATGCAAGTAGACAAAGTAAATAACTTATTTTGATAAACCTCAAGTAGCTAACATTGGTAACCTCTCATGAGAATAAAAGTAAGCTTACAGAAAAAAAAGAATGTATGGTAACCTTTGTCATATACATGCATTAATACACCTGTATATCAAATATTAAAAGACAAAGACAAAAGATATTTACCAAGACACAAACCTACTAAAATGTTGTTCGTTGTTAAGCATGTTAAGCTGTTAAAAAGGTCAAATCTCAAGGTCACAGGAAGGTATCCAACGAATGTCTCATGGTGATATATGCTCATACCAGGTTTTGAAGAAGACTTAAAGCTGAACCACGAAGATAAAAAGCTTTTGAACTTTTAATAAAAAACAAATGTGTGTTGAAAAAAATGTTTCAAAATATTCCCACTTCATATCCCCATACAGCTGACATATTTTTAACTGTTTCTCCAGAAAATCAAGTCCCACAGCAGGTATAAAAGGTGGATTAGTTATATTGATCTCCATTGTATATCTGTACCCCCAACGCGAAACGTGTGAAGTCCTAGAGGCTGAACAATACTCATCAAATCTTACCTGTACTTTTGTGTATACCGTATGTGTCTACAGACGTTTCAACAGGAATATACATGTGCCTCCAGTAAAGTTTTCAGCAACAAAACAGAGTGTTTTAAAAGGGGTTTGATCTTTGGAAAAATGGAATAACTTTTGTTTGTTGCTGTTTGTACCTTGCTGAAAACTTCACTGGAATAAACAAACAAAATAAAATCCTACTACTAATCAGCACCCTTTCGATATGTTGTTTACATAGAGTCACACATTCTGGTGAACTCGGTACAAAGACAAGGTACCCCTTCTCATATTTTTACAAAGATGACAACAAATAAACATTATAAGAGACATAGCTGTGAAACATTGCTATCATTTTTTTCAAAATGGATCCAAGTGGTCCTGTAAAATGAGCTGAATGTCCGAATATATATATTTCCGAGTTGACCTTGGTCTGACTTGTCTCTGATTCGTTATTTCGGAAGTGAGAACATTCATATCATAACAGGTGGTCTGAGCTCACGTATGTTTATAACTTTTACAATTTCACATGGGAAATTTGGAATTATGTTTGATATTCTCAAATTTAAAGTGATAAATTACATGCTTGTGAACTGTATATTGGCAGGTTAAATGTCCAGATAGAGTAAATGAACTTTTTTATATCAATATTTATTTTTGACATGCAGATGAGTTATAATCAAACTTCATTACTACACACGTTTGTTCTATGCGACTGTCGTTAGACTATGATGACTAATTTTGCCAACTCGCCTTTTATATGGGTTTTGGGGGCTTGTTTCTATTCAGAAACTGAACAAATATGGCTACCATTGGAAGTAAAACACTGGGGATGTTTAAAAAATTATATTATTTTTTTTTTTTTATTTGATTAAATTGGTTTAAGAGTTGAAATGACAGCTCTATCTAATAAAAACATTTTAGAAGATACAACAGATATTACTGAATTACATCTACAGCCCCATACTAAAAGTGAGTCAACTAAAATCCTTTTCCTACAGTTTTCTATGCTAAATCACCTTTTTAAAAATAACTGGTCTGACTTATGTACCAAATAAAATCTTGTAAAATTTTGCACATTTGTGTTGAAGTCCATGGACTATCTTTCTAAACTGGTTTGGAATGTGTCGGTTTCTTTTCATGAAAACTACAAGATTTTTTAAGTCTTAAGTGAAGTTTACAGCATCATTTCCAACTTTGTTTATTGTAAGTGGTGTCAACAAAATACTTACTGCAAAGAAAAACTGTTGCTTCTCAGAAATAGTTTCAAAGGAGTTTAAAACTTTTATCAGATGATGATATACATTCAGTTGAACCCAGATATATTGAAATCGTGGGAGAATGAATTTTTCTTTAAAATAAACAGGGGTTTCAAAATAACATGAATAACCAGGTTATGATGGTAATAAATAAATTTCGCTGAGGAATAAAAATCATTTCAAATAAATTGTGATTTTAATGTTACAGCTTTCAATATAAGTGGGTGCCACTGTATTTTATAAAAGTATGAATTCTGACAAGAATTAACACAACCATTACATGTGTTAGTATTTGAAAAGCGTTGATTTAATATAGAGAGCTACGGGAAAATGTTTATAGTTATGACTCACTTTTAGCACTCACAGTGTTGTACAAGGTCTGATTCAGTAAAATGTAGCAATTTGCATGTGGCAAATAATAAGAAGACAGTTAACATTTTGGATCGGCAATATAACAAGGCAAACATTATTTTTAAGAATGAATGTAGTAAATTGTACAGTTCTACCCCCGATATATCCCCTGTTATAATGCCAAACCCACATTATGCCACTATTTCTTGTAGAATAAATTTCCTCCCATATAATTCCCCCGTTAAAATGCTAAAACCTGCATACCGCTATCTACCATTGATTCTTTTGTGCCAATGGTCATTTATACATATTTAAAAATCCTTCAATCGTATCGCCAGACCAAGTGAATAAACAGGCCAGTAAACCTGATAGCCCATGGTTGCTTGTTTACTTCAAATTATTACTGCAAAAGGAGATAACTCGAACATGGAGTGTCATAAACTGGGATCTGGTTGTATGAACAAAGTGTTAGTATCAGACAGGGGCCAGCTTATGAGTGTCACAATTTTCAAATCTTGCTTTCGTGAGAGTTGGAAAAAATCGACACGTCGTGTGTTATCACCCATCAAGAAATAATTATAAGTAGATGGGATATATAAACCTACAGCTTTTGTATTACCGGTCTGTCAAATATATACCTGAACCAAAACGATGAAAGTTAGAAATGTTTCCAGGTTAATGTTAGAAACAGATCTAGATTTTCCTGCCTTCGAACATGTACATATTTTGAAGAGTTTAATTTTGACCATTTTACTAGGGTTGCCAAATTGTCCAAACTTAAACAATAGCCAAAATATCTGAATTTACGGTAGTGAGTTGTAAACGGGATATGATATATAGCAGGGATGAAAGACATGAAAACAACCACACCTAGAAAATAGTAAACCTCGATATATATTGCCAAAACTGTTCTCCCACCAAAATTAAGGAAAACAAAAGGTGGCAGTATATTGGGGGTGAACTTTATTTATATTAGTATAATCAGGGCTCTCACTAGAGGGCGACGTGGGCATCACTCAAAGTTGCTCTCTGTTTGCCGCAAAGCAAAGTTCATGTCGCCTGGCATTTCGCCGATGTTGCTCTCCCGCTGTCTTGACGACTGTAGTAGCAAGTGATTAACATATGATCGAATGCAAGTGAAGTTTACCTATGGATTAAAACTTGTTGTATACTACGCATACCTGACCTGGGTTATCATCACTTGACGGTAATTATAAATATCGACCTGGGTTATCATCACTTGGCGGTAATTATAAATATCGCTTTAATTCAACCCTAATGTCGGATGAAGAGTGCAACAGGATGTATCTAGCCTTTCACACCTGTGCTGTTTTTACAGTACTGAGGCCTCCAGCGATACAATCAGTATAATGCTAGAAAAGTGTCACACCTAATTAAGCAAACCTGCATTTAATACTGCCTCTAAAAATGTCCAATCAACACCACAGGGGTGTAATTAATTTCTGATAATCCTTTAATTAGATTTGAAACTTTTTTTGAAATTTTCACGTGTTGATGATACACAAGATGAAGAAATGCTGATATTGGGCCACTTATGTCATTGCAATTTACATTGCACGTTCTCAAATTTCAACAGTACTTATAAAATAAGAAAAATAAAATGCCAATATTTGTAAAATAACTAAAAAAGAAAGATATTGTGATTTTCAATCGTTTGACATGTTGTATGCTTATGCACTTCACGACAATCACTTGGTGCTTATATCATCGATGATGGGGCCTAAACAACAAATTATTCTTGAAAATATTTAGTGCTGTAAATAAAAGCAACGACGTAATTTAATGCAAGTATCACATTTTGTGAAGTTATTAACTTGGTGTAATTTCTATTAAAGCAGAACATTTACTGGGCTATAGCTATTTATTTTACTGATATTTTAACCCCCCCCCCCCAAAAAAAAAAATACTGGTAAACTAAAAAAATAATAATAAGTAAATCTAGGAAACACTTATTATTTATTACTGGGGTTTTACAAGAGAGAGAGAAATAATTAGATAATTCGCACTGAGCCTTTGTGAAAAGTAAAATGTGAGGTAGGCTTTATTTATTGTGAAAAATTCACAAAGTATTTATGTTATTTGAAAAATTTCAGTCAGTAGATCTAGTGTTGTATAAAGAGGAAATTGGATTCCTTTACATTTTAGATTTTCTTGTGAGTCTTTTTTTTATAGCCAATTTATGTGAAAATTCCCAGTTGTGTTGTGTATGGTATGCCCCCAAAAGGCAATATATATATATATATATATATATATATATATATATATATATATATATATATATATATATATAGATCTATAGATATATACACATATAAAATATATTAAAGGTGATTACGGTACTTCGTCGCCCTTGGTTTTTGAGAAGTCTCCCTACTTATGTGAGAAGTCCCCCTCCAACAGCTGAAGGGAGAAGTGAAGTCTCCTCCTCTCTTAGACCCAGTGTGAGGCCTGCTGATGCTATACAATACCTAATGCAATTCCTCCATGAGGGGGGCACCCAAAACTTAACGCCTCCAGCAAGTGATTTAACTGACTTGAATCTTCCTGAAAATAAATGTTATTTGCATAACCTCAGAAAGTCCATCAACAATGATTTATCATTTACACTCTGGTGGTTATTTTCGCCCTGCTGCTACTTCACATCAAAACATGGTAAATTATACTGATAATATCACCAGATGTCAAACAGAATGTGAGTATCAAATAAGTTAAAATATAAGAATTATCATACAGGAAAGTATATATCTCAACTCTTAACACCTACAAGGGGCAAACAATTAAGACATGCTTCAATTCTGTGTTATTCTGCACTAGGTACATAAAGGCATGATGTAATGTAGGAATGATTACTCTTGCATGTATTATTTCAATGTTGTTATATTGCATAACCTAAAATTTATACTTGTCCAGGTCCAGAAAGGGTTCACAAGATTCAACCCCCTGGTTATATATTTGACTAATGTATACCTCAAAATTTTCGCCCCTGGTTATTTTCGCCCTTTTCGCCTACTTCAGAAAACATATTCAACCCACCTATTCACCCTAAATCCCCATAGTCTCACATATGGTATACATATCTATCGTTCAGTTTATATTCTTTGAAATTATGCCTTCGTTTTGTATTCATCCTCTCAACTAAGGGCAAAGAGGGCAAAAATTAAACACAAAGTTTTGTATGATAAAACATGTATAATACCCAACACCACAAACTTACCTGTAAAATATTCTCCAGTACATATCGTTGAACATCACTGTTGTGAATTCTTATAGATCCACCCCCTATCTCACTCCCATTCAGCACCAGGTCATAATGCTGACTGCGTATCTGTAAAACACCAAGTCATCTTCTTTGATTTACAAAACAACAGCCAAAACTAAAGAAACATCTAAAACAAATTCTGTTACATCTAAAAGTGGCTATCCTTCATATTAATCAGTAACTCTAAATCAGTTAAAAAATACCCATGTTACCATGACAACACTAAACTGTCAGAGGATATCTACATGTCAATCAGTTTCAGTATATGACTTGGGTCACACTGTAATGGTATGATACACCTCTGTATACCTTATAGCACATCGTCAGACACTGATACAATCTAAAACCACCCTGAGGGAGGGATGGCAAAATCTCAACTTCATTGCACAAAATTCTTTGATAATGTCTTGTCGAGTCATGGACGAAAAAAAAGTTTTGAGCACGAGGATTGAGATTTCACCATCCTTCCCTAAAAATGTTGTTTGACTGTTTTTCTCTCACACAGAAACAGTTTAAAAGAGTGACTGTATCCAACATTGTTTACAAACAGACATGGTAATTTAGCCTCAGAGTTAATCCACCATATATTATTTGGACCGTGGCGTCACAAGCACTTCTGGAATGGGCGTGTTTCCTCAACATCTAAATTAACAGACAAATCAATCCCAAGTGACAGAAAGTAAATTCTATATCTAAAGACAGACAGACTAATTCTATATCTAAAGACAGACAGACTAATTCCATATCTAAAGACAGACAGACTAATTAGGTGTACAGGATTATCTTTAGTCAGTTTACTCCAAACTGGATGAGGTAGAGCCTGTACTACATTTTACATGTTGAACATTATTCATTTCAATATTTTTACTGCACAATTACCGATGTGCTTATAAAACGTGGTGATCAAACTTACTTTCTCTGGTTCTGTGTACAAAAGGTGTTCATCATCTGGATGAGGTGCTGTAAAAGGGTGATGAGCTGACTCCAAACCATCTGAAGATAATACGTGAAACAAAATAAATGATAATTTTGAGAGTATTAGTGAATTAATACAGGTCCGCTATATGACACCTATAGCCCCCCCCCCCTCCCCCCCAATCCATAGGGGACCTATAGCCTCCCCCTCATGCTGCCAGACCAATACTGGGGACTAGTAAAATAACAAAATTCACAAAACTGTCAAATGAATTACCTCTAACCAAACTCATGTTAATCTATCTCATTGTATCAGATAAAGTACGATAATTAGGTTGTTTACTCAACAGAATCTCAACCATTTCTAGACAAAATCATATATGAAACAAGATGACACTTTAATATTAATTAATTAATTATTTTTATGTTGCTATTGTATGAGTCACATAACTTGGCGCGGTGGAGTAACCTTTTGATTATCATACGGTTGATTCTAATCACTTTTTGGTTATGACAGGATTCAATGTGGAAGCGTTTTACTCTGCACCGGATACTCGTGGGTATGATGACAAGTAGGAACAAAACTCTTACCCGTATAATTACGATGTATTACCTAAAATTTTAACTATTTCAGATCAGGAAAGGGTTCACCAGACAAAGAGGTGCCAACATTTGAAAATTAAAAATAGGAAGGTGACCATCTGAGCGTTGCACAGCAACAAAAAAAATCAGTTGCAGGGTCTGTTGACAGCAGATGCTAAAGTCAAGTATCGCCTTCTGAGCTTGAAATATAGAACATGATCTAAATGTATTTGTAATAATTAATAATGGACTTCAATATACCAAAAATTTAAATTAGCCTACCTGTCCAAAGAGTTGTGTTCAAGGGTTAAAAAAGACCCCAATTTAATTAGCAAATCTGTTTTTGTTTTTGGGCTAAATTAATCCATTTTGATTTGTATTTTTTGTTGTTTTCTCGGACACCAATATGCTTTATGGATTCACATGTGTGGTGAGGTGTTATCACATGTTCTCCATGGCCATGCTATGATCATTCAAGTGCAACACTTGTCTGTAATTCACATAATGAACCTCACATAAAATTCACCGCTAACACTGTGTGTGAACAAAAGAATCTCTTATTATATCCTTCTGTAAATGTTTCAGTCTGGGTTGTTTTGGTTTTTTAAATCTGTATTTTCTGTGTATTTGTCCTAGCTGCATCAACGTTGCCAAGAACACTTTCATATTTTCTCACACTTATTCTAAACATTCAGATGATTAAGACAACTACAGTGGAAAAAAAAATACATTGCAAAAATACACTGGAAATTGAACAATTATTTAGCAAAATTGTGAGGCGTATTTCTAATGTTAAAATCGTAAGGATTACGCTAACAGTGTAAGTGTTGGCACCTCAGTAAAATCGTAAGGATTACGCTAAAAGTGTAAGTGTTGGCACCTCAGTAAGATATATGAATTTTACAATACTTATTTCAATTATTTCATAGTTATACTAACCACCATCTTCCTTTGGTAAAAACAACGGGAAGTCTGTCACCCAAAGAAAATTAAATGCATCTGGATTTCTCAGCGTTGTCCCTGTAAAACGGATCAATGATTTAAATTGCTGACAGGAATGCTAAATATTCAGCTTGCAACAAGTTAGTTTGGGGTTCAAATCCAAATCAAAGCTAAGACTTTGTGACACAAGTAATGACTGTTTCTTTGCAGAATGTTTGCAGGGAAAAATCTACAAAATTTTCATGGAATGAAATTATCCCCTAGGACAGGACAAGCATTTGCATAAGTCACAATGCAGTAGTTTTTAGACTTTTTTCAAGAGGGTACAGCAAATTTAAAATTTATTCACTTTCATTTAATTGAGATTATGTGCTTATTAATTTCTCACAAAAAGAAGTCTATAAATAGCAATCCAAGGTCTAGCTTGACTTTTAATGAATGGTTGTTACCTCAAATCAACCTACATTTTGCAACTGACACATTGTCCATCAATCATTATTTTGCAGCTGGCAAAGAAATCACCTAAATGTCCATTTCATGTCATAACCAGTCAAGCCCAACTGGTTGACAATAACTGGTTACAATTCATCCGAGCCTGCTCATACCAGGCATTTGTAAAGTTGTCTGTTCACATTTGAAACAAGAGGACCAAGTGGACCTAATTTGCTCACCTTGGAATACATCTACAAATGTGGTTCGACCGAGAAGAATTTAGGTTGATCTGGACAAAATACACAAATATGGTAGAGGACCATGAGTACTTGCTTCTTGTAAAGCTTCGACAAAATTCCTTCAATGGTTTCCAAGAACAAGCTGACCATGTGTTAAATCCCCCCACCCTTTTTTCAGTTTTCAGAAGTTCATAAAAATACCTAAAAACAACAATTCAGCAAAAGTCTTTCACAAAAGTATTCCTTAACCTATATACAGTGAAACCTGTATATAGGGGTCACACAAGGGACCAGAAAATATTGACCTTTATGTGCAGGTGACCCTTATACCCAGGTTCAATTTAGTTGAAGTATGCAGTAAAGGGACTTGAAAAAACTGGCCTTTATATACAGGTAATCCTTATATAGAGCTGGCCGCTATAGCAGGTTTTACTGTACAAGTAAAACACATAAAATAAATGCATCATAATGAATACAAAGGGAGATAATCAAAGAAATGCAAATTTTGGACATATTACGAGTTCTATGATCCTTTCATTTTTCTTAAAGAAAACTTACCTTTGCTTTCTATTAAGGCAGCTGTATCACATCTTAGTCTTCCAAGAGCTTTGTGCTGAAATAAAAACAGATTTTGTAAATTATTGATTTAGTGTGGTCTAAGTATTGACATTCTGACTATGTTTGGGTATAGATGTCAGTGAAGGGTCTATACGAGTGACATTTTAAGCCTTAGTCACAACCGGACGCACAGGTTTTTAAATTATGCGACCTCTGCGTTTTTGCCGTAAGTGAGAGTCATAGAGGTCATGGGGGCAGAAAAAAGTTGCAGTCAATTTGTAAGTTAGGAAAAAGAATAATGTATGTTATTGGGAAATTGCATAGTTTGTTGGACATGCTTGACATCCATCATACTAGCTTATGGGCAGTCTGTGTGCTCAAAATTCCACAAGAAGGTTGTGCGAGGCCCATGCGTTCCTTGGCGTTTTTCACCATACATACCCTGTAGAGTAGAAGTACGACTGGTTGTGATTGAGGCTTTAGCAATGTCCAGGTACAAATATCAGTGAAGGGTGACATCCTGGTAATCAGTGAACGGTGACATCTTAGTAACGTCCAGGTACAAATGTTAGTGAAGGGTCTATATGCGTGACTACTTGGCCATGTCCAGGTACAAATGTTAGTGAAGGATCTATAGCTGTGACATTTTGGCCATGTCCAGGTACAAATGTTAGTGAAGGATCTATAGCTGTGACATTTTGGCAGTATTGTAGGTAATATTTCAGTATGACCCTGATAGAGGAGTTGCTGTAGACCTGAGACACTGTTAAGTACATGTTAAGAGTGTTGACATATAATATATTTACTTACAGGTTGATATCCTTGACCAGAAGCTATGAATATTATGTCTCCTGGTTTAACTGCCAATCTCTCTGCTATCTGTTGTTTTGTACTGTCTGGTAATTTAAAGGCAATCGAAGATTTCCATATTTCATTTTTATTCTGCTTTATGTATACAATTTTCTGTCAAATAAAAACAACAAAACAAAACATACACAATGTACATGATATAGTTAAATACGTAGAAGTTCACACAAGGAATAAAAAGCATTGTGAGACATTTAAAGGGTTGGCTTATAGACCAGTAAATACAAAATCATACGATTTTGATTACCAACATGTACATAACTCTGATTGTTATAGAATAACATGTGACCAAACTCTGATTGTCATAGAATAACATGTGACCAAAGTCTGATTGTTATAGAATAACCTGTGACCAAACTCTGATTGTTATAGAATAACATGTGACCAAACTCTGATTGTTATAGAATAACATGTGACAAAACTCTGATTGTTATAGAATAACATGTGACTAAACTCTGATTGTTATAGAATAACATGTGACCAAACTCTGATTGTTATAGAATAACATGTGACCAAACTGATCATTATAAAGAAAATCATGTGTTTTGGACTACCAACATATACCAAACTTTGATTGTTATAGAAAATTGGTAATTTAAAGATAATAACTTGCCACCAAAATCTGATTGTTATAAAAGAAAACATGCATTCTGGACAACCAACATGTGCCTAACTCTGATTGGTATTGAAAATCATACATTTTGTACATTTTGGACTACCAACATCCCAGGGCAACAAATGTATAATGTTCACCTAAGTTTAATATCAACAGACATGATAGAGATCTTCCACTGTGTGTGACCAGTATTATCCCTATCAAGCATATTGAGAAGACAAGAATTGAAATGGCAACTTCCAACTGTGCAAGTGTCATGACTCATGTTCCCTGGTAAACAAACCAATGTGCCAAAAAATGTGCATAAAAATTGTGATGTTAACTTTTATCTTTTGTCTGGAAATATCATTATTACAGCAGAGCACTGTACACTTGGAAATTTTTGCCCCAGGTTAGTTTTGCCCTTTTACTACTGAAAATATATTCACCCTGCTTAAATTCACCCTTAATCACCATTGTCTCATGGATGGGAAGCATGTCTGTGCTTCAATTCTTTAGCTTGAAAATTTGGCTTTGATTTCAGATTTGCCCTCTCATATAAGGGCAAAAATGGCAAAAATTAAATGGAAGTGAAAATTTCCAAGTACATGTATAGAGTATTACTTACAACTTGTAATTCTTCGTACGGCGTTTTCTCTAGCTTACTAACTTCTTTGTTACTAAGAAAATTCTGTAAAAATGCCAAATGGAAATTATTCCTCATTATTTACTTACTGTGTAGTAAATATCAAAGATTTCATTTTTATAAACTCCTCATTTTTCTTGTGTAGAAACTTTTAAATAATTTGCTGTTGTAAGCTCATTTTGCTCTAATGCAGGTTAAACATCAAACCATTTCAAGAATTTCTCTCAACTTTAAAAAGAATATTTTTTATTAAAAGCAAAAACTCATTCTATTATATGAATGATTTTTTAAATATATCATTTCTTGTAAGATTTATTTCCTACTTACATCACCATTAGGAACCTTGACACATATAACAGAACCATTCTCTTGACATAAAGTTTCTTCTAGATCCTGAACACCACATCCACTCATAATGTCAGATATATCTGTCAACTGTAAAATGAAAGTAGACTTATCACATGTATCATTATATATGTATAGGGATCTGTTGTTGCTACATAATCAGTGTCAGTATCATGTTCAGTGTCAGTATCATGTTCAGTCTCATTCAAGTGTTCAGTGTCAGTATCATATTCAGTGTCAGTAGCATGATCTGTGTCAACACCAGTGTCAGTGTCATGTTCAGTGTCAGTATCACATTCAGTGTCAGTATCATATTCAGTATCTGTAGCATGATCTGTGTCATTAGCATCACCAGTGTCAGTATCACATTCAGTGTCAGTATCATATTCAGTGTCAGTAGCATGATCTGTGTCACCACCAGTGTCAGTATCATGTTCAGTGTCAGTATCACATTCAGTGTCAGTATCATATGTCGTTTTTTGTTTAAAATAACTCTTTGACATGCCAGTAATAGAAAGGTTTTAAGTTTATATATCTCATCTACTCATAATTAGGGCCTAATTCTTGACGTTACTGTGTAAACAGCGTGTTGATTTTTCCAACTCTCATGGAAGCTTGATCCGGTCTGACTTCTATACTTTGTTCATAACAACCGGATACCAGTTTATGACTCAATATCCGACTTTGATGTCGAAGTATGAAGTAAACAAGCTATCGTCAGCTAACAGTTATACTCAAACCTGTTTTTTCATCTGGTATGGCGATATGTTTGAGGGATTTAACATGCATAAATGACCATTTGTTCGGCGGCAGATGGCGGTATGCAGGTTTTGGCATTACATAATTAGGGCCTAATTCTTGATTACTGTATAGGAGGAAATTCATTTCATCAAGAAATAGTCCGGCTGACTTCTATACTTTGTTCATACAACCGGATACCAGTTTATGACTCAATATCCGAGTTATCTCCCTTTGATGTTGAAGTATGAAGTAAACAAGCTACCGTCAGCTAACAGTATGTGGGTTTGGTGTTATAACAGAGGGCGTTATAACTGGGTGTACTGTATATAGATTCATTATAATATTTAGGTGTTTTATTGTGTATTATACTATCTGATGATTAAAAGAAAATCAGTGCAAGGAAAACTTTGTTTATTTGAACAAATTGAACAGTTAGAATAAAACATAACATAGTTCTAAAACATGAAGAAAACAAATGGAAAATTTTGGAAATTGTAAAAGAAAATACATCCCGTGAAATGCATTATGAAATGTATCGAAACTAAAAAAAAATGTATTGATTGTCATATCGAATCAGTTTTTATATCAATATATATCGATATTGAGTGTATTTTATGACAGCCCTAATCATGACAAGTGTCTGTATCATTTTCAGGGTCAGTACTTTGTACCATGATGAGTGTGTACCAAGATCAGCCTCTGTATTACCAGTTTCTGTAGCATCATATCATTACAATGCATGGTTTGCTGTTACAATGTAGATATTGTATTATGGAGAATGTAAACACCCATGTATCATTAAAGAACAAACAGAAAGTATTTGATAAAAATATGTACCAAGTATTTACACTGACCTTCATTTCAAATCTAGTATCAGGTTTATCCACACCATACACCGTCATAGCTTCATCATATGTCATTTGTGGAAATGGTAGAGTTATCTGCCCTTTATCTTCTGGCCAACAGTATTTGAGTAATTGTTCAACCATGTCTTGTACATACTTTTGTGTAGTAAATGATAGTTCTATATCAACCTGATAACAAAAAAAAATCCACATCAATATATTTAAGACTATAGCTAACATAAACACCTACAATTATAGACAACATAAACACCTACAATTATAGACAACATAAACACCTACAATTATAGACAACATAAACACCTACAATTATAGACAACATAAACACCTACAATTATAGACAACATAAACACCTACAATTATAGACAACATAAACACCTACAATTATAGACAACATAAACACCTACAATTATAGACAACATAAACACCTACAATTATAGACAACATAAACACCTACAATTATAGACAACATAAACACCTACAATTATAGACAACATAAACACCTACAATTATAGACAACATAAACACCTACAATTATAGACAACATAAACACCTACAATTATAGACAACATAAACACCTACAATTATAGACAACATAAACACCTACAATTATAGACAACATAAACACCTACAATTATAGACAACATAAGCACTTTTAGTTATTAGGTTTGTTACTGACCATCCACGGGAACATGTCGTGTTGATCAAGTCCATGGAAAGGCGAGGTGAAAAAATTAGGTTTGTTGACACATATTTGTCTACAGAAGACATAAACACATATATCTGTCTACAGACAACATAAACACGTGTAAAACAAATGTAACAGCGATTTAATACTGTATACCTGGAAGTTTTTTCTCCTGTTTAATATTCTGCCATTTTTGCCCTTACTTGAGAGGGTGAATTTAAAATGAAGGCAAAATTTTCAGGATAAATAACTGAAGCATGTACATTCAAACCACCCATGAGACTATTGTGAATTAGGGCAAATGTATGATGAAGTAAATATGTTTTCTGTCGTAAATGGGCGAAAATAACTAAGGACGAAAATATCAAGGTATACAGTATGACATATATGATAAAATAACAGCTTTATATCTTTGTATATTATGACATATTTTATAACATTTAAAATATCTACAATATTTGGTGATTAATCTTCTTTCATTCATAAATTTACAATCATTTTCACATGCTAAAAATACCAGTGTGTGGCATCATACATTTGAGTTATGATTCGGAGGATGGAACATACCTGTGTGAATTCCGGTTGTCGGTCTGGCTTAGAGCCTTCATCACGATAACATTTGGCAATCTGAAAGTATCTGTCAAGACCACCAACCATTAGAAGTTGTTTAAACTGCAAAACAAAATAGTATCCATATGAATGAAATTATATTTCTTGTAATATGTTTATCATATGAATGAAATTATATTTCTTGTAATTGTTATCTGAGAAATAAAAATTAAAACATATTACAATTAATGAGGCAAAATTGGGGTCTGTCACAATGCCCTATTTCCAATGCCAAAAGTGTATTTTTCCAATTTGCAGTCAAAATTACCCGATAGAAGTCAAATGACAATGGATTTGATGAGATTCTTGTATTTTCAATAAGTTTTTTGTATTTTCAGATTTCCAAATTTCAATAGAATGTTGCTTAAATTCCCAATTAAACAGACCCAGGCCCCATTCCCAAAAGAGTTTGAAAAATCCCTCGACTATCTACATTACCTTGTCTATCATACAAAAAAGTATGGCAAATCTTTGATACCATGTTTTTGGAGAACATATAAAGAATTATATATATATTGCATGGCCTGTATCACTTGTATCCATGGCACTACATTTTTGTAGTAGTAGCTGTATTCCAGTTAACAAGGTAGTGTTAGTTTCAATAGTTTCTGAACTTTAAGTTTGGATTGGCTGATTTTGACTTGAAAATCTGATGTTCCAGGAAAAAGTCAGAGTTGTAAGGTTGTAGATGGGTGGGGGGGTGTCTTTATTTGTTACAGATGTGATACCATTAAGTATATGACAGACCTTCCATATCTGTTTACATGTTTTGTTTGGACATTTACATGAAATGAGACAAAACATCTCAACACTTATTAATAAATGGATTTGTTTTCTAAAATTCTCTAATAATGGAAATGTTGCTGTATGTTAGTACTTATTCTGTTTTAAACATATTGCCAAAATATAAATTCAAATATGTAAAAGAAAACCTCTTACATGATAGAAACTAAAACTTCTTAAAGATAAATTTTATTTATTTTTTTTTTTTTTTACTTTTTTTACCTGCTGAGGGCTCTGTGGTAAACTGTAAAATTTTCCCGGTTCACGACTAGGAACGACAAATTCTTTTGCTCCCTGAAGATAAATACAGCTTTATTTGTATGATTATATACAGAGATCTATCAGTGAAACAGGCCTACATACATAGAATGATATGAGCTTAAAATACATTCACATAGCTTTTAATCAAAACTGACATTTTTCAATTTAATTCCTTAGGCTACGGTTTCATTGTCAATAATGAAGGCATCAAAATGATGATAACTCTATATTCTAGTTATGGACTACTGAATACAAAATATCAAGTATTATATATCATTATCATATGAATTAATTTATCAAATTCTTTAAACTTTTTATATAAAACACTTACTCCTGGAGTTTTGCGGAAAAGTGTTGGTGTTTCCACATCAACAAATCCTGGAGGAAAGAGAAAATAAAATAAAAATACATCAACAATTTAGGCCTAAAATAATTTTGTCTGGTAACTATCTAATAACTCTGCAAAATCAGCTATTTCTTAGACATGACACATTACAAGTTGTATTGTTGTTTAAACTCCTACTTAAGAATCTTTCACTCACATGGAGACGTCACCAAATGCCGGTTATTGAGCAGTGAGGGTTCTTTAACGTGCCGACATCTACTGTGACACGGGACATCGGAAACATTACAAAGGACCTGGACAAGATTGTGTTTCATTTTCTTTACCTCACTCAGTACGATAACTATGTCCAGTAAAATTTCATCTCTATTTTGTCCAGTATAACAACTTTTTAAGTTAACAACAGTTTAAGTTTATCTACCAGTATACCCTCTGCCTAGTACAACTATTTTCACCAGTAAAAGTCTATATTTACCATGTTTACCCTCTACCCAGTACAACAACAATTACCAGTTAAAGTTTGATCTCTACCCTCCACCCAGTACAACTATTATTACCAGTAAAAGTTTATATTTATCCTCTACCAAGTACAACAACTATACTGCCAGATAAAATTTGATCTCTACCCTCTCCCCAGTACAACTATTATTACCAGTTAAAAATTATCTGAACCCTCTGTATTACCAGTTATAGTTTTATCTCTGCCCTCTGTATTACTAGTTACATTTTTATCTCCGCCCTCTGTATTACCAGTTAGAGTTTTATCTCCACCCTCTGTATTACCAGTTATAGTTTTATCTCTGCCCTCTGTATTACTAGTTACAGTTTTATCTCCACCCTCTGTATTACCAGTTACATTTTTATCTCCACCCTCTGTATTACCAGTTACATTTTTATCTCCACCCTCTGTATTACTAGTTACATTTTTATCTCCGCCCTCTGTATTACCAGTTAGAGTTTTATCTCTGCCCTCTGTATTACAATTACATTTTTATCTCCACCCTCTGTATTAACAGTTACATTTTTATCTCTGCCCTCTGTATTACCAGTTACATTTTTATCTCTGCCCTCTGTATTACCAGTTACATTTTTATCTCCACCCTCTGTATTACCAGTTATAGTTTTATCTCCGCCCTCTGTATTACCAGTTATAGTTTTATCTCCACCCTCTGTATTACCAGTTATAGTTTTATCTCCACCCTCTGTATTACCAGTTATAGTTTTATCTCTACCCTCTGTATTACCAGTTACATTTTTATCTCCACCCTCTGTATTACCAGTTAAAGTTTTATCTCAGCCCTCTGTATTACCACTTAGAGTTTTATCTCCACCCTCTGTATTACCAGTTATAGTTTTATCTCTGCCATCTGTATTACCAGTTATAGTTTTATCTCCGCCCTCTGTATTACCACTTAGAGTTTTATCTCCACCCTCTGTATTACCAGTTATAGTTTTATCTCCGCCCTCTGTATTACCAGTTATAGTTTTATCTCTGCCCTCTGTATTACCAGTTATAGTTTTATCTCCGCCCTCTGTATTACTAGTTATAGTTTTATCTCTGCCCTCTGTATTACCAGTTATAGTTTTATTTCTGCCCTCTATATTACCAGTTATAGTTTTATCTCTGCCCTCTGTATTACCAGTTATAGTTTTATCTCCACCCTCTGTATTACCAGTTACATTTTTATCTCCGCCCTCTGTATTACCAGTTATAGTTTTATCTCCACCCTCTGTATTACCAGTTTAGAGTTTTATCTCCACCCTCTGTATTACCAGTTACATTTTTATCTCCGCCCTCTGTATTACCAGTTATAGTTTTATCTCCACCCTCTGTATTACCAGTTACATTTTTATCTCCACCCTCTGTATTCCCAGTTTTATCTCTGCCCTCTGTATTCCCAGTTTTATCTCTGTCCTCTGTATTACCAGTTAGAGTTTTATCTCCAGTATTACCAGTTACATTTTTATCTCCGCACCAGTTATAGTTTCATCTCTACCCTCTGTATTACCAGTGACATTTTTATCTCCGCCCTCTGTATTACCAGTTATAGTTTTATCTCCACTTTCTGTATTACCAATTACATTTTTATCTCCACCCTCTGTATTCCCAGTTATAGTTTTATCTCCGCCCTCTGTATTACTAGTTATAGTTTTATCTCTGCCCTCTGTATTACCAGTTATAGTTTTATCTCTGCCCTCTGTATTACCAGTTATAGTTTTATCTCTGCCCTCTGTATTACCAGTTATAGTTTTATCTCCACCCTCTGTATTACCAGTTACATTTTTATCTCCGCCCTCTGTATTACCAGTTATAGTTTTAATCAGTATTACCAGTTAGAGTTTTATCTCCCCTCCCTGTATTACCAGTTACATTTTTATCTCCGCCCTCTGTATTACCAGTTATAGTTTTATCTCCACCCTCTTTACCAGTTACATTTTTATCTCCGCCCTGTATTACCAGTTATAGTTTTTATCCCAGTATTACCAATTACATTTTTATCTCCACCCTCTGTATTCCCAGTTACATTTTTATCTCTGCCCTCTGTATTCCCAGTTACATTTTTATCTCTGCCCTCTGTATTCCCAGTTACATTTTTATCTCCGCCCTCTGTATTACCAGTTATAGTTTTATCTCCACCCTCTGTATTACCAGTTACATTTTTATCTCCGCCCTCTGTATTACCAGTTATAGTTTTATCTCCACCCTCTGTATTACCAATTACATTTTTATCTCCACCCTCTGTATTCCCAGTTACATTTTTATCTCTGCCCTCTGTATTCCCAGTTACATTTTTATCTCTGCCCTCTGTATTCCCAGTTACAGTTTTATCTCTGCCCTCTGTATTCCCAGTTACAATTTTATCTCTGCCCTCTGTATTACCAATAGAAGTTTGTCCTTACCATGTTGATTACACAGGAATTCTCGCATCTTCATAATGACTTGTGATCGTAGTCGTAGGTTCCGTTGCATCATATTTCCTCGGATGTCTAAATATCTGTACTCCATCCTTAAAGATTCTTTTGACTAAAATTATGAAAATAAAAACAATTGGCATACATTTTTGTGATGTATGAATACAAGGAAATAAGAACAGATATTTAAATAATTAATAGGATTAGGTAAAGGTTGATGTGGTGGAAGGCATCTGTTAACAACTGTCCTATATTTATACCGTCATGTCATGACGATGATGTCATATACTCATGATACTCTGAAGAAAATAAAACATTAAAATGAGTGAAAAAATTCTCCTTTAGCGAGCTGAATTAACTACATGATACAAAAATGTCTCAGAATTAGACATATATTGTATATGATGATCTGACAAGTTGTAGAAGAAATAAGCTTCTATAGGACTTCAAAATAGTATATGTGTGTGTGTGTTATCACTGAAGATTTTCACTTCACACAGAGTAAACTTGGTGTGTGTGTGTTATCACTGAAGATTTTCACTTCACACAGAATAAACTTGGAGTGTGTGTTATCAGTGAAGATTTTCATTTCACACAGATTAAACTTGGTGTGTATGTGTGTGTGTGTGTGTGTGTGTGTGTGTTATCACTGAAGACTCACTTCGAACAAGTTAAATCTGTTGTATATGTGTGTTTTAACATGTTTTATGTATGTTAGCACTGAAGATTGTCTGATTTAACCTGTTGTATGTAAAGCTACACACAGCTAGGCTACGGACTTCTGAAAATGCAGTAATTCTTAAACACACAAAATGAGAAAAACAATATAGGACATTGTCACAAAAATTTATATTTTCACAGGAATTTGTATAATTATCATTAACAGTACACATAATCTAAAACAATCTGGTAACCAATTTCAGTTAACTTTACAATAATTTAATACAAAATAAAGATATACGAGTAGTACACATACCTTCTTGAAAATAAAAATGACACTGGAATTACAAAACAATAAATTTTGAAACTTTTTTTTAACTAATACTTTTAACTCTTGTCTTTTGTAATATTATTGTAAATATACAAATATATTAATTACTGACACTTTTAAATATTCCACAGATATTGGGTAGTTTTGCCAAAATCACAGAGGGATAAAAACTTCTCTGTTACTGGTCTCATTTTTGACTTCCCATGATGACAGTACCAACCTGTTACCTTACCTGTATATACTTTTTATTGACATCTATAGGTAATTTTGATCTACTCGTGTTCAAAATCCTGAGCCTATCTGCTATGACTTCTATTTCTCCAGTGGCCATGTTCTAAAAAACAAAAATATCACATATATAAAACAAGATTTGTTTGTGAAACACAAATATCTTGGTCCCAACAATTTTTGCAATGTCCAACATTTTGACCCCACCCCACCCCCTGGGGCATGTAATGTCAGTGAAGTGTGAGGAACCCTTGGATGAAGTTTCAGTCTAAATTTGATTACTGTATCACAATCCAAACTTGAAATATTGCACTTTATACGTAAGCTGAACGAAATTATGGACAGACAGACGATCCAAACACTAGATGCCCCCAGTGGACCATTCAGGCTGGGGGCATAAAAAGATACTAGGTAAGTGTTGTAAATTTTCCTTTGCTTGGTACACTCAACTAAATAGATAAAGCTGTGGTGGTCTAGTGGTAGAGATGTTGACTCACAAGCGAAGGTGCTAGGTTCAATGCCCAGTCATGGAAATGCCTTAGACTTGAAATAAAAACGTAGTGACTGTTCCCTTGGGCAAGCGTTTGGCAAAAGAAGTAAAAGTCTTATGAACGACACTTAAAATTGAGATCCTGTGTCACGACAGGGGTGGCAGTTAAAAGAACCCTCACTGCACTGGTGCCAGTCCATAGCACAGGTCAAAATTTGTAGCACTTCATCTAAACCTGGTGACATCTGAGTATAAGTGGAAAATGTTTGATGGGATGTAAAACAACAACAAAACAAACAAAAGTCAATTAATTTTATTGTTTGATATGACGGCTGCATTTTGTTTAATTTCAGTTTTTCTCACTGGACTATAGAGATGTTCCTGCTACAGTTGAAGTACCCCAGTTTTGTACCGGTATTACAGACCTACACAGTGTGTACAGTTGAACCTACCCTTCCAGACCACTTGTGTGGGTGACCACCATTCTTGAGAGACACACTTTGAAAGTCATTTAAATATCATCATTTATTTAACAAATTTGAAGACTAACAGGTACTACAGTAGAACATGTCTTCAGGGACCACTATCCTCAAAGACCACCTGTCTTTAGAGACCACATTTTGCATGTTTTGAAAACAACTCAGTTAAACATTTCTGTTAATAAACCCTCTTTTAAGAAACCACCTGTCATGAGAGACCACATCTCAATGGCAGAAAAGGTGGTCTCTCAAGGCTCATGTCTACTGTATCAGCACATTGTGGGAGAGATATAGAAATATCTATTCAAGTTCCCATGTCAACTGTATCCATTATGAGGCTTGCAATTTCTTCATACCTCCTGCAGCATGGTGACAGATTCTTATTCTGACACTTGTACATACATATGATGTCATTATCTTAAGTTATTCTTCTTATCAAAGTTAGCTATATAGGTAACTCAAATATCTTCTGCTTAAAGTTCTCTCATGTCATGTCTTCCAGTCAAGTATGTGGATTTTCCAGCCTAAAGTGTGAGAAAAGATTTTCCTTGACCATATTGGAAGATGGTTTGGTATCACATGACAGTTTTCACTGTATTGTATGTTTCAGTAAGGCTTCTTTAATGTCCACTCTCTAATTTGACACAGTACCTTGGCTATCGTGTGTATCTTCTCTAACAAACCTGAGACTTTCATATGATCATGTGGCTTGGACTTATCCTCCTCTACAGCAGTTCATGAAATGACAACACTAACACAGAGCCAATGTTATGTTGTATATAATGCATCAAGAGATATTATAACAGGAGCAAATATAACAAACAAACAAAATATGAATGTACATGTACTATGGTTTTTTTACCTTATTTTTCTGTCCATCAAGTCTCTCTTGTACTGTGCCCTCAACTTCCAAAACCATTTCATGTGTAAGTTTTCCTAAACTTTCCAACTGCAACAAAAACAGTGACCCATCAAAAATCATACTACATTTCATTTCAATTTGTTCTATCAGCTAAAACATAAACAGTTACATATGATACTGGGATATTTTTTTATGGAACCATGCATATCAATTATAGGAAACTCTTGGTAGGAATAATAAATAACTGAAGGACAAGTAAATGATTGCAGCTTGTGAACATTTCTGTTGTTGGTCTGTTGGACCAATGGAAATTTCCAAATAAACAAAATTTTATGTGACATACATGTATTGTAAGTCAAAGACATTTGTTTCTGCTGTGGAATGCTGGTGACAAAATATTATTATAGCATGGTTTTTGTACATCATTTAAAAATCACTCCAGGACTTGCCTCACTATATAACAATGAAATGCACAATGCATATAAATGATATAGAAATGATAAAAAAGTACAAGAAGTATTAATTACTTCAGGTTTATTGGTTTCACATCTGTTTCACATACAACTAAAGTTAACGTACATGCGTTTGAGAAAAACAATGAAAATTTCAAATCCTATTTCTCTGGCAACTACATACTGTATTGCTGAATGTTAGATACAATCAGTTTCATCATAGATCTACATGTATTTCAAATAAAGCCATATACCAAACTTGATTAAAATTTGAGGAATGAAAACTTAGGACTCAGGTTATTTGATGGAAAACAAAATGTTGCAAAATGACAAGACTTCAGACCTTTGATTTTGAGGCTCAGTTGGGAACATAAAAATATATCACTGAATACCCACCAACTCCTCATTTGTGATGATTTGTACAATTCCAGACCAGTCTCGTAACAATAGAAAAAGACCACTGTTTCTGTGCGTGTGTAACCATCCACACAGATGCACACTTTCACCAATATTACTGGCTGTTATACTGCCACAACTGTGAGAGCGATGTGAAAAAGTACACTTATCTGAAAATATACATGTACATTGTATGTTAGAACAACAACAACAACAACACTAATAGAAGGTGAAGCCTTCATATGCGTAGAGAACGCCATGTTTTTCCTACTACATCTGGGTACCCATACTATCAATAGTAAAAAGTCTGCTCACATCAAAAAATCATGTGTGACATTAACAAAATGTCGGAACAACAGCAACTTCAATCAGATGCTTGACCAGTAATCCTTATAATAAACGTATTAAATAAAACTTTTTAGAGACATTATTTCTGGGCCTGAAGTCACCAAATTTACTCAGTATTCAAGCTCAACTAACTTTTCTTAAGTATAAAAAACAAGTAAAATCAAATCTGTAACTGGACATGTCTGTATACTGATAGCATACAATTGTAAATAATGGTGGAAGTTATTGCTCATTTGAAGAAAACTTCAGATATATTAAAAAACTGTTTGAGTACGTACTCGAAATTTGAGGATCATACTCAATGTATTTATTCATTTTTTACAGGAATATCATAAGTGTGACACAAAAATTAATATGTGAATGATGTAAAAATATAACATGTTCACTATTCACTCAAATTCGAAGTTTTATGAATGATTCTGTAGTCAAAATAATAAAAATAAAAGTTGAGCTTGAGTATTGAGTAAATTTGGTGACTTTGGGCCCTGGTCAAATATTTTCCTGAAGTATTAGTATTAGTATTTGATGTCACAACTAAACTTTGACATCATTTTGCATAAAAGATGTTTGCCCTTGTGAGATTTGATTGATGCCGAAAGAATGCATTTTCCTGCAATTTTAAAACAGGAGCTGCATTTGCTTTCAAAGAATTGCCGCAGTTCATACATTTATTCTATTTTAAGCAATGAAACATTTACATGTTAAAAACACATGCTGATGAATGCCTTCGCCCTCTCCATACACATATACTGGTTGGGGACCAGAAGCTGTCTAGGACCAGTAGCCATCTATGGTGTGATTTCATCTTTAGTATGTGCCACGACAATATTTGTTTTCCTTCTGTTTGAGAAAAATGTCCAATAGCTAATGGATGAGCCTAAAACAGCTCACAAAATTGTGTTATATAAATCTGAAACGATGCAATAGTCGGCTACTGGTCCCCGACCAGTACATGTAGGTATTACCTTATGCTATGTCTTTTATTTATACAGTAACAAATTATAATACATTTACATGTAGGTGGAAACATTTGGTCAGAGATGAGTCTATTTCAGTATCTGCATGACCACTGGCATTGTGCACAAATTGTATACATATTGGTAATCATATGACAAGTATAGCATAGAATAACAGTTAAAAAAAATAAGATTAACAAAAACAAAAATAGTAAAACTTAGCCTTAGGTAGACTTAGAGAGAGAGAGAGAGAGAGAGAGGATTGCCGCTGTAAGAGAGAGAGAGACACTGAGAGAGAGAGAGAGGAGAGAGAGAGAGAGAGAGAGAGAGAGAGAGAGAGAGGAGAGAGAGAGAGAGAGAGAGAGAGAGAGAGAGAGAGAGAGAGAGAGAGAGAGAGAGAGAGAGACTGCCTTACCTCGATAAACCAGTGTTGAACACGCATGTTTTGGTTTAAAAATTAATTTTGGTGGAGTAGATCGACTGTGATGTAATTTTCTGCAACTGATAAGACGAGAATATTTTATAGAATTCTCAAAAATAGTCTTGCATTTGCATGTCACTGAATGGCCAAGGTGAAAGCTTCCTGGGAAAACTCGCCAAAGCGACATGCTGAAAACAAAACTTTGTAGACGATCGTCTTCCAACACACAACAGAATCACTCCAGTGTTTGAAAGATACATTGTAGGTAATTTTATACGATACAAACGTTATAGATACAATGATTTCGGAAGAAAAGTTAAAATACGTTTCGGACAGAAAATTTTTAAAATACCCGTATTTCAAAATAAACATTCTCCTCATCTTTAGAACAAATATTTTATATCATTCAAAAAAGCTTTACTTTTTAAACGTTTACTTTAAATGGTATATGTTTGATACAAACATCAACTGAATAAATTTATTTATGATAAATTTTCCGTCCCCGTTACGACTCTGTATATTTGTATACGAGAAAATATTCCGGTTTGATTTCTACATCCACATATGACCTGGTGAGAAAAAGTATTTCATTGCATCATAATTAAATGCATCTCTTTTGTTCCCATATTCTATAAATTCTGCGTATAAAGGTTAACATTTGTCGATGAAATGTTTTATTATAGCTGTCATATTCAAATGAAATCTTAATTTGACTGTATCGATACATGGTGTAGCCTATCGTACCTGTAGCCGTAGGCTAATGTCTGTGTCAAGTACTGTGGCAGTATCAGCGATACTTATTGACATACAAGTTGCGTGTCTAAAGTCACGTCGGCCTTGCTAGTGCATAGTAAGATAGTTCAATGTGTATCTCTTACCAGATGCCCATCACTCGGTATCAACAAAATTAGCGTCTTTTCAAAAGATACAAATCTAAATCATTACTTATACACAATATGAATGTGTATACCCCTATGTCGTTTAATTCAGTGCGTCGTCTAATTCTGCGCTCTACTTTATGCTTAGTTCAATATGTATACCAGCACTATAAAACCTAACAGTCATAACTTTTGGGTAATTAACATTATATATTAGGTTCCAGTTAACCTAAGATGCATTTCTTCCTTACTGTGGTGACTTTAGATGGTCACCGGTGAATATTTATAGAGAATGGACATGATTTAAGAAAGTGTCTGTTGCTATGCGGGGTTTCAGATACTGCCCGAATCATCCGAAGGCACTAAAGTTTGTTTCAAAATAGTATTTATCATTATGACACATTAAAAAATATTTTAGAATTTAAGCCAAAATTATTTTTATCATGTTTTTCTTTTTTTCATATGTAAAATGAACTGAATATTTATTATTTACCAAGCATGGCAAAATTCTCAGCACTTGATTTCAGACACCATTTTGCTGAAATTGTAAGAGACAAATGGGTATTTATATATTTTGTCAGATTAAACAGTAACACTTTCTTGAAACAATCTATACACTTTCCATTCGGGATCTCTGATGATGACCTACATTTACGATGTCTTCAAAGTCATGTATCCTCATGGTAAATGACAATGTTTAATAGATGAAGCGCGCAGAATTAAACGACTTTAATAAGGTTGAGGAAACATATGGGTATCAGGGTTTAAACCATAATTTTATTGTTGATTCAGCACACACAGTAATGAAATGTGTAACAACTAATTCTGAAAGATGACTTCACATGTGTAAACAATAACATTTTGTTTTTCAAACATCGTAATTTATTGATACAATGATTAGAGCTTAGCCTTAGGGGTGCAGAATTGGCCGACAGCATTGTACATAAATGTGATAATTTTTCAGGCAATTATTGACCTTGTAATTAGAATTTTGATAAGAATATATCTACCTATGATGTATTTATGATCTATAAGACCTATATTAAAATTCGTTCAGGGAAATGAAAAAAGTTATTTAAATCATGAATATTGACTGAGTCAGATTATTATCCTAAACCTAAACGATGATTGACAAATGCCCCCTCTCTCTCTCTCTCTCTCTCTCTCTCTCTCTCTTCGACAGTGAGACACATACACACCTCATAAACATACTTGTAATGATACTGAATATTCTTTTCAATTTCAGGTTCTTCCTTTCATATGCGACAAAAGACCTAGTATGAATTGTAAGACAAAAAGTGTTTTGTGGCAAGGAAAATTCCTCCTCAGTTTGTATAGGAAAGGTTTAACTCATATAACAAAGTCCAGCATTACACATGTTCATAATCATGTACATACATATGGACTAAGAGGATATTGTGATGTCATCACCTCTACAGGGTTTACAAGAAATGTTGGGATCACATTGAAACCTTACCCACCTGGTCATTGTCAATTTAGAATTTCCTTTAGACACAATAATGCACCCTGCACCTTGTACACAAGATGTGTTCATGGAAGTACCAGTAAATTATATTCCGTCACAAAAATGTCAAAATCGACAAATCCAACATCGCTGACAAAACGTCAGAAAAAGAAGAAAATGAAAAAGAAAACGGAGGTAAGAACATAAAGAAGGTCTGTATACATGTTGTTATGTTAACATAAACGTTACATGTATCACAAAAGTTTAGTCTTAGTAATATTTTAAATCTAGATGAAAATTAATGATTTAATGAAATAGATGTCTGATAGATCTTATCAAACAAGGAATTTTATCCCATTTAGAGGATAAAAATAATATGTACATTACATGTCTAAATGCATACATGTGCAGACATTTTGAAATAAAAAAAAAATTACTGATCAATCGGACCAGTGAATAAAGGAATTTCACTGGTCAAAGAAAATTTTTTATACTGGTCTGTATATATACACATTTAAAATGAAATGGAAAATTACTGGTCATTTGGACCAGTTATCAGATAGATTTCACCGGACTTTTGTAAAATTCACTGGTTTTTCTGGCAAGACCGGTGAATTTCAAAAACTCTGCATGTGATGTGTTATTGAAAATGAAGATCTTAACATTCATATATGTACAATGTTGTAAATCACCACATTGTATAGTATTAGTATTGTCTTTGTCAAGTATGAATTTTCATGTATTTCTACAGGAAAATGAAATTGATACATTAATGTGTGTGTGTGTGTGTTTTGTGTTTTGTGTGTATTTTGTGTGTGTTGTATATGTTTGGTTTGTGTGTATGTGTGTGCATGTGTGCATGTGGTGTTTGTGTTTTGCCATTATATTATGTATCATAATTTTGATATAATTCTTAGGTTTCAGTGTTATATAAACTTTGCACATGTATCTTATGATAATATTTGATTCTTTATATAAATGTGTAGGGCGATATGAAAAAAATCACAGCATTTGCTACAGCAGAGGAATACGACCTTGAAGGTATCAGCAGAATGTTACAGTTACAAGGCAAATACTTGATATCCAAACTGCCAGAAGGTAAAGATTATATACACATACATGTAAGTAAGTCATGATGATATCATATACATGTAAGTAAGTCATAATGATATTATATACATGTAAGTAAGTCATGATGATATCACAGACATGTAAGTAAGTCATAATGATATTATATACATGTAAGGAAGTCATGATGATATCACAGACATGTAAGTAAGTCATGATGATATCATATACATGTAAGTAAGTCATGATGATATTATATACATGTAAGTAAGTCATGATGATATCATATACATGTAAGTAAGTCATAATGATATTATATACATGTAAGTAAGTCATGATGATATCACAGACATGTAAGTAAGTCATGATGATATCATAGACATGTAAGTAAGTCATAATGATATTATATACATGTAAGTAAGTCATGATGATATCACAGACATGTAAGTAAGTCATGATGATATCATATACATGTAAGTAAGTCATTATGATATCATATACATGTAAGTCATGATGATATCATAGACCGGGCTTAAAAAAACACTCGTCCAGATGAGTGATTTTTTGGAAGTGCCGTGTAAATTTGAGCCTTCACTCATTCATGTGACGAGTATTTTTTCATGGGTCTCAAATTAATTTTTGATTTTCAATTTTTTGTACCAGTCGTGTTTTCAATAAAAACAATGCATCACTCTGTTATCAAAAATATTTACAATATGTATCTCACTGATGTGAATAAATAACCATCAATTTCAAGGAAACTGTTCAGTACCTTGCTTGTCAGGCTTGCGATAGTCATAACACGGGACAACACTCATGTTTATAGTTTACTGGGATCCCTAGTTTACTACGCACAGAGCATGCGCGATTTAGATGACGTCACACATCATGTACATATATCTCATCCAGTTAAAATGACGTCATATCATGTCTATCTATCTATCTTCAGATTTAGATGTCATACACATCATATCTATCTATCTCCAGATTTAGATGATGTCATACATCATGTACTATCTATCTCCAGATTTAGATGACGTCATACATCATGTACATATATATATATCTATCTCCAGATTTAGATGACGTCATACATCATGTACATATATATCTATCTATCTTCAGATTTAAATGACGTCATACATCATGTACATATATATATATCTATCTTCAGATTTAGATGACGTCATACATCATGTACATATATATCTATCTATCTTCTAAATCGTTCATTATGTAGATTTAGATGACATCTCAGATTTAGATGACATCATACATCATGTACATATATATCTATCTATCTTCAGATTTAAATGATGTCATACATCATGTACATATATATCTATCTATCTTCAGATTTAAATGACGTCATACATAGTACCGATCTCCATTTAGATGACGTGTACATTTTATATCTATCTATCTTAAGATTTAAATGTTTCATTCATCCTACATTATATATATCTATCTCCAGATTTAGATGACGTCATACATCATGTACATATATATCTATCTATCTTCTGATTTAGATGATGTCATACATCATGTACATATATATCTATCTCCAGATTTAGATGACGTCATACATCATGTACATAAATATCTATCTATCTCCAGATTTAGATGACGTCATACATCATGTACATATATATCTATCTCCAGATTTAGATGGCGTCATAGACAGTACATATATTAAATCTTCTGATTTTGATGTCATACTTCAATATACTATTATCTTCAGATTTACATACGTCATACATTATGTACATTAAAATCTATCTTCAGATTTAAATGCGTCATACATCATGTACATATCTATCTTCAGATTTAGATTGACGTTTACATCATGTACATATATATCTATGTATTGATTTATGACGTCATACATCATCATATATTCACTTCAGATGGTTGATCGCTTCATCAGACTAAGGTTCAGTTTAGTGTCATACATTTGGGATATATCTATCACCAGATTGAGATGAATCATTTCATGTACATATATATATCCAGATTTTCCGTATACATCATGTACATATATATCTATCTTCTGATTTAGATGACATTTATACATTTTCATATATATATATCACTTCAGTGATTTGTCATGTCATGTACATATATATCTATCTGATTAGATTAGCACATCATGTACTATGCTTCTATCTATGTTGGATTTAGATGCTCTTTACATCATGTGCATAATATATCTATCTGATTTAGATGGCGTCATACATCATGTACATATATATCTATCTATCTTGATTAGATGAATATAGATCATGTACATATATATCTAGGTTCCAGATTTAGATGGCGATGTTATATATCTATCTATCTTCAGATTTAGATGACGTCATACATCATGTACATATATATCTATCTATCTCCAGGTTTAGATGACGTCATACATCATGTACATATATATCTATCTATCTTCAGATTTAGATGATGTTATACATGTTAAACCTCTCAATCCTGTAGCCGAGCATTTGAGTGAAATTTTCTTCTTCCAGTAAGTTCAATTTTCATCCTTTTTCTATTAACTCTTACCTATATACATGTGAACAGTTTATTGAATGTTCATTCAACCAATGCACTTCTTAATTGACTCTGTAAGCTCCCAGTATCTACGAGCATCTTTTTCCAATCTACTGCTAGACAGTTATCAAAGCTGCTGTGTAACTTCAAAACTTTATTTACACATATATTATGCATTAAAATTAACAAGCAACTTTACATACAATTTTAGATTGATTTACCTTATGTATTGTAATTACACCATCAATTTCACTTCTGGTTGTCGCTTTCAGACAAGGTTCAGTGGTGTTTTGGGATATGCCACCAGATGAGGTAAGATTTTCATTACATTGATTCCCCTGTACTTTTTTATTCTTTTATATATGAACTTTTATTTTCAGATCACTTCAGTGATTTTTTTGTGTGTATGTCTTATGATTCTTAGCACATTCTATGCTTCACATGTTGGATTTGCTCTATAGTTTTGCAAAAATAACTTGTTTTAGACTTAGTCTGTTTTCAGTGCTGTAGTTAAATAGATCAGTTGAAATTAGGTTAATTAATGAGATGTTAAATATATCATTATCATCATTTCTACTTGTTTGTTTAGTTAGTTTTTCTAGGTTAGCACTGTCACTCAGGTGACCTATTGACTTCCATTCCTGTGTTGAGCATGTATCTACCAACCATAACATTTGTTTTAAAATTTCAAAACTTTTCCTCAGAATCTGTTGGGCTCATTAACTTCAAACAGTACAGATCATCTTCAGAGTAAAGGGCTAAACAAAGTGTGTATTCCTGACCCTTAGTCAAGTGTTAGGTAAATAGGGAGGAGGTTCAGGTGGTCAACAATGGTCTCTAGACCTGTTATATGTACGTCCTTCTGGGCCTCATTTTTCTAGATCATTTGGGCCTCTTGTTTCTAGGTTTTTTTTGTCACTTGTTTCTGGGTTTCTTTGGGTCACTTGTTTCTGGGTTCCTTTGGGTCACTTGTTTCTAGGTCAAATTCCTTTTGGCCTCTAGTGTCTACATCCTCAATGCCTTGCCATATCTCTGGTAAAATTGTTGAATAGTTTAACATTTTTAGTCAGTATCCTAGATTGAAGAGGATAGTTTTGAGTTTGTATGAATGTGATAAAGAACCACATCAGGTTCAAAAGAAAAAAAAGGTTATCAATGTCAGAATAAAATATTAATTTGATTACCATCTTAAGAAGAGTCAAATACCCTTTATCAACTACCTGAATTATATTGCAACCTATAGCAGGTATAGATAAATAAACAATCATAAAAGTTTCTATTTGTCTTGCAGGACAAGTACAGTGGAACCGCACTATTAAAGACCACCTAACTGACTGACTTAAAGTGGTTTGATTAGTGAGGTGGTCTCTTAAGTGAGGTTCTGTATGTACATGTATAAGATATTTATCAAGAGACTGAAAATTCATGGTCTGACAAGTGAGGTGGTCTTCTTAGCGAGGTGGTCTTTAGGCCCCAAAATCAAGTGTTACATTTGTGTTGTGGCTAATCAAGTAATATTTCTTGAATTAATTTTTATCTTCAACAATTTCACCTGTCCTGTTGGACAAGTAAGAAGTAACATTACTTGTCCAACTGCAAAATGGACTTGTCCCGATTGATAAGACAAATGGGATTGTCGAGCCATACTATATTAAAGCATTTTCCTGTACAAATGACCTGATTTAAGTGACTTCCTGCTTTACCTGACTAACGACCATTATTTCTACTCCCAATACTTATGACATGACGTTTATTAAGTGACTTTGAAATGTATATCACACAAATAACTTATTGGGGAACTTACAAAATGTGTATTTCATTGAATGTGTTTGTCAGGAAATTTACAGACTCATATATAGATCACACAACTGCAGATCAGTTAAGACATCATGTCTGTTCAGCAGATAGAAATGCAAATAAAGGTTTTAAAAAGTTTCGCTTTGTAATTATATGTACACAATATAGTTCTGATGATCAGAAACTGGGCACCCTGAATTAACAGACCACCTGTCATATGTGACCTTTTTGCATATTTCCTTGAATGGTCCATAAAACAGGTAAGACTGTATATGATACCATTACATTAACATCACCTTATTTGTTTTATCATGTGTTTATTTATTTTCAGAGATATGAGTTTTTTAAGTTGGTCCGACAGCTGGGTATAGGACGGTATGAGACTGAGCTTATTATGGATGAGGAGGAGAACGTGGAGTTCAAAGTCGTGGAGTAAGATTTATAGAATATCTCAGAATGGAAGATGTAAGGGGGGGAGGGGTCCTTTTATCTATCTCTTTGTAGTAAATACTTCCCTTTGTGTCCTGATCTGTTATAGTACACTTAATCTAATATGTGAAAGATATATATTATCATGTTCTAATTATAAACATTTAAAAAACTCTGAAAAAATGATGCAAAAGCAATACCTACTTTACTAAAATCAAAAGGAAGCATTTGCTATGATAAAGTCAACTATTTTGTGAACTTACTTCTGGTCAACAACTGTATATGCAACCAGGTGAAATTTTACCTGTAAAATTTAATGTAATATATATATACAGGTGATATGTATTTATTCAGTTTCATTATATTGTAACAAATTGTTCAGTTAATGGCTAAAACCCAGACAATATAGCAACAGAAATCTCTTATCTTTGTATCAGTTATAATTTACAGTGGAATGGTTTGGAGTTTATGATTATTTTTTCATCATTTATGTTATGATTTTCAATTTTTACACAGAAATGAGAAGGCTAATTTTGTGGGAGGGATTATCCATGTGAGAGATCAACTCAGTGAGGAACAGGATATGTTAGAAAAGTACACATTCTCCCATGCTATATCTCAGTCTGGTGAGTATACTCCAAGTTTTTTCTCACCATCTCTGTAAGTATAATGTACTCTGTCAGTATAATAAGTTTTCCCACCATCTCTGTCTGTGAGTATACTGTTCTTAGAATGATAACTTTTCCCACTATCTCAGTCTGTAATATACTGTTCTCAATATGATAAGTTTTCCCACTATCCCTGTCTGTGAGTATAATATTCTTTGTATGATAGGTTTTTACATTATCCCTTAGTCTTGTGAGTAAGCCTATACTGAAATCAGTAAGAGAAATGTTCCTATCATCTCTTGGTCTCATGAGTATACAGCACACAGTAAGATAAGCTTTCCTATTATCTCTCAGTCTCATGAGTGTATCACAGTCAATAAGATAAGCTTTCCTATTATCTCTCAGTCTCATGAGTGTATCACAGTCAATAAGATAAGCTTTCCTATCATCTCTTAGTCTCATGAGTATACAGCACACAGTAAGATAAGCTTTCCTATTATCTCTCAGTCTCATGAGTGTATCACAGTCAATAAGATAAGCTTTCCTATTATCTCTTAGTCTCATGAGTATACAGCACACAGTAAGATAAGCTTTCCTATTATCTCTCAGTCTCATGAGTATACAATACACAGTAAGATAAGCTTTCCTATTATCTCTCAGTCTCATGAGTATACAGAACACAGTAAGATAAGCTTTCCTATTATCAATCAGTCTTGTGAGTGTATCACACTCAATATGATTTCCAACAATGATCAGAATCCAGGTATGGCTAATTTTGCCAACCTTGAACAATTTTTCATGGGGGACACTTTTCAATCTCATGGGGGAGACTTGAAACTTTAGTAAGAATTAATAGGAAATTTTAAATTTTCATGGGGGAGATATGCATTTTTCTTGACGAAATTATCAAAATTTTACATAACAAATGGGGAGTATCCCTATTTATGGAGGAGACCTGGCAAATATTTTTCGACAGTCTGAAATAATATCTGTTAATACATGCAAACATTAAGTTTTTCTTATAATTTTATATGTATTTTATCTCCTCAATTCTAAAATGTGTAACCATAGAAACATGTTATATACATTGTATTGTAAACATATACAGTGTTATTTGATACACTTTGGCTTCTCTTTTGCAGTGAAACTTGCAGTTTGGGAGACTCAGCTTGACAGTTTTGTAGATTCCATAGAACATATACTAGATGTAAGATTCTAAAGTCATTTCTTTAAGATGATTGTTTATGTTATAACTGTAGGGGGCAAACACACACAATCATGACTATTATACAGAAATCTTCACAGAAGCATCACATTATTTATACAGTGAAATTTGTATATAAAGACCCTCAAACGGATACAACAAAACCTTTATAGGCAGGTAGTCTTAATATACAGGTTGATTTGTACACAAATGGAACTATTGGAATTTTAGCGAGACGCAAATTCAGCATTTTTGTTCTGGAAATATGAAATATATAATTTGAGCAATTTAATGATTAAAAACCAATAACTCTTACCTAAGATGATGAATGAATTGTTAGCGATCTCTCAAAGACCTCACTAATAGTGTCGAAAAATTCTGCTTATACAATATATCTATATATATATACATGTATAATTTTATGGTGATAAAATATTGTTGTTTTAAAAATAAAACAATTCCATGAATTCATTAATATTACCAATTTGTTGGGAAAGATAACATGTCAGTAAAGAAACATATTACTATTACTTGGTGTAAATTGCGTAAAATTTCGTCACAGTTTTAATTTTGTTGATAAATGAAAACAACGAAATCAATGAAACTGAAATCACTACGGAATTTTTTTCTTCAACAATGTTTATGTATTCCTTTAGTTATGTCAGTTTTCTTGCGGAAGGTCGGTGGCCTTTACCCGGGTAACCGGGGTTTCTCCTCCACCAATAAAAACTGGACGCCATCATATGAGTATGGGTAATGGCGTAAAACAAAAAAAATCAAAGTTATGTCAGCACACAGACTCTCCAATCACAAATGTTTTTGTAAACAATTTCGGTAAGAGGTACATGTACATTGTACATCTCTGTGGCTGGAAATTACCAATATGTCATTTATGTGACAACAACAAAAATTCAACTTAAAGATTATAAATTTTCAAATCATATATTCTCTATGCAAATATTTTAGTTTTGAATTGTAGAAAAAATATATCACTCTGCATGAAAATATAGTTCTAGATGACTACCTAGGCAAAATCAATTCATTTAAAAGTTATTCTAATGTCATTTATAAGTACATGTATTATATTTTAAACATGTTTTAAAATGTTACTTTTCAGTTAGTTTTGTTTTTGTGTAGTTTTGATTGAGAACTGGACTATGGTAGTGGGTCATGTTAAACACAGAATCATGGAAACATCTTTTAGAATAAATAGTGTGAATCAAAGATAACTAATAGATACAGATTCTCATGATTCTTGTTTGTTTGTTAATTGTTGTTTAACTTCCCACTCAAGAATTTTTCACTTATATGGAGACGTCACCATATGCTGGTGAAGGGCTTCAAATTTTGGCCTATTCTTGGCTCTTACGGCCATTGAGCGGTAAAGGTTCTTTAACGTGCTGACACCTACTAGGCCATTAAGAGGACAAATGAATTGCTTTAAAAGGGATTTACATATGAATAAATATGAAACTATTAAAAAAATGCAATGTACATGTTGTGGATAGTTGTATATAAACACATATTTAGTCCAAAAAAACTGATTTGTGAAGGAATTTGTTTAATTAAAACATTTCACTTCCTACATATTTATGATAATTTCATTTTTCCTTTGGAAGGACTTGAAGCACAGAAGTAGAGTAGGTATAACATCAGAGGATACAGTCAAGAAACTGGGAAATCTTTTTGAATTTAGGTTTGTATATTTGTTTGTTTGCTTGATTATTTGTTATGGCACCCAAGTGAGCTAATACCATCACTTGGCTACAGTCAAAGTAAACTTTTTAATATAATTTCTTGAAGGACCTGCAAAGCCATGGTATACCAAAGTGCACAATTGTGTCTAAAAATAGGACATTAATGTGAATACATGGCTGTTTTATAGCTACAGAAAAATTAACTCCAAATAATCAGAAAGTAAATATCTATACACTTAATTTTAGAACAAGTTATTTCACATAAATTAAGATTTTCTTGTTCTTGTCTAGTGTTTGCTATCAGCTTGAAACCTGTTACAATCCCAGAGAAACTGTGAGAAGTATATTAAATCACTGTTAATGCAAAAATCTACAAAAAAGGAATGAGACTGAAATTATAAGATAGCTCCTTATGTGATATATCTCACTTTTAAAGTCAGGTTGTCATGTCTTCAAATAAGTTGGTCAGTAATGGCTTACTGCTGGAGCCATTGCACTTTATCTGACTTACAAGTACCAGTATTTTCATTTCTTATCACATTAATTTCCCACCAAAAACTATTTTACATGTATCTGTGTATTTCTAACCCTGTACAAACAGAACTCTCTAGAATATGTTACAGGTATTTGTAATCTTGTACAAACAGAACCCTGTAGAATACATCACATGTGTTTTTAACCTTGTACAAACAGAACCCTATAGAATACATTACATGTTTTTCTAACATTGTACAAACAAAACGCTGTAGAATACATCACATGTATTTTTAACCTTGTACAAACAAAACTATATAGAATTCATTACATGGATTACATGGATCTATTTTGACTTCAGATTAAATATCAACCTGAGATCCGACTTACTTGATACTCCAGATTTTTACTGGGATAGGGAGGAACTGGAATCACTTTACAGCAAACTTTTCCAGTTTTTAAATATCAGTAAAAGAACCAAGGTTGGTATAAGTTTGACATTTTATGTTAACCTGAACACTGATACTCCCTCCCTTAATCTGAACACTGATAATCCCTCCCTTAATCTAAACATTGATACTCCATCTCTTAATCTGAACACAGTGATACTCCATCCCTTAATCTGAACACACTGATACTCCATCCCTTAATCTGAACACACTGATACTCCATCCCTTAATCTGAACACACTGATACTCCATACCTTAATCTGAACACACTGATACTCCATCCCTTAATCTAAACATTGATACTCTGTCCCTTAATCTGAACACTCTGATACTCCGTCCCTTAATCTGAACACTAATATTCTGTCCCTTAATCTGAACACTTATACTCTGTCCCTTAATCTGAACACTCTGATACACCATCCCTTAATCTGAACACTCTGATACACCATCCCTTAATCTGAACACTCTGATACACCATCCCTTAATCTGAACACTCTGATACTCCGTCCCTTAATCTGAACACTCTGATACTCCGTCCCTTAATCTGAACACTCTGATACTCGGTCACTTAATCTGAACACTGATACTCCGTTCCTTAATCTGAATGCTGATACCCTGTTACTTAATTTGAATACTGTTACTCCTTGCCTTAATCTGAACACTCTGATACTCCATCCCTTAATCTGAACACTGATACTCTGTCACTCAATCTGAACACTGATATCCTGTCCCTTAATCTGAACACACTGATACTCCATCCCTTAATTTGAACACTCTGTTACTCTGTCACTTAATCTGAACACTGATATTCTTTCCCTTAATATGAACACTGATACCCCATCCCTTAATATGAACACTGATACCCCATCCCTTAATATGAACACTGATACCCCATCCCTTAATCTGAACACTGATACCCCATCCCTTAATATGAACACTGATACCCCATCCCTTAATATGAACACTGATACCCCATCCCTTAATCTGAACACACTGATACCCCATCCCTTAATATGAACACTGATACCCCATCCCTTAATCTGAACACTGATACCCCATCCCTTAATATGAACACTGATACCCCATCCTTTAATATGAACACTGATACCCCATCCCTTAATCTGAACACACTGATACCCTGTCCCTTCATCTGAACACACTGATACTCCGTCCCTTAATCTGAACACACTGATACTCCGTCCCTTAATATGAACACTGATACCACATCCCTTAAGCTGAACACTGATACCCTATCCCTTAATCTGAACATGCTACTATTTTGTCCCATAATCTGTGTATGATGTAACCTTATGATGTAATTAGAATTGGTGTTGTAAATGTTGACATACTCACTGATGGCATGTGTACAACAGACCATACTTATACATGCTGGCATATCGCATGGCTACTGTCTACAAAGATATTGTACAGGGGAGAATAACTTACAGTATTAATTTTCACAAATCACTAAGCGAATTCAAAAATCCAGAGTCATTACAGGAGAGATAGAAATGTGAAAATTACAATCCAAGAAATTAAAGCTCTATATAGTGTGAAACAAAAGGAAACACCTAGAAGACATACTAATAAAAGACATTATCTTGATTTGTAGGTGATGAATGAGAGATTAAATAACTGTATAGATCTGATGGAACTGATTAAAAGTAAGAAAAGTGACGAGAAACATGTACGACTGGAATGGATTATAATTATACTAATTATGATTGAGGTAAGTCAGCAACATATCTGTCATTTTTATATCATTTCTGCATTGAAGATTTTAACAAGTAGAATGAAGGCTCTGATCTCAGGAAACATACATGACCATTTGATTTGTGTGTAGTATATCTTACTTGATCTTAAAAAACTTGGTCAATGGTGTAAGCTCAGTTCTTAACTAGAGTAAATATTGCTATTACTTTGTCCAAAATACAGATGAGATATAAAGTGTTTAAACATGATATGAACTGTTTAAACATGATATATGAACTGATTGAACATGATATATGAACTGATTGAACATGATATATGAACTGATTGAACATGATATAGACTGTTTAAATCTGATATGAACTGTTTAAACATGTTGTGAACTGTTTAAATGTGATATGTGAACTGATTGAACATGATATAGACTGTTTAAATCTGATATGAACTGTTTAAACATGTTATGAACTGTTTAAACATGATATGTGAACTGATTGAACATGATATAGACTGTTTAAATCTGATATGAACTGTTTAAACATGTTATGAACTGTTTAAACATGATATGTGAACTGATTGAACATGATATAGACTGTTTAAATCTGATATGAATGGTTTAAACATGTTATGAATTGTTTAAACATGATATATGAACTGTTTAAATGTGATAAGAACTGTTTAAACATAACATAAACTGTTTTAACATTATATATGAACTGTTTAAATATGACATATGAGCTGTTTAAACATGACATGAACTGTTTGAACATGAGATATGAACTGTTTAAATTTGATATAAACTGTATAAACATGACATATAAACAGTTTAAACATTACATGAACTGTATAAACATGACATATAAACTGTTTAAACATGACTTGAATTGTTTCAACATGATTTATGAACTGTTTAAACACAAGATATGTTTGAACATGATATAAACTATAAACATGACATGAACTGTTTGAATGTGATATGAACTGTTTAAACATTACATATGAACTGTTTAAGCATGATATATGAACTGTTTAAATGTGATAAGAACTGTTTAAACATGACATATAAACTGTTCAAATATGATATATGAACTGTTTGCACATGACATATCAGCTGTTTAAACATGATGCATGAAATGTTTAAACATGACAAATAAACTGTTTAAACATGATATATGAACTGTTTTAACATGATTTTTTAACTGTATAGACATGAACTTTTTGAATGTGATATGAATTGTTTAAACATGACATAAACTGTTTAAACATGACATATGAACTGTTTAATATGATATACGAACTGTTTAAATGTGATAAGAACTGTTTAAACATTATATATGAACTGTTTAAACATTATATATAAACTGTTTAAACATTACATGAACTGTATAAACATGACATATAAACTGTTTAAACATGGCATGAACTGTATAAACATGACATAAACTGTTTAGACATTACATGAACTGTTTATACATGACATGTAAACTGTTTAAACATTACATGAACTGTATAAATAAGACATATAAACATGACGTGAACTGTTTAAACATGGCATCAACTGTTTAAACATGTGTTTAAACATGATATATGAACTGTTTAAACATGACATCAACTGTTTAAACATAACATCAACTGTTCAAACATGACATGAACTGTTTATACATGATATAACCTGTTTAAATGTGATATAAACTGTTTAATGAACTGTTTAAATATGATATATGAACTGTTTAAACATGACATCAACTGTTTAAACATAACATCAACTGTTCAAACATGACATCAACTGTTTATACATGATATAACCTGTTTAAATGTGATATAAACTGTTTAATGAACTGTTTAAATATGATATATGAACTGTTTAAATGTGATATGAACTTTTTAATCATGACATATCAACTGTTTAAACATGATATATGAACTGTTTAAATATGATATGAACTGTTTAAACATGACATTTTAACTGTTTATACATGACATTTTACAAGACATTTTAATTGTTTAAGTATGATATGTGAACTCATTAAACATGATATAAACTATTTAAACATGATGTGAACTGTTTAAATGTGTTAGCTCGATATCATCCAGTTCAGTACACAGACACAACATAGTAATCAACTCGTTTATCATCATTTCAGGTTTTCTTTGAAATTCGTTATTTTATCGAGCGTTACTACACTAATAATGAGGAAGTACGAAGGAGGCGACACGATGAAGTGAAACCAAAGTGCAAAGATGCGGAAGATGAATAATTCCGATGAGAGTTTTAGAATGAAGTGATACATGTGATAAGATAAATCTGTTTCCTCTTGTTAAATCACACGGACCAGTCCAGTGAAATTTTACATGAGTAAATGGCAGCAGATTACAAACAGCTAACATGACTGTGTATTCAAAATTCCAGTAACAGATTTAGAATATGTACTGCTGTGATGACTGAGGCAATATCTGTAATAGATAAAGAATAATTGTTTACAGTGATGATGATATGATAATAATAACAAACACAGATTTTGATGGCTACTCATTGTATATATTTCATATTTATAAAACAAATCACTTTAACAAATAAAGGTCTGTATATTTAAATGTTGTATATGCAATGTCAAAAACTATTGAAGTGGTTTGATATATTCTCCTATCATTTATAAATACATGTAGTTAATACAGGCAAGTTTACTTGAGAAGGACTGGTGGTCTCCTCTCTGACCTCTGGTACATTGTAACTGAGGTTTGATATATTCTCCTATCATTTATAAACACATGTATTTAATACAGGCAAGTTTACTTGAGAAGGACTGGTGGTCTCTCCTCTGACCTCTGGTACATTGTAACTGGGGTTTCCTCCTCCTCCATTAAAAGATGGCCACCGTCATATAACAGAAATATTCTTAAAAATGGCGTAAAACACTATTGAAACACAAAAACAAAACAATTTTGAGTATCTCACTTGATTTTGTGCCATTTTTGATAGTTTTGTGAAGCATTATTGCACTCTGGTGAGTTCTAAGGTTCTGTATTTAATTGGCGAGGTTAACTGGTCTGGTGGCGTGGGATCATACAAGCTCTTCACATAAGTACATTGAAGTACATTGTATGTATCTGTAAATCAGTAACCTAAGCTAGAGACCTTAACTCCTCATGTTATCATGTTGTATTGATAGTTTTATAGTTGACGATCCACAAGATCAGGTCTATAATTAGTCACTTAATGATTAATTTTGTTTTATTTGTTTTTTTTTTCACTAAGAGGAATTTATGCAGATAAATAAGAAACATTGAGTGTTGAATGAGAGAATAATGTATGAAAGAATAAGATTGACAGAGAGAGGAATATTTCATGTATTGAGCATTATAGCACCATATGTCTTTCACAAGAAATTCATTGAAGCTTTAAAACAACAAAAAAGTAGGTAAACGAATAAACAAATATATGAACTATATCATGTATATTGTCAATTGATATGTCAGATTAATGTTCTACGAAAAATGTGTTGAATTTTTAATAGAAACATTTTCATATACATTTTTGTTTTCAAAACCAGAAAACAAAGCTGCCGCTCTCATGATATGTACATGATGTAATGTCAAAATTGTAAACAATATATATTCCAGTCCCTTATGGTTTACACTCATCTCTAGATTGCATTAACATTTGCTAAGATATTACCGTGGAACCTGTCTTGAGAGACAACTGTCATAAATGACCACCTGTCTTGAAAGACAACTGTCATAAATGACCACCTGTCTTGAAAGACAACTGTCATAAATGACCACCTGTCTTGAGATACCACTGTCATAAATGACCACCTGTCTTGAAAGACAACTGTCATAAATGACCACCTGTCTTGAGATACCACTGTCATAAATGACCACCTGTCTTGAGATACCACTGTCATAAATGACCACCTGTCTTGAGAGACAACTGTCGTAAATGACCACCTGTCTTGAGAGACAACTGTCATAAATGACCACCTGTCTTGAGATACCACTGTCATAAATGACCACCTGTCTTGAGATACCACTGTCATAAATGACCACCTGTCTTGAGATACCACTGTCATAAATGACCACCTGTCTTGAGAGACAACTGTCGTAAATGACCACCTGTCTTGAGAGACAACTGTCATAAATGACAACCTGTCTTGAGATACCACTGTCATAAATGACCACCTGTCTTGAGAGACAACTGTCGTAAATGACCACCTGTCTTGAGATACCACTGTCATAAATGACCACCTGTCTTGAGATACCACTGTCATAAATGACCACCTGTCTTGAGAGACAACTGTCGTAAATGACCACCTGTCTTGAGAGACAACTGTCATAAATGACCACCTGTCTTGAGATACCACTGTCATAAAAGACCACCTGTCTTGAGATACAACTGTCATAAATGACCACCTGTCTTGAGATACCACTGTCATAAATGACCACCTGTCTTGAGAGACAACTGTCGTAAATGACCACCTGTCTTGAGAGACAACTGTCATAAATGACAACCTGTCTTGAGAGACCACTGTCATAAATGAACACCTGTCTTGAAAGACAACTGTCATAAATGACAACATACATGTCTTAGGAGACCACATTCTCAAAACCACTTGGTCATGTTGGTTCAATAATTTTTTTAATACCGTAAAACCTCTTTTGAGAGACCACATTTCAGTGGCAGGAGGGGTGGTCTTTTAAGACATGTTCCATTGTATTCTTTATATATATATATATACTGTGTAGTTGTTTAATTTCATGGGGAGAAAATTTCATGTTTTTCTGAAAGGAACATATTTTATGCAAGACTGTTTCCAAAACTGAAGTGTTCATAAAAAGCGAGTAAAATTTTGTGATTTGTGTATATGATGTCTGGATATATATGATTGAATTTTGATTGGTAAAACTTTTATAATTTTCATTGGTAGTTTATTGTCTTTTTGATACTTCATTAGTATAAAGTATTATATTCACGGGTATTTAATTTTGTGGTATTTACTTAGACTGCGAATATAGCGAAATTAAATCCTCCACAAATAAAAGCAACTATACAGTATACAACATGTACAAATAGTCAATATTTATAATGATATATTTATGATAATCAAAATATGTAAAAGAAAGATTGTTCAGGGCTTTAAGTTTCCAGATTTACACAAAATGCACAAACATGCCAACTGAACAATCAGTCAAATGGGACATATTTAAGTTAGTGTATTAAAATAACTGTTGGAATTCTAGATTATGAACTGCCTGCAGGTGGGGAAAAAGCCACTATCTGATGAGGCAAATATTGTTATGGTAACATAACAGTATTAGCGATTTACTTATGATGTACATGTTAGAATGTAGATGTGCATTAGAAATGTTCAGAGATTGAACTAGCTGCATGTCAGTGATATAGTAAATATTATGTAAGAGTCCCAACATTACATAAAACTACTTGTAAGATCAAATAAATCAAGTACAAATAGCGTCTGCATTGACTTTGTTTATATGTTCAATAACTATGCTGTGTCGTGCTGACATCTTGTTTGTATTGGATGTTTTATGCTGACAATCGATAGGCTACATTTTGTCCCAATAGTAGTGTTACTACCTCACATATGTGGCCAGTAATGTAGATATTACTGATGCAACATCATACCTGCATATAGATAGAAAGACCATCCAATTTTTATTAGCATGACCCATAAAAATTAATATTCACTTGAAATTTTCCCCGCAAGCAATAACCACACACCACATCATGGAAGAGGGATTGTAATGACCCATCAATACATTGTTGACTCTGTGTAGTTCCTATTTGTATCTTGCAAATATTTTACAAAAGAACCAAAGATGATACAGTACATGTATGTACATAATGTATGCAGGTGATTTAGGTACATTTACATGGATACACTACATGTATTACAAACTTTGAGTACAACAAAGGGCCATAATTTATTTCATGATAGATAAACCCAGAGGTGTAACAGTTTTATCATTGTTTTACATTCTGCAAAGAATTCTCACTTACTTAGATGAAGTGTCACAAATAGCCACCTGTGCTATGGACTGATGCCAATACAGTGAGACTTTTCCAATACAGTGAGGCCTGTCCAATACAGTGAGGCTTCTCAAATACATCTCCAATACATTGAGGACCCTCCAATACAGTGAGGCTTCTCCAATACAGTGAGGCCTCTCCAATACAGTGAGGCTTCTCCAATACATCTCCAATACATTGAGGACCCTCCAATACAGTGAGGCTTCTCAAATACATCTCCAATACATTGAGGACCCTCCAATACAGTGAGGCTTCTCCAATACAGTGAGGCTTCTCCAATACAGTGAGGCTTCTCCAATACATCTCCAATACATTGAGGACCCTCCAATACAGTGAGGCTTCTCCAATACAGTGAGGCTTCTCCAATACAGTGAGGCATCTCTAATACAGTGAGGCTTCTCAAATACTTCTCCAATACAGTGAGGCCTCTCCAATACAGTGAGGCCTCTCCAATACAGTGAGGCTTCTCAAATACTTCTCCAATACAGTGAGGCTTCTCAAATACATCTCCAATACAGTGAGGCTTCTCAAATACTTCTCCAATACAGTGAGGCTTCTCAAATACATCTCCAATACAGTGAGGCTTCTCAAATACATCTCCAATACAGTGAGGCCTCTCCAATACAGTATGGCCTCTCCAATACAGTGAGGCTTCTCCAATACAGTATGGCCTCTCCAATGCAGTGAGGCCTCTCCAATACAGTGAGGCCTCTCCAATACAGTATGGCCTCTCCAATACAGTGAGGCCTCCAATACAGTGAGGCCTCTCCAATACAGTGAGGCCTCTCCAATACAGTATGGCCTCTCCAATACAGTGAGGCCTCTCCAATACAGTATGGCCTCTCCAATACAGTGAGGCCTCTCCAATACAGTATGGCCTCTCCAATACAGTGAGGCTTCTCCAATACAGTGAGGCTTCTCAAATACTTCTCCAATACAGTGAGGCTTCTCAAATACTTCTCCAATACAGTGAGGCCTCTCCAATACAGTAAGGCCTCTCCAATACAGTGAGGCTTCTCCAATACAGTGAGGCTTCTCAAATACATCTCAAATACAGTGAGGCTTCTCCAATACAGCGGGGCTTCTCAAATACATCTCCAATACAGTGAGGCCTCTCCAATACAGTGAGGCTTCTCCAATACAGTGAGGCTTCTCAAATACAGTGAGGCCTCTCCAATACAGTATGGCCTCTCCAATAGTGAGGCTTCTCCAATACAGTGAGGCTTCTCAAATACATCTCCAATACAGTGAGGCCTCTCAAATACAGTGAGGCTTCTCCAATACAGTGAGGCTTCTCCAATACAGTGCAGCTTCTCAAATACTTCTCCAATACAGTGAGGCTTCTCCAATACAGTGAGGCTTCTCCAATACAGTGAGGCTTCTCCAATACAGTGAGGGCCTCTCCAATACAGTGAGGCTTCTCCAATACAGTGAGGCTTCTCCAATACAGTGAGGCTTCTCCAATACAGTGAGGCTTCTCCAATACAGTGAGGCCTCTCCAATACAGTGAGGCTTCTCCAATACAGTGAGGCTTCTCCAATACAGTGAGGCCTCTCCAATACAGTGAGGCTTCTCCAATACAGTGAGGCTTCTCCAATACAGTGAGGCTTCTCAAATACTTCTCCAATACAGTGAGGCTTCTCCAATACAGTGAGGCTTCTCCAATACAGTGAGGCCTCTCCAATACAGTGAGGCTTCTCCAATACAGTGAGGCTTCTCAAATACTTCTCCAATACAGTGAGGCCTCTCCAATACAGTATGGCCTCTCCAATACAGTGAGGCCTCTCCATTACAGTGAGGCTTCTCAAATACAGTGAGGCTTCTCAAATACATCTCCAATACAGTGAGGCCTCTCCAATACAGTATGGCCTCTCCAATAGTGAGGCTTCTCCAATACAGTGAGGCTTCTCCAATACAGTGAGGCCTCTCAAATACAGTGAGGCTTCTCCAATACAGTGAGGCTTCTCCAATACAGTGAGGCCTCTCCAACACAGTGAGGCTTCTCCAATACAGTGAGGCTTCCTATATGTGTCAGGACACACAGGTTCACAGTTTTAAGTCTCATCTGAAAAACTCTAAATCTAGAGTTAAGGAATCCATGTTAATAAAGGCACACAGTCAATCTAATTAAGTGATCTCTAATCACTCTGGTTTTCTATATGTTGCATATAGGATCTACCGCAATTGTCTATGGCGTCACATGCAAATGACCTTGTTGGTGTGTCATTTTGGACCAATAAAAAGGTGACTTACATAATCTTGTAAAAGATCTAATGGCAAAGAGATATAATCATTTTTAACACTGAGCAAAGACAGATTGTTGATCACGAGAGTAGTTTCACAAAATGGCTGGTCTATCATGACAGTGGTCTCACAAGACAGGTTGTCTATCATGAGAGTCATTTCACAAGACAGGTGGTCTATCATGAGTCATTTCACAAGACAGCTGGTCTATCATGAGAATGGTCTCACAAGACAGGTGGTCTATCATGAGAGTGGTTTCACAAGATAGGTGGTCTATCATGACATTGGTCTCACAAGACAGGTGGTCTATCATGAGAGTGGTCTCACAAGGCAGGTTGTCTATCATGAGTTGTTTCACAAGAAAGATGGTCCATCATGACAGGTCTCAAAAGACAGGTAGTTAATCATGAGAGTGGTCTCACAAGACAGGTAGTTAATCATGAGTGGTCTCACAAGACAGGTAGTTAATCATGAGTGGTCTCACAAGACAGGTAGTTAATCATGAGTGTGATCTCACAAGACAGGTAGTTAATCATGAGAGATGTCTCACAAGACAGGTAGTTAATCATGAGAGATGTCTCACAAGACAGGTAGTTAATCATGAGTGGTCTCACAAGACAGGTAGTTAATCATGAGTGTGATCTCACAAGACAGGTAGTTAATCATGAGAGTGGTCTCACAAGACAGGTAGTTAATCATGAGAGTGGTCTCACAAGACAGGTAGTTAATCATGAGAGTGGTCTCACAAGACAAGTAGTTAATCATGAGAGTGGTCTCACAAGACAGGTAGTTAATCATGAGAGTGGTCTCACAAGACAGGTAGTCTACTATTAGAGTTGTTTCTCAATACAGGATCTACTATAATCAGCTCAGGGTCAGGCCAGATTTGAATTCTTCCCACAGATAATGATCTGCATTGTATTTTTATGCATGTTTCACATGACACATGAGCATTGATGTCGGACATATTGTAAATCAGGAAGGAAAACAAAGTCATTGTTTGCGTTCTTTTATTACAGTATTTTTCTCTACAATTTTCAAAGACAAAAATATAAAACATCCATTCCCAAACATCACATATTTGTATGTATTCTTATGAAGCTGTTAAATGAATAAAAATGTTAATTTACAAAATGAAAATGAAACAATTGTGAAAACCTGGGGTAAACCTGATGTTTATAAATGTCATGAAAGTTACACACTAAATACATGTAAATATACAAAATATATGGGAGCACATTAATGTCACCACACATCAGTTATTATACTGATCAGTCACTCATTATGCTGACATTGCTGTACGACAAAAAATATTGTCTGACCAGGTTAATTAATATCTGACCAGGTAAATTAATATCTGATCAGGTTAATTAATATTGGGTTAATTATTATCTAACCAGCTTAATTAATATCTGACCAGGTTAATTATTATCTAACCAGATTGAATAATATCTGATCAGGTTTATTAGTATCTGATCAGGTTTATTAGTATCTGACCAGGTTAATTATTACCTAACCAGGTTAATTAATATCAGACCAGGTTAAGTAATATCTAACCAGGTGAGACAACTTCTGATACAGTATCATCACATGACTGAGTGAATGAATATCTGAACAGGAATATTACTGAATTAGTATCTGAACAGTGAATCAACACATGACAAGTGGTGACATAAATATGCTGACTTAACATATGTGAATGAAATGAATAGATGATCTTAATGAACATGACACAAATGCTATATTCTAGTGTAATGTCCTGTAGTTCAAATGCATGTATATAATATCTATACTGTCTTATAATGTTGATGACTGACTTAAGACTGTTTCATTGTGCTTCTGCTCATTTGAAAAAATGTACCCAACTTATGACATGTACAAGTAGGAAAATAAAATGTAATACATAAACAAGGTGCATTTGTGAAAGGTTTGTTTGTTTATTGTTGTTTAACGTCCCACTCAAGAATCTTTCACTCATACGGAGATGTCACCAAATGCCGGTGAAGGGCTTCAAATTTTGGCCTATGCTCGGCACTTACGGCCATTGAGCAGTGAGGGTTCTTTAACACGCCAACACCAACTGCGACACAGGACCTTGAGTTTTACTGTCTCATCCGAAGGACAGGAAAGCAACCTGCCGCCGGCTGGACTAAAACTCACGACCTCATGATCAAGAGTCAAGCGCACTACCAACTGAGCCAGGTAGCTGTTAGAAAAATCTCCTAAATGATGTTCTACAATCAGACATTGCAATGCATTTGAAGATGATTGTTTCTTGACAACAAACCTGAAGGTCTATCAATTACCGAAGCTACAGTAGACAGCCATGATAACTGTTGTCTTTGTATGAAGAATGTTCAAATCCTTGTCCAAATCATATCCTAGACACTTTATAATAGGTACACTGTATCTTAATGTTGAAATCTCCAATAATTTCTTTCCCAAGGTGAAGTTCAATTTATACAGTTATTTATCAATTGATTTGTTTTCCTACAATTTTCTCCTGATCAGAAAACTATTGAACATCAAGATCTGCTCTGTATTTATCCATGATGATAATTATTCTGATAGACAACAAAGACTACATGTATATGATGCATATATACACTGGAATCTTGTTATGTCAAAATTGGTTGAGTCGAAATTCAAGATATGTCAGAGTTGAAAGTCTGGTCCTAATTTTTATAGATATAATAAAATATCAATCAAAATTTTGGTTATCTCAAATTTCGAATATCTCGAAGTAATAGGGGCAGTCCCGTGAGTTTTGAGATAACGAGATTCCACTGTATTTATAAAATAACCATGGCAACAAAATTTGGTGATGCCAATCATGCCCTTTGAATTGTACCTTTTTTTTATATAAAATACAGAATATAATGAATAACTGAGTAACTATTACAAACAAAATACCTTCATAAGTACTGGAAACTGATTACCAAACTTGTATTAAGTTTATAACATAACATTGTATACTTTAAGTAAGGACTATATTTGTGTCACATGTGACCTTCAGACGACAAAGAAATCATTTATAAAACAATTAAAAAAAAAACATACTTTACAGAGATATCCTGTGGCTGACTGTATTTCAAGACTGTTGCCTTGTGTAAACTCTTACAACCACAATACTTGACGATATGTTGCAGGAACAAAGAAATTTCAAGGAAATGCAAAAACTCATTTTATCTTTTCAGATCTGAACTTGGGTTATAAGTTATGGTACCGATAGAGAACTTTTGTCATGGATAATAATTAAGTAAAGAATAAATCTATTGTGTGATCATATAAAAATGAGAAAAGCAATGTATCCAGAATTATTCCACATTACTTTAGTTGAATGTCATTAACATGATAATTAGCACATAAGTCAGGCCATCATTTAAAAACAAAAATGTTTGATATTCACAGAATTGTATGGTAGTTTGAAGATTCACAGAATTGTATGGTAGTTTGAAGATTCATAGAATTGTATGGTAGTTAAACGATTCAAAGAATTGTATGGTAGTTTTAAGAAGTGGCAGTTGGCAAATTTATTTTTTTATTTTCTTTGACATTATGATATACCACTAGTACCCAGTATTTAAATTGGACAAAACTTTTTTAAAAGATTGTTTACAAGAAAAACAAAGTGGGCAAAACTGCATAAAAAAGAATTTGGGTCACGGCTGTTTTTGTGGGGTGGTCGAGTCACATCAAACAAATTTTGTTTTTCATTTTTGGCCTCAAGGACAACATTTCGGGTAACAAGCCTTCCTATAATTTGTTTTCGAAAATAATAATAAACTGGTAGAGATCTACATGAAGGGTAATGTCTGCTTATCTTGACTTTTATATGATCCTAATAGAGACTACAATGAGTGAGGATGTGATATATACTTATAGTCAGGGGTAGAGTAAAATCAAATAGACCAACTTACAAAAACTACCGCATAAATGCATAAATGCTGAAGTGTTAATCATAAAAAGAGAGTATTTTTTCAAATTTCTTAGTCACTCATACGACAAAAAGTACAGCACAAAAGTGCAAAGTTGAGAAGAATTAAAACAGACATAACAATATGTGATGACTTGAACGTAAAACTGGGTGATTTCAATGTATATTGTATATTAGAATTTTTATGTCTGTTTTAACATCTTGTGAGTCCTGAAGTGACATTTTACAGTGTCACTGTTGATGATATGATTTTTATATGAACAAAAGTGACATCATAATTGCATATCATTGTCTGTGCTGTCAAATAGTTCTGTATCCATATCAACTGCTATCATCTCACTGAAAAATACAAACAAATCGTGATAAATCAACTTGGGAATTAAGAGATCGTTTACGAAACTAACACCTAATATTATGAACTGACTAAGTATGACTACTGAGATGTTTTTTATTGAGAATCATTGGGGCTATCAACAAACAAAAATTAACACAATATTAAAGAAAGGACAAGTATAACATGATGAAACTTTCATTCTAAAATCTTGGCTTATATAAGAGATAGCCTAAAAATATGGCAAAAAAAAACAAACCATGTACTAAAACAATACTTGCCTATCATTTGAACTACAGTTAAAAGGCCTATCTATATGTTCATCTGCTTTTTGTATGTATTTTGATTGGCTGCTGTCAAATGATATATTATTTTCTGTTTTTGGCAGTGATCCTTGAAATCCACCTGGAGGCTTCCATAGAACAACTTCTAAACATGGTTTATTTCTGAAACAAATAACAGAACTTTGGCCATACTTATAATTTCTCATTTTTGTCAATAACTATTTCACATTCTCAATCAAAATGTCTTTATTTTGACTTATGTCGTGACATCATTAACTACTGGCTAATTTAACAAGCAGACATATGACAATTTTGTTTACTTTTTTGCTAAGAATACCTATTGTTTTGGGTACTATGTTCTTATAGTGGTGATTTTGGTAGAAAAAGTGCCACTTCAAACAGCACCACTATAACAGCATAGTGCCCACAATAACAGAAATGAATGCACCACATGACCTAGATAAATTTTATATTGAAAAAACAAATACTGTGGAACTTCCCAAAGCTGAACCTCAGTCGGGCCAAATTTTTTTTTGTTTTTTTGTTGTTGAGATTTTGGTTCTTGGAAGTTTACCATATATCTACCATCCATTCCAATAAATTAACAACAACACATACTGGTCCAATTGTTAAATTTACTTATTCTCATATTTTATACATATTTTAGTAATTTTGTTCAAAATTCACACCTACTTTATCATTTATGTTCCATTATTTGCACCATAGGCCTATATGGAGTTTGATTGATAAAAATGCCCGATGACTTGGTTAGCGGTATAGGAAGCCTTTATTTAGAAGTTGTTTTAACTACATTACTCCGATTTTTTTTTTTACAATTATTGGTCTGGTGTTTGGAATTAAAAAGAATCGTATAAAGAAGTTATTTTTACTAAAAACTAAAAGGAAAAAATCTGGACTTTTTAACGTGATTAGTACTGCGAGGTGATCAGTTTTAAGGATTGGTTTTAGGAAGTTGCACTGTATATCATTGACATATATATAACTTAAAAATACTACCACAGAGGGTAATGGTGTGGAGCAAAATCTCAGTCTGACACTCTTAACTCTACAGTGCCTGTGTACCATCCAATGAAATTTCAACGCTGTCATTTGATGTACAAATTATGCATCGTAAATATAACTATACTTGAAGTCTGGTAAAGCATTATTTAAGAGCTCTCTTACGTTATGTGTTCACTACAGAAGTCGGTTATATCAATATGTTATAAGCATACATCATCTTGTTCTGCATGTTTTTGACATTATACAATTATTGCCCTTGTTTTGGGTTGACATGAATATTTGTCCATCCGAGAGATGTTATATAGCCTAAGGGTGACATAACACCTCGAGGGTGGGCAAATATTCATGTCAACCCAAAACAAGGGCAGTAATTCTTTTATTATACCGAAAGGCAATAAAACTTAAATAACAAACTGACCTACGGCTACGTAAGTTCATAACGATTGTAACATGTGTGACATATTGCCTTCGGTACTCAACACTATCAATATGTTTTATCGTTCTTTGTGTCATTTTTTTTTTAATCTTAAGCCTCCATCAAGGTTGACTCCAGCAAATATATCTGACAACGATGTATCAATGCTGTCAAATCATTAAATTTCGGCTCTTGTTTCTCTCCATTCCAGTCTGCATCGAGTAATCTATGAGTTATGAAACGGACATTGTATGTGCTAGAGTTTACACCTAATTACCACATGGCATACTAAAAAAAAGGACGAACCGTACGCATCCATTTCTGCGCACAAGAGGGTGACATAAATTGCCATTGAGGGTGACATAAATGTTTCAGGGTGACATGATGAAATGTTTTAGATCATGTAATACAATTTTGACTAATCAGAAGTAAAGATACGTATTAGAGGTATAATAATAATAATTGTTAACTTTACATCTACATTACCCCAGTAGGCCTCCATAGCTGACCGACTAGTTCAAGCTTCACACTTTAATTTTATGACATCTCTGAACTCAAGTCACACAGATTTGAGCCCCACTGGAACCTAAGCTGATTATGATGGGGAGACAGCCAGTTTACTTTCTGAAGGGCATCATATTTTCCTGTGTACATTGGGTCGATATCACATGACTGAAAAACAGTGGAGTGTGACGTAAAACTACATCCAACTCCACAACACACTTACAAATCATCCAAAATCTTTTTTGGTAACAGTGGCTGTGGGTCAAATATCTTCCTGGCAACTCGGTGATCTATATGAAGTCTAAAATTAAGTTTTCTATCTCTTGATATATTCTCCTCATCATCTACCTCTCTATTTTCATCTGATGCATCATCGTCCAATCTGTAAAAAAAACATTATTAAATGTGTAGGTCTACTGATATTTATGGCAAAGAACAAACAATAGAAAAGTAAGAATTTACGTCAAGATGGTATTCTGGGTGTGGATTTTAAAAAAAGACGCCCATAACAATCACCATGGTGACTTGTATGATTACTGTGAAAATATACTGATTGTTGGTTCAGGAGAAGAACACTTTTTAAAGATGTGTACCAAGTTAGTTTTGGCCATTTTTTTTTTTTACCCTTAATGTTCACAAACTTCATTGGCTTCATATTGGCATAGTTCCTAGTAAGTTTGATTAAAACCAAATTGGCCTGTTGGTTCTCCAGAAGAAGGAGAAAATGTGTAAAAGTTAACAACAGATGATGATCATTCTTGATTACTGTACTTCCTGTCATCCAATTCAATATATGACTCGAGAAAATAACTTACCATTCCTCCAATTCCTGTAATCTTATTCTAGATATGACTTGACAAAGCTCACATTCCTCTAATTCCTGTTATCTAAATATGACTTAACAATACACACCTACCGTTCCTCTAATTCCTATAATCTAAATATGACTTGACAATACACACCTGCCATTCCTCTAATTCCTATAATCTAAATATGACTTGACAATATAAACTTACCTTTCCTCTAATTCCTGTAATCTTTGTAACCCGTTATTGAGTGTCTTACTGGATGATAACGGAAATTTCGATGACAGTAACAAATCTGGTAATGATGACATGTTCAACATTGATGAATGACCTTGTTTATTTGCGTTGCTAAGGGAAAGGTTACCCATTCTGGCAGCCATTTTCTCCTCTGTCATTAATATCTTAGCTGTAGGTGATGATGATCTGAGAAGAAAAGTTAGACATTTAGTTATCTATTCTCCATAATATCAAGTCATACATTTATACTCCAAAACCTTCCCTGGCTCAGTCGGTAGCATGCTAGACTCTTGATCATGAGGTCGTGATTTCGAGTCCAGTCGGCAGCTGGTCGGTTTCCTGTCCTTTGAAAGAGACAGTAAAAACCGAGGTCCAATTTCACAGTGAGTGCCAGCACGTTACAGAACCCTCGCTGTTCAATGGTCATAAGTGCTGAGCATATGCCAAAGTTTGAAGCCCTTCACCGGCATTTGATGACGTCTCCATATGAGTAAAACAAACAAACAAAACCAAAATCTTCGAGTCATCTTCTGTCTGAAGGTATCTTAGTCTCTATTGTTGTTGTCATTATTATATATATACATTGTATATATATATTTATGTGTGTGTGTAACTTTGTGTGTTCGTGCGTGTGCGTGTGTGTGTGTTTGTGACTTGCTGATTTAATATAATTTTACAAGACCTGTTAGAAAAAAGTGTTAATTATTTGTCATATCTTCATATGTACAGTTCTTGAAAACTATCAGATTTATGATTTTCCATAAAAAAAATATGGACGTCCAATAAAAATGTAGATAAATTGGACTATTGGTCTGATATAAATGTTTTGTATTTTCTGGTTCTATATCTATATTTTCTATTGATGTGGCATTTGTATTTTTTTGAAATTAACACATGGATTACTTTTCACAATGATCTATAAACCAGACTGAGATGATTTGCATTAAGAAATCTTGAAAAAATTAATTATTGTACGATTGCAAGGAACATCACTTACTCTATGTCTTCTGATGCATGTCTCTTTTTATGTCTTCTAGCCGTTTCACTAAATGATTGTTTTGGACTACATCTGAAATACAACACAGAGAAATATGCCACTCAACTGTTGAAGTTACGAGAGTATAAATTGCTTAATGGTACATTCCACTGAGGGTATAAATGAATTAATGGAACATTCCATTGAGGGTGTAATTAAATTAATGGTACATTCCACTGAAGGTATAAATTGCTTAATTTTACATTCTACTGAGGGTATAAATAAATTAATGGTACATTCCACTGAGGGTATAAATGAATTAATGGAACATTCCATTGAGGGTGTAATTTAATTAATGGTACATTCCACTGAAGGTATAAATTGCTTAATTGTACATTCTACTGAGGGTATAAATAAATTAATGGTACATTCCACTGAGGGTGTAAATCAATTAATGGTAAATTCCAATGAGTGTATAAATTAATTAATGATACATTCCACTGAGGGTATAAATTACTTAATGGTACATTCCACTGTGGGTGTAAATTAATTAATGGTACATTCCACTGAGGGTATATATTACTTAATGGTACATCCCACTGAGGGTATATATTACTTAATGGTACATCCCACTGAGGGTATAAATTACTTAATGGTACATCCCACTGAGGGTGTAAATTAATTAATGGTACGTTCCACTGAGGGTATATATTACTTAATGGTACATCCTACTGAGGGTATATATTACTTAATGGTACATCCCACTGAGGGTATAAATTACTTAATGGTACATCCCACTGAGGGTATATATTACTTAATGGTACATCCCACTGAGGGTATGAAATACATAATGGTACATCCCACTGAGGGTATAAATTACATAATGGTACATCCCATTGAGGAAATAAATTACATAATGGTATATTCCACTGAGGGTATAAATTACTTAATGGTACATTCCAGTTATCTCTTTAAGAACACAAAATATGGCACCATGAGAAAAGGACTTATGCATGTTATGGTATCTGATTTTGAAACTGAAGAAATCAAACAAGCCACGTGTATCATGCTATAAAACTAATGTTATTTTTCAAGTCTTCAAACTGTCACGTGAAATTAACTTTACAGATAATGAAAAAACTAAAATACTTTTGTTTATCTTGTGAATGACTTTTTCTCTCACAGCGGTTAAAAATTAGGAATTAAGGCTGAAATTAAGAAAAATCACATTTTGCTATAGGGAATGGGGCCCTATACCAGAATTATAAATTGAAATGTCTGAAAATCTGGATCCATCCCAACCACAAGACATGATGAAATGTCCTACATGGTGATTGAAATGTGTAAATTGTCATATATATCAGGAAATGTCTATCCTTAACACAGATTGATATAATTAAAATTGTAGCTATACTTACATACTGGTTTGAGGTCCGGACGACAGACTAGTTAATCCTGTAAATGTGGCTATATGAGTTGGGTTAACCTGTGAGGTCATACTACCTCCAAATGGCATGTGAGTTGGCACAGCATGCTGCCAAGAAGCACCAATTCCTGGCACAACACAATATGGAAGAGGACTAGAATACAGTCCCCGTGGTTGGGTGGACACAGCTAATCCTGTAATCAAAACAAAACATAAAATATATTAGTAAACAATTGACAAAGTCCCATCACCTGTAAAGACATACAGTAAAACTTCGAGTAATGGACCACCTGACCAAGAAAAGTTTGAAATATCAAGACATCGACTCATGAATGGTAACCAAGAATCATACATATAGTTTAAGTTTCTGAGATTCTATAAGGTGTATATGACTGCTTCAAAACCATATAAGACATATGCAGTCATGATATTTAATCATTAGTGCTAAAGTTGACCTAATTTTCTTGAAATTAAAACATAAAGTGTTTATGGGGAGAGGAAGAAATGGGCCCCAACAAATTTAATCAAAATATTGAGGAATTTGCCTCTTTACTAACATTTATTTTACATCATTTTTATGTTAAATGTAGTTTATGCATGTACCAGTTAAAATTTCTGATACAATGTATATGTGCTAATGTTTTTTTTTCTGAAAATGAATATGATTGTGAGTGATGACGTGACTTAAAATACTTTACAATTTATTATCATAATTATCAATTACAGTACCAGTGAAACATGTATATAATGACCTCCTTAGGGATACAAGACAACCGGCCTTTATAGGCAGGTCAAGTGGTCTTTGAATAGATGTTGATTTGTACACAAATGGTACTATTGAGGATAGCAAAAAAAAAAATGGTCTTTGTTACCAAATGGTCTTTATAATTATACACAGGTGGTCACTATAGCAGGTTTTACTGTATTATATTCATAATTAATATTATCATTATATAATTATTAACACCATTATTCAGGGGTTATGCTGGTTGAAGAATTTGTGGTGCCAAAAAAATTGCCAGTTGTCAAGATCTGTCGCCAGTTTCCAATTTCTGGAGCCAGATTTAAAGTCAATAAAAAAAGATTCTTCATGTTATATAAAAGTGTGAACTTCCATCACTGTTGATTTATTTAATTAAATTCATTGAGTTACATTAAGACATTATTGTCTGTGTTTAAAATATTATGTAATTGAAATAAAACATCATTTTTTTTGTATTGAAATCATCACAATTTTAATATGCATCCATAACACTGTATAGGTTAATGGTGTGGAGTGTGGACGTAGTAAAAGACACCACAATCTTGCTTCGATGTTTCTCAGTTAAATATTTTAATTAAAATCATTCAGGATTGATATACAAGCTGCAGAATTTAACATTGCATTAATGATGTTAATATTTTAAGTCTGCTAAGAGGACAGAACATATAGAAAGTGATTTTAGGTGTGGAAGTTTAAAGTGATATAAGCTGTCACAATGATTATTTTTACCTCATGTTTTACAATCGTGCCGCCATGTCTGGTGGAGTTGGGCAGTTCATTATCATATGTGTCAAGAATAAATAAAGCCAAGAATGTGATGGGACAAGTTAAAAATGGGTTGAGATCACCCGATATACCCGGCATGTGGACAATTTCAGAAACGAATGTTTTGAAACAACCAAAAAGACCTACTTTGCCTGATTAAGGTATGAAATGATGATGCACAAAAATAAATGCAACGAGTAATAAGAATAGAATGTATATTAACTGCAAATAGTACCTGTTTATTGGACACTCGGTAATCTTCGTACCGAAAGTCACTTTATACAGGTAATCACTTTATCTGTACAATTACATGTACCGGTACCTGACTATTACAGGTCGTTGTGTAATTACTCCAGCACTCATCCGATAATTACACCTGTGTGATTTAATGACATTAATTAATAAATTAATAAGGTTATTAGTCCCTGTTTCTGATGACCATTTGGATATAAATGACTTATGTCAGGGGTTTCTCTGGCTCAAAAAAATCTTGTCGCCAGGAAAATCACCAGTTGTGATTTTCTGTCGCCAGTTGTGACTTTTTGTTGCCAACTGAAATAAAAAATCACCATTTGCAACTTTGGCAAAGCCCAGCACAACCCCTGCATTGTTATTATCTTTGTTGTTGCCTTTATCTGCACTAAGTTTACCTGCACTTATATGACTAGCTTGTGTGGGTACAGCAAATGTAAATGATCCTGGATATCCAACACTCCAAGTTAAACTGGTTGTTGCAGTGAGACACGGTGGAACACCAACCATCTCTTGTCTTGGTTGTTGGTTAAACTGACCAATGTCTGGTATGTAATTGTTATTGGAGAATATCCCTATGTCTGGATTAGTCATCGATTCTGTAGATGCAGAGGAATACACCATGTCCATGACAAAAGTCTTTAATCCATTCTGGAAGACCTGACTATCGCTTGTCCACCTAAAACTAATAAAATATTCCAATTTAGAATTAGTTTGTAATTGCATGGCATTGGCTGGCAAATTCTAATAATTTTGGCATCAAGTATTTTCGGCACCTGGTAATTTCTGCATTTATATAAGAAGGCCCTAACTTTGGCACTTAACTTTTTGGCACGTGAACAGGTAATATCAGCAGCTAATATTGATCACGATAAATCAATTAATATCTCATGATGAATTTTAATTCCTAAAAATAAAGTGCTTAAAATACTTGCTTACAAGTGCCGAAATTACTCGGTGCTGAAATTACCTAATACCAGGCTGGCTAGCTAGGGTACAAATGGAATCCAGTACAAACTACCCCAATGTCATGGGTAAGGATATAATGTCATAAATGTGTTGAACTGATGATAGCAAACAATTTTCTTAACATAACCCAAACGATAATATAAACAACCGATAATATATTATATAAACAACCAATAATATACAAGTAAACAATCAATGATATAAACAAACAACCAATGATATAAACAACCGATAATATAAACTGTTTGTTTGTTTGTTTATTGTTGTTTAACGTCCCACTCAAGAATCTTTCACTCATATGGTGGCGTCACCTTATGCCATTGAAGGGCTTCAAATTTTGGCCTGTTCTTGGCACTTACGGCCATTGAGCAGTGAGGGTTCTTTAACGTGCCGACACCTACTGTGACACGGGACCTCGGTTATTACTGTCTCATCGGAAGGACAGGATAATATAAACAACGGATAATATAAACAACCGATGATATAAACAACCGATGATATAAACAACCGATGATATATACAACAGATAATATAAACAACCAATGATATAAACAACCGATGATATAAACAACCGATTATATAAACAACCAATAATATAAACATGGACTTATGCAAAAAATTGTATCAGAGGACATCAGTATAGATAATTTCCTGTGTACAGATACCCGACTTTAAATTGTTGGGCATTTGTCAATCTGTTTGATTACATTTTTATCTCGCCGCCCGTTGGACTCTTTTCTGTATTATATATAATAAATATGATATAGATACATGTTTATATTAGATTTTATTTCGGTACATAGAATAACCGAAATGACACTCATTCACCGAAATGACAGGATATTAATTGAAATACACCAAAATGACACATATTTAATAAAGATTTGGTTATTTTCTAATATTGGATGTCATAATAAACAAAAGTAATAAAGTTAAATATGATTATTTTGCTTTATAAAAAAAGTACTAGTACGAATGTCCTCTTTCCGTTTCTCATTCTACATGAGTGTTATTTTTCTTTCTAAATGGAATAGAACACAAATTGATGCTATTTTTTGTGATTCTCATTAATGATTCCCATTTACTTTTAGTTTACTTATGTTCAAAGCATCATTTCAGTTAATACCCTGTTATTTCGGATAATACCCTGTCATTTCAGTCATTCTTGTTAACAAGGTGTCGGAGGAAAATCAGCATTATCTTTTCTCCTCAAAAGTAACAATGTGCATATAAATATGGTCTTTTAAGCTCAAACTGATCATGAACAACACATATGTAAAAATATTAACTATACTGGTGTCATTTCGGTGTATTATAGCGTGATTTCAGTGATTAGGTGTGTCATTTCGGTTATTCTATGGACCCATTTTATTTTATTGACATAGTCTCGGCCTCCTGAAAATTTAACATCATAAACGTGCATGATTATTTTGGGGCAGCACGATTTACCCAAAAAGACCCCAAAATACCCAAAATGACCCCAAAAACACACAAAATGACCCCCAAAACACACAAAAAACATTTATAAAGTAGCAATTTTAGCAATCTTATTATAATATGATAAATATTTTTTATGACTGAAGATGTTTTAGACTTTGATAATGCTGTTTTATCCAATTTCACGATGTATTTCTGAAACCATAATATAGTCAGCATGACATTTTAAACGGTAAAGACATTTAATACATATGTAATCATTATTTTCCACAATACGTAGAATTTGTATGATAAATTTGACATAAAATGTGAAAATTATTTCAGGAATTGTGAAAACAAATAATTGAAGAAGATCGATTTGTCTCTTCGTTTTACTAAATGACAGTGTCCGTAAGTTCCATGACAGTTGATAAATGTTGATTTCTAGCTGTCTATGAAATATTTATACAGAAGAAAATCATTTAAAATGATTATTGATGCAAATTTATTTCGAGTTAATTGTTTTGGGTTTTTTTAGGTGTTTTGGGGTCTTTTGGGGTAGTTTTTGGTTTTGGGGGTAAATCGTGCAGCCGATTATTTGGGGTATGCTTAAGCAGTTAACGGGGGGGGGGTAAAATTGGGAGTTAAATAATTAATCGACTTTAAATTTATTTCAAGCATTTGAATTGATTTCGAATATTTAAGTGCCCAAGAATTACACACCCAGTCGGTTAATTACCTTTATTCACCTGTAAGTTCCCATTCAAACACGTTTTAACTGCCAAACTCTTATTCTAAACGAGTTTTCCACTGGCATTTCTTTTACGACTTGTTGTAAAACACATTAAAATGTTCCCTTTTCCGAAAGTAATGTGATAAGCAATACATGAGTTTGATACTTAAATAAAATGGAAAAGACGTCAACAAAAATACTTACCAACCTCGTTTGACCTATTTAACAAAAGACAGTAAACTACCGAGAAAATATCAGAAAATAATAAACAACAAAGAGGAAGCAGCTGTGATGACGGTTTTTGATATGATGTCGAAAAGACAACCCTATTACAGAAATTCTATAGCAATATATTTCTGAAAATACGTTAAACCATAGAATAAAATTGGTAGCACATACAAGTATATCTCGAAAATATGTACATTTTGTAATTAACAATTAACGACAACTTCCGTACCTTTGGTCATCTCAAAAGTCCAAAATATCACAAGATGATTTTCGACATCAAAGTTTTTTTCTGTCGTCATCGGTGATCTTTTTATACCACTGATATTAATAACTTCATTTGCATACGTCTTATTATGAATATTTCAGATATAATGTCAAAAAGAAAAAAAATTGATGAGGACAGTGACTTTATTGTGGAAATATTTTAGCCCTCCCCTAATTTGCAACTTTGCAACGAATATTTGATTTCCGGTATAGCTCGCGGAGGTCATACAAAGGTAACAAAACGTTTCGTATCGAAAAGGTTTCGTCCGGAGACGTTTCGAAAACGATTATTCGACCAGAAATCTCTTCAAAGCTTTTTAATAATTTTATCCAGCATTTTACATGAAATCTCTCTCTCTCTCTCTCTCTCTCTCTCTCTCTCTCTCTCTCTCTCTCTCTCTCTCTCTCTCTCTCTCTCTCTCTCTCTCTCTCTCTCTCTCTCTCTCTCTCTCTCTCTCTCTCTCTCTCTCTCTCTCTCTCTCTCTCTCTCCAGATAGCATAACTATTGGCATAATTTCGCTACGTTAACCCAATGTAAGTTATAAGTGCAAAGTGGACGAACGTTGGCTGACAACGTTGATTCAACACTGGACCAATGCTATATTTACCGAAAGCCAACGCTGGTACTGCGATGGTCCAACATGAATATCCCATCAATGTTTGGCTAGCATTATGTTTGTTTTACGTTGGCTCAACTTTGGTTCACCATTGGTCCTTAATTTGATATGCGGAACCAATAAATATTAGTTCTGCAATGGCACAACACTTGTTAAACATTTCAAAATTCCATTTGAACGAGAAGAATCATACCGGGTTCTAATACTCTGTATTACCACCAGAGTAAAATTGATTAATTTGTCAATGCTGGGGTAACATTGTGATTCCAGCCTTACACAAAACTTCTGTCATTAACCCATGTATGATTTAGATGTGAAATCCTTGTTGTTTTACCATTACACAGAACGAGTGATTTCTGTTATAGATTTTAAAATTTATAGAATAACTGTATCAGTAGTAACATTTAAACAAATATATGTGTTAATTCAACACTTTTTTCTTTCTGCAAATGACATTATGAAGCCTAGGAATACGCGTATTATTCATATACGGATGGTCCGTAATGACGTTGGACAAACATTATGCATACACGTACGCATACCCAACTGGTGATATGACGTCACTATCAGGCATAATGTGCTGATGTTGGTCCAGTGTACTACCGGTAGTACATTTTCTTTGTTAACTAAAGTTCGTGACACACTGTATACAAACGTTGGGTCAACGTATAACCAACGTTGTGACTCCAACCTTTCTATGAAATATACTACATATAATATAACACATTTGGCCAATTTTGTTTCAATTAACGTAGAACATGTACAAAAATAAATAAAAATGTTTTTTTTAATGCATTAAATCTCTCTCTCTCTCTCTCTCTCTCTCTCTCTCTCTCTCTCTCTCTCTCTCTCTCTGTCTCTCTCTCTCACTCTCTCTCTCTCTCACTCTCTCTGTCTCTCTCTCTCACTCTCTCTCTCTCTCTCTCTCTCTCTCTTACTCTCTCTCTCTGTCTCTCTCTCTCACTCTCTCTCTCTCTGTCTCTCTCTCACTCTCTCTCTCTCTTTCTCTCTCTCTCTCTGTCTCTCTCTCTCTCACTCTCTCTCTCACTCTCTCTCTGTCTCTCTCTCACTCTCTCACTCTCTCTCTCTCTCTCTCTCTCTCTCTCTCTCTCTCTGTCTCTCTCTCTCTCTCTCTCTGTCTCTCTCTCTCTCTCTCTCTCTCTCTCTCTCTCTCTCTCTCTCTCTCTCTCTCATACATTCTTTTGAAACTAGTTTGCTGACTATGTAGTTGTTTTATTTTGTTAATGTTGATTAACGATAAAATTTGAATTATTACCCAGCGACACAGAGGGCATAGATTTTAGCTTGTGCTATAAAGGTTTTATATTCCGCTATTTTACCGAATTCTGAGTGTGTGGGGTTAACACTTCTTATATGCGCTTGTAGACACCAGACAAAGCAATGAAACGTATTTTGCATGGGGCGCCGTTTTACTTTTTAATATCAGTTTGTGATATCACTCTTTCGAATAGATGATATCACTTATTCAATAAGTGATATCACCTATTCGAATGGGTGATATCACCCATTGGAATACCGAATAAGTGATATCACCTATTCGAATAAGTGATATCTTCTATTTGAAAAAGTGATATCACCTATTCGAATATAATAACGAATAAGTGATATCACATATTCGTATAAGTGATATCACTCCTTCGAATAGGTAATATCACTCTTTCAAATAGGATATATCACTTTATACGTTTTTACAGGTGATTTATCACCTATTCAAATGGAAAAAGTAAAAACCTTATGCTCCCCATTTCTTCCATAAATGTAGTGAATATTTCTAGGATAATATCTATGGAATAACAAAGCGCAAAGGACGATATTACGACAGAATCGGAATTATCCCCCGTGTCTGTTGTAGGATTTGGAGTTCAGCATTCAAAGCAGACAGAGCCGCCGAACCCATACCACCGACTCCTGCCATTTTGAACTAGCATCCGATTTCCGCACAAAATTGTTTTAAAAGTGGTTGAACTTAAAACACCCTATATAATTCTTTGGACCAACTGTAAGGAAACAAAAAAGTAATAATTTATAATGCCCAAGATATACACAGGAATATATTTTATTTTTGTGTAGGGAGCATTCATTGGCATTGATTCATAAGTGATATCACCTATTCGAATAAATGATATCACTTTACAAAACGAATAGGTGATATCACTTAGTCGAATTAGTGATATCACTTATTCGAGTAGGTGATATCACTCATTCATTTGAATAGGAATAGGTGATATCACTCATTCGAATAGGTGATATCACTCATTCGTATAAGTGATATCACTTAAGAATTTATAAAAGTGATATCACCTATTTGCATAAGTTATATTACCTATTTGAATGAGCGATATCACCTATTCGAAAGAGTGATATCACTAACTGGTATTAAAAAGTAAAATGGCGCCCCATAATTTTGAACTTGTACAGACAATAAAGAATTTCCCGTGTTGTAAGAATGTGGTATTGAACTGAGCAATTTTTAGACTCATATTTTTTTTTTACGAAAACCTGTGTTATACATGTACATGCACGTTTCTATTAATGAATCCAGTTATGTGATTTTGTGTGTGTCGTTATTAGACCTTTTATCTCGTTATTACGACTTTTTATCTCATTATAAGCACGTTTTCTCGTTATCACGACTTTTTATCTCATTATAAGCACGTTTTTATCCCGTTATATAACGAATTTTGGAAATCGTTTTTACGACTTTTTGTCTCGTTACGAATTCAGAAAAATGAGAATACACACTTTAACACTGATGCGGTTTGTAGATTTTCGCCCATAGGTTTTTTCTAGAATTATCGTATTAGTTCTAACTAAATCACGAACAAAATAAGTAAATAAACATCAGTTGTTAAAGTATGTCAGTTGTGATCTAGCTTTGTAGTGCATGAAGCCCTACACAATCATAGCCTTGTATCACTGGAAAATGTCCTAGGTTATTATCAGCTATCAAATATTACTTGTGACGGCGAAACTGTCATTTAAAAAATATTGATATTTCGTTTAAACACTCAGTCAGTACCTTGTAAAATATATTATACTATCTTTAAAATGATTTTATTTGAATGTACGTGTACTTTGCTGTTTATTGCTTTCCGCTGCTGAGAACAGGCACGTTACATCTAGATGTTGTACACGGTTTAGACTATGTTATACAATATCAAAGCATTGTTTTGTGTTGTAACAATCATACATATAAAAGAAACCAAGAATTGCGACAAGCTGCCATTTTGGCAGTTATTCAATAGATAATACTGTCCTGAAAAATGTCCGTTGTATCATTGTATATTGTGCAGCTACATCGGATTTATCAAACCGTTGACACCAGAATTACATCATACCAGTGAAAAAAAATATGTACCCTTTTGAATCCAAAAGAGAACATATAATAATTATGTCGCTTATAAATCTATCATGTTCCCACTTTTTGATTTACCAGGGGTTCTCACATTTTGGTAAAAGCCCTGGTAAATCAAAAAGAGGGAACATGACACGTACTATTTAGTACGTGCGCACGAACTAGAAATATGTATATTTTTTTCATGTCACCTCCATGCTAGCGTAGAAATGTGTAGTTTCCTTCTATATTTTCCAACTGATAAACTTTTAAATTAATAATGATCACTGAATTAAAAATATGACGCTTCCATGAAAGCTACAGACAGATCAGAGTGGAAAAGACTTCGACCGGTTCTCCACATGGAGTGACAGATTTAAGTTAAGCATGTCAAATTAAAAACATAAGATATTTTTAGGTCGCATTTATAAATGAGTAATGATATATATAATCAATCTGAATACCCTTATCGGTAAAGTCTTCATTTTGAAAACCAAAAATATCTGAAAAAAATAAATAAACAAAATTCACAATATTTTTTCAAACACTAGTATTAATGAATGTTGGGTAAGCTCTGAAACAAAACTTTGGGTAAACTTTGAAACAAATATTGGGCAAGCTATGAAAGGAATTTGGGATAAGCTATGAAACAAATTTTGGGTAAGCTATGAAACAAATTTTGAGGAAGTTATAGAAGAATCTGAGTGAGCCATGAAACGAATTTTGGTCAATTAAGTTATTGAATGAAGTTTGGTAAGCCATGAATTACATGTACATGTCGGAGTATACACCAGATTGATATTATAATGCCAAATACTATACTAAACCACTTCTATAAAAATTTTAACCATTCACCCTGAAGACACATTTGGACTGGCCTTTGTTATCGATTTTAACCCTTACACCCCAATGTACCTAAATGATATACTCTTTTTTATTGTCTTAGACCAGTCTATTATGGTCTGTAGTGTAGAAAGCTTATGTAGCCTCCATTGTTTCTCAGGGACAGATGAGTTAACTGATAGTAAAAAGCAGTGACATTATATATGATGAAAACATTGGAAGGTGGAAAAGCAGGAAAATGGCATTTTAAGAGTTTTTTTAAAGAAAATAAAGAATGAAACAATGGAATGGAAGAATTCTCCCTTAAATGAGGACAATTTTTATCACCAACATATGTCAATTTGAAATAGATTACCTTGCATATTTTACAGTGTGTTTATGAAAATGATATTTGTACATAAAAAATAAAGTAAACATAAGGTATAGAATGATATATTTTATTTTCAAATGCACTTTGGTATATAACATAAACACAAAGCATACTATCAACCTCATATAAAGCACAAGAAAACCATGAATGATACCTGCTAAGAGATTCTGTGTGACTAGTATATTACAAGAACTTACAGAGGCTACAACAACACAAATCTGCCTTTGTGCGGTAAATTTGCTTTTATTCGTTGGCGTGTGGGTTTAATTTCGCTATATTCATGGCCAAAGAAAAAATCGCAAAATAAAATACCTGTGAATATAATACATTATACTTACGAAGTGTCAAAAAGACAATATCTATATCACCGTACAACCAATCAAAATTATAAAGGTTATTATTGCCCATCAAAATTATAAAGATTATTATTACCTATCAAAATTATAAAGGTTATTATTACCCATCAAAATTTTAAAGGTTATTATTACCTATCAAAATTATAAAGGTTATTATTACCTATCAAAATTATAAAGGTTATTATTACCTATCAAAATTATAAAGGTTATTATTACCTATCAAAATTATAAAGGTTATTATTACCTATCAAAATTTATTCATATATAACCAGACATCATATACAGGAAACACAAAATGTTTTTAATTTTCACTTAAAAAATCTATACAATGTACTCGTGAAGTAGTCATATCACAATTCTAACTTTGTAAACAATTCAAGTTGATTCAAATTTTACAATGTTCAGAGTTCTCGCGTTAATCCCAACGACAATAGAACGATGCATGAGATTCTTAATTGAATGGAAAACAAGGGAGATAATTTGTATTACACTTATGTAATGGAAAACAAGGGAGATAAATTGTATTACACTTATGTAATGGAAAACAAGGGAGATAAATTGTTTGTTTGCTTGTTTGTTGTTGTTTAACACCACTTTCAACAACGTTTCAGTTATACTGTGGCAGGGAGATAAATTGTATTACACTTGTGTAATAGAAAAAAGGGAGATAAATTGTATTACACTTATGTAATGGAAAACAAGGGAGATAAATTGTATTACACTTGTGTAATGGAAAACAAGGGAGATAAATTGTATTACACTTGTGTAATGGAAAACAAGGGAGATAAATTGTATTACACTTGTGTAATAGAAAAAAGGGAGATAAATTGTATTACACTTGTGTAATGGAAAACAAGGGAGATAAATTATATTATAATTGTGTAATGGAAAACAAGGGAGATAAATTGTATTACACTTATGTAATGGAGACATTCTGGTGTCAAATTTAATATATGTCAATAAGTTCGTTTCTGAAAAACAAACTTTTCTCCCCATGAAATTAAACAACTAACTATACAGCAGGGCTGTATATCATGACTCCAAAGTGTATCATGATATATCACAATAAATGAAAGCAGATTATCACGTATCATAATATATCATATTATTACAAATATTTAGTGTAACAATGGCAATAGTAATGTGAAACACAGAATCAGTGAATGTACAACTACTAATTTATCATTACATCTTGTAAATTGGTAACTTATTTTGGGCAAAAGATATAATTTGTTGACATAGTGCACTGAAATACTAATAAAGGATCCAACATTATTCCGTATTTTATTTTCCCAAAAAATATTTATATCTATTTTTCGTATTGATATCTCATATCAGCAGAAATAAAGTCGCAATATATCGTTATATTGATATATTGTTACACCAGTACTATACAGTAACACCACCTAAATATAATGAATGTCCCTTAATGAAAATATCCCAAAGTTGTAACTTCCAAAAGTTATAACATCTCAACTACAATCATGATACTATTTGTGTAAATCAAACTGAATACACTGATAATATATGAGATCAAACAAGACTAGACAAACTTAAAAAAAAAAAAATAGGGAGAGCCAAGACACTCAGAAGTCATCCCCAATGTCATTCCTTGCAACTCCATTCTCGGTAAGCTAATTAGATTTCCTAGAGTCAGTTCCCTCGAGTCAATACCTGCAGTTTCCTAGTCAGTTCCTGCAGTTTCCTAGAGTCGGTTCCTGCAGTTTTGCTATATTTTACATATTTGACACAGAATTTTTATCACATGATTTTTCATAAAAATGTTACAAGAAAATAATTATATAGGTAAAATATGGAATGTTCCATGTTTGACTTCCGTAGTACCATTTTAGAAAACTGACCAACTATCAGGTCAGCATTACTTTACAAATAAAACTCTTACATCATGATATCTGTTAGTATTCCATTTACAAAAAAATGTCTGTTCTTCAAAGAAGACACATCTAAATCTTTAAAACATAACTGTGAACAGTTATTGAATAATACAGCACTCCAACAAATAGATAAACAAAACTATCAAGAAAGACGATTGTCAATGGTAAGATATGCCAAATTATTGTTGAACAGTATAACAACTTAAAATAGAAACAATTTGTTCAACACAAAAATATAAAAAGAATGAAAGAAAACAACTGAAAAAATATATAAACAATTTGGTTCTATGTCAACTTCACAACCATCCTATGTCTCACTAACTAAGTTTCCTCTCTCTGCTTGGTCAAGTTCTATAGCTTCAAATAAAGATTTGAAATTGCCAGCACCAAATCCCTGAAATAAAAATAAGATGAGTAGAATGTCAGATTATAACAAACAGCCTATGGGGCCTTAACACTCACTTGAGCAAAACTGACAACAACAGACTAACTTTGATAAAAAATTACAGACTTTAGTCTTCTTACAAGAAAATATATGGTTTGGGGTGGGGTTCTCCGTTTCAAACACACTTAACCACATCTGAAAGGTTGGAGCATACAATATCACCCCGGGATTTCTGATATACAAATGTATATACATGCACCAAAGACACAATGAACAAAAAAATATCTGGTTTGGAGGTAGGGATCTCAATAGTTCTCCATATATTTGACCAATTCTGAAAAGGCAGAGTCCAGCATTACCTTTTAGGATAGACCAATACATTTGTTAAACTAGGGAACAAGAACATATGAGTTCAGGGTGGATACGTAAATACTGTTTAAGATATTTGACCAACTATGAAAGAGTTGGGCTCTGAATAACACCAGACTGTTGGCAAGACTGTTGCATATATCTATTTTAACACACTGTAAACACATCACTAATGAGAAAAAGTTTTAACATACACTTTTCCTAAGCACTGGTTGAAATAAAGCCATCAGCACGGGTATAAATATAGCCCTTAGTACTGGACTAAATAAAGCCATCAGCATGGGTATAAATATAGTCCTTAGTCCTGGTCTAAATAAAGGCATCAGCATGGGTATAAATATAGTCCTTAGTCCTGGTCTTAATAAAGCCATCAGCAGTGGTATAAAAATAGTCCTTAGTCCTTAAATAAAGCTAAATAAAGCCATCAACATGGGTATAAATATAGTCCTTACTACTGGACTAAATAAAGCCATCAGCATGGGTGTATATATATAGTCCTTAGTCCTGGTCTAAATAAAGCCATCAGCATGGGTATAAATATAGTCCTTAGTCCTGGTCTAAATAAAGCCATCAGCATGGGTATAAAAATAGTCCTTAGTCCTGGTCTAAATAAAGCCATCAACATGGGTATAAATGTAGTCCTTAATCCTGGTCTAAATAAAGCCATCAGCATGGGCATAAATATAATCCTTAGTCCTGGTCTAAATTAAGCCATCAGCATAGGCATAAATATAGTTATACCACTGGTCTAAATATAGACATCACCACTAGAAGTGCAGGACATACTTTTAAATATAGGTCTTTGCATAGGTTTGAATTAATTAACATAGGTTAAAGATTAGTCCTGAGCAGTGATTTAAACATAGCTGGATTGGAAGTGTGTATCAATAAAGATGAAAAATTCTGAAATAATATTCATCTGAAATGCATCACCACTAATTTTTTACTTGGAAATCTAATATAACATACAGTGTGATTTTTCCGTTGGATAACTTCCAAGAATAGTGTTGGTCTGTCCTGCATAATTTTAGTAAAGATCTGTAACAGGTATCCATTGTCATCGTAATCCACAAGGATCCTTAGTTTTTCCAGCTACAGAAGAGGAGAGAGAGAAAATATGCACATCATACACTTCACACATATTACATAATGCTACGACAGGAAGAATTGCTGCAAATGTAAAAATAATATAATATATTTATAATTTGTTCAAAGATGATTCAATTGGATATGTTGATAAGCATACAAGGAGTTTTCTAAAGCCATTGTTGTATAGACAATTAGTATTGTATGACTCAAATCCAACAAACATTTGACAAACACTGGTGATGGTGTAATTACTGGTTTTACAGATAATGTTTATTTAGTGTCTTGTCAGTTTTGTCAAGTGCCTTCTCTTTCAAGTGTCCGTCTGACAGCCAAGAGACTTGATTGCCCGTTTTGTGTCTTGTCTGACTGTCCAGTGTCCTGTCTGTCAGTCCAATGTCTTGTCTGTCTGTCAAGAGTCTTGTCTGACTGTCCAGTGTCCTGTCTGTCAGTCCAATGTCTTGTCTGTCTGTCAAGAGTCTTGTCTGCCTTTCCTGTGTCTTCTTAGTCTGTCCAGTGTCCTGTCTGTCAGTCCAATGTCTTGTCTGTCTGTCAAGAGTCTTGTCTGCCTTTCCAGTGTCTTCTTAGTCTGTCCAGTGTCTTGTCTGTCAGTTCAGGGTCTTGTCAATTTGTCCAGAGTCTAGTCTGTCCAGTATTTAATCAGTCTGTCCAGGGTCTTCTCTGTCTGTCTGTGTCTTTTCTGTCCAGTATCTTGTCTGTTTATCCAGGGTCCTATCTGTCCAGTATCTTGGCCGTTTATCCAGTGTCCTATCTGTCCAATATCTTGTCTATCTGTCCAGTGTCTTGTCTGTCCAGTATCTTCTCTGTTTATCCAGTGTCCTATCTGTCCAGTATCTTGTCTATCTGTCCAGTGTCTTGTCTGTCAGTTCATTGTCTTTGTCTGTCCAGTGTCTTATCTCTCTGTTCAGTATTTTGTCTGTAAGTCCAGTGTCTTATCAGTCCAGTATCTTGTCTGTAAGATCAGTGTCTTGTCTGTCTGTCCAGTATTTTGTCTGTCAGTTCAGTGTCTTGTCTGTCTGGGATCTTATCTGCCTGTCTGTCAAGTGTATTGTCTGTCCAGTATCTTGTATGTTTGTCCAGGATCCTATCTTTCAAGTGTCTTGTCTGTCCAGTGTCTTTCCTGCCTTTCTGTCCAGTATCTTGTCTATTAGTCCATTGTCTCATCAGTCAAGTATCTTGTCTGTCAGTTCAGTGTTCTGTCTCTCTGTCTAGTATTTTGTCTGTTAGTCCAGTGTCTTATCAGTCGAGTATCTTGTCTTTCTGTCCAGTGTCTTGTCTATCTGTTCAGTGTCTTGTCTGTCAGTTCAGTGTCTTGTCTATCAGTTTTTGTCTTGTCTGCCCATCCAGTGTCTTGTCTCTCTGTCCATTGTCTCTCTGTCCAGTGTCTTACCTGTCCATCAGTTCAGTGTCTTGTCTGTACATTATCTTGTCTGTTAGTTCAGTGTCTTGTCTGTACAGTATCTTGTCTGTTAGTTCAGTGTCTTGTCTGTACAATATTTTGTTCGTTAGTTTAGTGTCTTGTCTGTACAGTATATTGTCTGTTAGTTCAGTGTCTTGACTGTACAGTATCTTGTCTGTTAGTTCAGTGTCTTGTCTGTAAAGTATTTTGTCTGTTAGTTCAGTGTCTTGTCTGCACAGTATCTTGTCTGTTAGTTCAGTGTCTTGTCTGTACAGTATCTTGTCTGTTAGTTCAGTGTCTTGTCTGTAAAGTATTTTGTGTTAGTTCAGTGTCCTGTCTGCACAGTATCTTGTCTGTTACTTCAGTGTCTTGTCTGTACAACATTTTGTCCATCAGTTTAGTGTCTTGTCTGTACAGTATCGTGTTTGATAGTTCAGTGTCTTGTCTGTACAGTATCTTGTCTGTTAGTTCAGTGTCTTGTCTGTACATTATCTTGTCTGTTAGTTCAGTGTCTTGTCTGTACAGTATCGTGTCTGTTAGTTCAGTGTCTTGTCTGTCCAGTATCTTGTCTGTTAGTTCAGTGTCTTGTCTGTACAGTATCTTGTCTGTTAGTTTAGTGTCTTGTCTGTACATTATCTTGTCTGTAAGTTCAGTGTCTTGTCTGTACAGTATCTTGTCTGTTAATTCAGTGTCCTGTCTGCACAGTATCTTGTCTGTTAGTTCAGTGTCTTGTCTGTACAACATTTTGTCCATAAGTTTAGTGTCTTGTCTGTACAGTATCTTGTCTGTTAGTTCAGTGTCTTGTCTGTACAGTATCTTGTCTGTTAGTTCAGTGTCTTGTCTGTCCAGTATCTTGTCTGTTAGTTCAGTGTCTTGTCTGTACAGTATCTTGTCTGTTAGTTCAGTGTCTTGTCTGTACAGTATCTTGTCTGTTAGTTCAGTGCCTTGTCTGTACAGTATCGTGTCTGTTAGTTCAGTGTCTTGTCTGTACAGTATCTTGTCTGTTAGTTCAGTGCCTTGTCTGTACAGTATCTTGTCTGTTAGTTCAGTGCCTTGTCTGTACAGTATCATGTCTGTTAGTTCAGTGCCTTGTCTGTACAGTATCTTGTCTGTTAGTTCAGTGTCTTGTCTGTACAGTATCTTGTCTGTTAGTTCAGTGCCTTGTCTGTACAGTATCTTGTCTGTTAGTTCAGTGTCTTGTCTGTACAGTATCTTGTCTGTTAGTTCAGTGTCTTGTCTGTACAGTATCTTGTCTGTTAGTTCAGTGCCTTCTCTGTACAGTATCGTGTCTGTTAGTTCAGTGTCTTGTCTGTACATTATCTTGTCTGTTAATTCAGTGTCTTGTCTGTACAGTATCTTGTCTGTTACTTTAGTGTCTCATCTGTACAATATCTTGTCTGTTAGTTCAGTGCCTTGTCTGTCCAGTATCTTGTCTGTTAGTTCAGTGTCTTGTCTGTACAATATTTTGTCCGTCAATTTAGTGCCTTGTCTGTACAGTATCTTGTCTGTTAGTTCAGTGTCTTGTCATCTTGTCTGTTAGTTCAGTGTCTTGTCTGTACAGTATTTTGTCTGTTAGTTTAGTGTCTTGTCTGTACAGTATTTTGTCTGTTAGTTTAGTGTCTTGTCTGTACAGTATTTTGTCTGTTAGTTTAGTGTCTTGTCTGTACAGTATTTTGTCTGTTAGTTCAGTGTCTTGTCTATACAGTATCTTGTCTGCCCGGTCTCTTGTTTGTTCTTTTCTTTATGTCTTTTCATTCTGCTGATTAATTAGATATCTGTAATAACAAAAAATCCATGTATTCACTTTCATGGCAAAATTATCTTACCATATCTAAATCTTCTGTGACCTTCACCTTGGATCGCTTCAGACGCTCTCTCAAATTTTCATAATATTTCTTGGGAATTTCTAAAAATTGTTGACCTCGTTCTTTCAACTTTGTCACCTGTTCAAAGAACAACATATATTCAATGAAACCTGTATATAGCGGCCACCAAAGGGACCAGAAAATATTGACCTATATGTTCAGGTGACCCTTATACACAGGTTCAATTTAGTTGAAGTATGAAGTCAAGGGACTTGAAAAAACTGGCCTTTATACACAGGTAATCCTGATATAGAGGTGGCCGCTATAACAGGTTTCACTGTAGTCTTATAATTGAAAAGTTAAATTAATCTTCATAATACTCAGTAGCTTTATTACTTTTGTATAATTCCATTGAAAATGCAAGGGGTGTTTTAATTTGCAGTAGTTATATGTAAAATAAATAATGGCTGAACTTAATTCATATTTTCTTTTCTGCAATTTTATTACTGGAAAAAAAAATTTTTTTTTGTCTGACAGACACTTCCCAGTACTCATCTGTCTGTTAGACCAAGATTATCATTTTGAATATTTGGAACTGTCCCTTAATGACCTATTAGTAAGCATGGAACAAAATCTGGGTGAGTGAGTGACTTTTTTTAACATTGCGATCACCCATCTACATGAAATTTGTCAGATTTTTAATACGTTAAGAAAAGCCATGAATGAAAGGTTACTGATAAAAGTTATGTAACAACTGGAGAAAGTTATAAGACCTTTAGTCAACTCAAAACGAATCAAACTAAAATTGAGCTTTCTGATTTCTGAAGCTAACCACAGATGATATTCTTTCATTCATATGGACCACATGGCTGTCATCTAAATAATAAATATTTACTTTATCCAGAGTGACAAAATATTTGTCCCGAATCACCAAATTTCTGTTGACGATATGTCATAGATATGTGTCTTACAAAAACTACATCTGTCATGTTTACAACAGGAAGTAATCAGAGATTTCAGAGCTCAGCTCACACCAACATACTTTACATCCCTGGCATCAACCAATCATCTTAACCAATTTAACCCTAAAGACACCTTTGGACTGGTCTAAGTCATTGATTTACACATGGGTCCATATTATTCAGGGGTTGATCAGTTAATCAAAGTATTGAAAATAGACTAACTCCAAAACTTGCAAAAAGTATAGAACTTATTCAGTATCAATGAATAGTATATGTACTAACAATGATACGGTGTATAGGTCAGGTATGTTTAGTTGATGTACAGGTATCATACGAGCAGTAGGAGTAAATTGGCAAACACAGGTGAGCTAAATGTCCTAATTGATAAACTGACAGGTAAGAAACACCTGGACAAGAGCATAAAACGCCCTTTATTTTGTACAGGTGAGCGTTATGTCCTAATTGATAAATTGATAGGTAAGTAACACCTTGGAAACAGCATAAGACTCCCTCAACTCTGTACAGGTAACCTTAATGTCCTTATTGATGCATTGATATGTAAGCAACACCTGGGCAACAGAATAAGACTCCCTCAACTCCGTACAGGTAACCTTAATGTCCTTATTGATACATTGATATGTAAGCAACACCTGGGCAACAGAATAAGACTCCCTCAACTCCGTACAGGTAACCTTAATGTCCTTATTGATACATTGATATGTAAGCAACACCTGGGCAACAGAATAAGACTCCCTCAACTCCGTACAGGTAACCTTAATGTCCTTATTGATACATTGATATGTAAGCAACACCTGGGCAACAGAATAAGACTCCCTCAACTCTGTACAGGTAACCTTAATGTCCTTATTGATACATTGATATGTAAGCAACACCTGGGCAACAGAATAAGACTCCATCAACTCTGTACAGGTAACCTTAATGTCCTTATTGATGCATTGATATGTAAGCAACACCTGGGCAACAGAATAAGACTCCATCAACTTTGTACAGGTAACCTTAATGTCCTTATTGATGCATTGATATGTAAGCAACACCTGGGCAACAGAATAAGACTCCCTCAACTCTGTACAGGTAACCTTAATGTCCTTATTGATGCATTGATATGTAAGCAACACCTGGGCAACAGAATAAGACTCCCTCAACTCCGTACAGGTAACCTTAATGTCCTGACTGACAGGTAAGCACAGATAAAAAACACTTATTTCTGCCTAGTTCCACATTTTATTTTTATTATTTACACGATTTAGTTAACAAAAATACTTTATTGTTGTGTAACAATGGTCAATCCAAGGTTTTTTATATTTAGCATCCACTCTTTAATCAGAAACCTTTCTTTCTGTCAGGAAAAAAACCACAAAACCACAGAAAAAAAACTTTGAATGGCGTAATAACAGAAAACTCAGGCATACATTTTAATCTCACTGTTGTGTATAAGCTATAAGCTGGTATTTCTATGAGAAATAATTACAGAGACAGTAATACAAGAGAAAGAAATGCAATCAGACATGATAATTTAAAAAACATTTGAGAAACACCACTGGCTAAGAACCAAATCATCCCTGATGATTTTAAGTTCCATAACTCTGAAAACATAATACTGTCAAATGATGGCGCATAAACAAAACCATCTTAGAAAAAACTCATAGATAATAAAGCATCATACTATATGTGGATAGAAACTCGAGTCATTTGACTGAAACAGACACTGAGACAGACCAAACACAAGATGCCCCCTCCCCATTTCTGATTTCCTGAGCATCAAAATACAGAAGAATGTACAACTTACAGTTTCTATGATGTTGTCTGTGTTCATTGCTATATGCTGCACTCCAGCCCCTCCGTAATAGTCTACATACTCCTATAAAGTACAACATTACATATAGGTAATTAATATCATGCAAAGGGAGCAGCGTGTAGCCCCTCCGTAATAGTCAAAATACTGTACTCCTACAAAGTACATGAAATATCAGAAATCAATATCATACGTAGGGAGCATTTTATACTAGCCCCTCTGTTATATCAAAACACTCCTCAAGTACAGCATTAAAGATCAGAGATCAATATCATACGTAGGGAGCAGATTATTCTAGCCCCTTTAGATAATTAAAACACTCCTACAGCATTAAATATCAGAAATCAATATCATACAAAGGGAGCAGTGTGTAACCCCTCCATTATAGTGAAAATACTCCTACAAAGCAGAACATTAAATATCATGAATATCGGTAACCAATATTATACATAGGGAGCAGTTTATACTAGCCCCTCTATTATAATCAAAATACTTCTACAAAGTACAACATGAAACATCATAATCAATATCATACGTAGGGAGCAGTTTATACTAGCCCCTCTGTTATAATCAAAACACTCCTACAATGTACAACATTAAATATCAGAGATCAATATCATACGTAGGGAGCAGATTATTCTAGCCCCTTTAGATAATTAAAACACTCCTACAGCATTAAATATCAGAAATCAATATCATACAAAGGGAGCAGTGTGTAGCCAGGGATGTTCCTAGGCCATTTCTGGATCTGGTAACCAACGTGAAAATAGCTCATATTTTCCCCAAAAATATGCAAAAATGATTCCCATCTCAGAAGTTCCAAAATATAGATTAAATTATTTCAAACAAATTTATCAGATTATTCTTTTCTATTTTTAACCAATTAGCTCTGTATTAAAATCAGATTTGCGATTCAAATTGTTGTTGGAATAATCGGTTACTTTTTTTTTCAGATGTCATTGGCATGATTATAAGTTATATGTACTTGTTGGTTGTACTTAGTGCTGAAAACACATCTTTAGTAACACTGAAGTGAGCAAAATTAAACCTCAAGAAATAATCCGATATAGTCAGAATATTTCTACATTTCGTAGATTTTAAAAATACAGAGCTACATCCTGGAGTGTTTTATCCATGTGTTTTGGCAAGTTTCAGTTGTGTTTAGTTAGATGATTGCATTTGGGGTAATTAGTATGACCCAAATGATGTTTATCGTCTGCATCATCTGTTTTAGTGACTAGGCTACCTAACATGTCACGCAACTCCAAAGAGAGGACTAACATCTTCTTTCAAAGTAGATTTATTTTTTCAACAAATGTCAGCAATGGAAAACAGATGAGAAAATGTTTTCTTGTTTGAATTCTGTTATATCCTGGCTGTGGATTTCTGCATCAACTACAGCAGAGTGTTTTCAGTAACTTAAATGATTGAGTAACATCAGTAGTGACCGTTCTATATTGTGCCATAAATGAGTTCCCAATGTTTATATCTCCCAATACAGTCTGCATTGTACAAATGTATAATTCTTGCCATTTTATAGTGTTTAAAATGTTCTTTAGATTTCTTGATAAAAGGATTTTTTTAAAAAAAAAAAGGTCTACACTAATAAACAGATAACTTTTAGCATGTTCTTTTTGATAATTTAACATACACATGTAGGCCTACCTTATTAAATGTAATTCATAATTATACAAAAATAATGACGTAAACTGGAATTTAATTTTCAAATATCACATATGCCTTTGGCTAGAGTTTGTTTGTTTCTTTATTGTTATTTAACGTCCCACACAAGAATATTTCACTCATATGGAGACGTCATCAAATGCCGGTGAAGGGCTTCAAATTTTGGCCTATGCTCGGCACTTACGGCCATTGAGCAGTGAGTGTTTTTTTAGCGTGCTGACACCTACTGTGACACGGGACTCCCAGTTTTTACTGACTCATCCAAAAGACAGGAATCCAACCTGCCGCCAGTGGGACTCGAACTCATGACCTCACGATCCAGAGTCCAGCGCGCTATGGACAGAGCCAGGCCGGGTCTGCTAGAGTGACATGTATTAACATTAAGGAGGTGATTCAGTTTTAAAGATTTAAAATTTATTTGAAACTTTACATGAAATAATAATTTGATAAAAACATGTGCATTGTAATATAATATATGAATAAAAAATGGAAAACTACAAATAAATTAGAATTCATTTGTAAAAATCAAGCATTAAACAATTTCTTAAAGGAGAAATATTTGAAAAAATTTACAGTTTTATATTCATATTATAAGGGAAAATGAAAATTCCCAATTTTAATCAAAACGTTGTGTATTTTCCTAATTTTCTCGGGCCCTGAAAGCAAAGTTTAGGAGCAGTATGTAATATATATATATTCTCATGTCCATGTGAACTGCTAATTAACAAAATATAATCACTCGCCTACCTGAATCTGACTTTTTCTTTTACCAGGTGCTGGTTCATTTATTGGCATTTTGATTGTTTCTTCATAATTTGTTACGACAATGGACCTCAGTGAGGAGTAGTCTGTGTGTATTTGTTTATCATCAATTGACCAGAATCGGTGGAACATCAAATTCTTTTCATACCTGTAAAAGTCAAATATTGTTACCTGTATTTTTCATGTCAACTATAAGTTTTGGGATATTTTATTGGTTTGTGAAGTTGAAAACTTGTAGGGCGGGGGTTTCATGTTTTCTATGTTTGTCTTTATGTAACATTACAAAGTTTTTTTTAACATTCTTTGATGCACCTCTTGAACATATTGATATTTATGATATATAAAAACAAGAGACCCAGGGGACCTGAAGTCCTTCACTTGGTAAAATTGGTCAACATTGCAGAAAACATTAAAATGTGTGAAAGATGATAAAATGGCTAATAAACATGAAAAACAGTAAGCTCATTGGGCCTTAATAATCACCTGAGTAAAATGTACTTTACTGACAATATACTGAAAAGCAACCAAAAGCATGACAAATTCATTGAAAAGGAGAATTAACTTGCATAAGGGTGGACTGACTCTGTCAATCTGAACCATTCAGAATGCCCTTCACCATGACAATGGAATTATAAACACACTTACCAAGATGCAATGTTCTCCATGGCACTCTCTGGTTGATTACCAACAATATGATCCACAAAATTAAGGCCAGTCTTTGGTCTACAGAAATCAAAACAAATTAAAAGCATTGATTAGAACACATTCATGTACCACAGGAACGAAAAATAAAATCAAAAGCAAAAACAATTTTTGTCAGCATAAATTTTTTTTTAAATTTTCCTCTCCACCAATCAGATTTCAGAAATATCTTCAGACCTGATCAATTCCAGATTCTTAGTCCAGACCATCTTAACTTTTTAAAATGTCAAACATCATATGTTGAAAATACAGAAATTTTCTGCAGCACTTTATTTTTGCGATACAAGTTCTAAATTTATTTGCGAGATGATTTTTTCGTGATTACGATTTCCCATTTCGTCACAATATTATCATATTTCATTATGCAATAAATTTATTTTCTCAAGCAAGAGCTCCTGCTAAGTTACGTGTAAATAGAATCAGAGTTACAGTATTTAATACATACAGAATTTTACACAGAGGGTCTGTGTTCTCTGTTGGTCTGTATCCGGGCAGGAAGTGCCCTTTATATTGGCTTCTTTCCACCAAAGTATGTGTTGTGTCCCCGTACGTCTGGATTTTGGCAAATCTGACCACACCCTTGTCATCTGACTCCTCCCATGGCTCCTTAACAACTACAGCACCTCTTTGTACAGCTCTCTGTTTATGATAAAAATGTCAAATTACTTTACATACTCGCCTCTGGATACATCTGTCATCAATTCAATAAAGCAAAGGATTTCTCATTGTACATTAAAATCTATATTGTTTGTTTGTTTATTGTTGTTTAACGTCCCACTCAAGAGTATTTCACTCATATGGAGACGTCACCAAATGCCAGTGAAGGGCTTCAAATTTTGGCCTATGCTCGGCACTTACGGCCATTGAACAGTGAGGGTTCTTTAACATGCCAACACCTACTGTGACATGGGACCTCGGTTTTTACTGTCTCATCAGAAGGACAGGAAACCAACCTGCCGCCGGCTGGACTGGAACTCAAGATCAAGAGTCGAGAGCGCTACCGACTGAGCCAGGCCGGCTCTAAAAATCTATATAGCCTTTTATCATTTATTAAAGTGGGACCCATTCTTTTGACAACCTGCTTTTAAGGATCATATTCTGAAAACCATTCACTGAAATAATTCTACGAAATTTAAAACCCCTGTCAAGAAACCACCTGTCATTAGAGACCACAGTGGCAGATGAGATGGTCTCTCAAGACAGGTTCCCCTGTTATATCTATTTATAGTTTGATTACATTGAATATTGCGGGCAAATCCTCCACTTCAAATGCTACATCTTTCACGCCATCTCCATGTTTTATAAGATGGTCTCCCATTTCTGAAATAAAACAAATACTAGTATAAATGAATATATACATATATAATGTAAGTCTAAAAGAAAATTGTAATAAACTGAATATGTGCCATAGTCAAACCATTGGGGAATTAGAACGTTAGGGAGAGATAGAACACTAGGGAGATCTAGAATGCTGGGAAGAGGTAGAACCTTAGAAAGAGATAGATTGCTGGGGACAGATAGAATGTGGGGGACATACAGAACATTGGGGACAGACAGAATGATTGGTAGAGACTGAATGCTGGGGACAGAGAGAACTCTGGAGAGAGACTGAATGCTGGGGACAGAGAGAACTCTGGAGAGAGACTGAATGCTGGGGACAGAGAGAACTCTGGAGAGAGACTAAATGCTGGGGACAGAGAGAACTCTGGAGAGAGACTAAATGCTGGGGACAGAGAGAACTCTGGAGAAAGACTGAATGCTGGGGACAGAGAGAACTCTGGAAAGAGACTGAATGCTGGGGACAGAGAGAACTCTGGAAAGAGACTGAATGCTGGGGACAGAGAGAACTCTGGAGAGAGACTAAATGCTGGGGACAGAGAGAACTCTGGAAAGAGACTGAATGCTGGGGAGAGATAGAAATCTGGGGAGAAACAGATTGCTGGTAGAGACAGAACACTGGAAATGGGGAGAGATAGAACCTTGGTGAGAGACAGAATGCTGAGGAGAGAAAGAACACCAGGGAGAAACAGAATGCTGGGGAGAGACAGACTGCTGGGAGAGACAGAATGCTGGGGACAGACAGAACACTGGAAATTGGGAGAGATAGAACCTTGGTGAGAGACAGAATGCTGAGGAGAGAGAAAAAGCTGGGGAGAGACAGAAAGCTGGAGACAGTTTGAAAGCTGGAGACAGAAAGCTGGGGACAGATAGAACACTGGGAATTAACAGAGATAGAATGTTTGGGACAGATAGAACACTGGGGAGAAATAGAATGCTGGGGACAGATAGAACACTGGGGGGAGATAGAATGCTGGGGACAGATAGAACACTGGGGAGAGATCGAATTTTGGGGACAGATAGAATACTGGAGAAAATATAACACTGTATTCAGTCATGTGAAAAATAATTACTATATTTGAATAGGCAATGTTACTTCTTGTTTTTCTGACATTACTGCAGCTTCAACAAATGTATGGTAAAGGTTCTTCAAGTGTTTGAGCTAGAGGTCATATGCATGCTACAATTACACCTGAGAGATACTGAAAATCGATACAGCATTTTTTCATGCATGATAAACTGAGCTTGCAGATTTAAATCACAATAAATGTAGGTCATTTCATGTTCAGAGATACTTTTAATTGTAATAAAATTTGACTGGGGTTGATGTATATGACAATTTCCCCCAAAACGACAATGATCATACCTGTAAATGTCAAATATTGGTACCTGTAATTCTTATGCACACCTGTTTGTTTCGCATTATTTCATTGGCTGGTGAAGTATCAGCTCATATATTGCTATAAATATTGTTGTCTAATCAATTGCACATGAAAACAATTTTCATAAATTCAATCAGTATTTTTGCTTTTAGATAAAAAACACTGCAGAGTTTAAGCTTCCAGGCTTTTCAGACTGTTTAATACAGATATCAAGATACCTTTTGGTTTATATGGTTCAAGCATGGACTGGAAAACAAAAATGATTTTGTTTTGTCGGACAGCATGGGACGCAACATCTCTGCTTCCTGTTTCAAGGCCTTTGTATGCGTAAGGTTCAAAACCCATACGAGTGCAGTAGTGAGAGGCAGCCTGAAAAACATGATATTAAATGGTTACTTTTTCTCAATGTCTAACTAGAATTATTATTTTTCAAATTCCCCCAAGTCAAAATGTACACTAGACTCTTCCTTTTACTTTAGAAATTCTCTGATTACAAACACAGAAATGTTTTGAATAACTAAAATGTGTAATTCACCCAAAAGGAGACGTCACCTCAAATTTTAGCCCATGGGCCTGTGCTAAGGACTGATGCCATTGCAGTGAGGGTTCTTTTACAACATTAGCAAAGGAACAGTCACTACCACTTCACAAGATTTTTGTATGACCCTGTACCAGCAATCAAACCTGGGACATTCTGCTTGTGAGTCAAAAGCTCTACCACAAAAGCTAATTTTGATGATACATATACAGTGAAGCCTGTATAGAGGGGCCACCCAAGGGACCAGAAAATATTGACCTTTATGTGCAGGTGACCCTTATACACAGGTGCAATTTAGTTGAAGTATGCAGTCAAGAGACTTGAAAAAACTGGCCTTTATAAAGAGGTTATCCTGATACAGAGGTGGCCGCTATAGCAGGTTTTACTGTACATGTAAATATATATGAATTCATACTATCTATAATATATAATCTGTTGTAAACACAAATGACTAATGCATTAGTTCACACACTGACTCTGAATTAAGAGTGCACTATTGTTAGGAGTAAGCTGTGTATTACCTATAGTTAAATATATCTAGGTCATAATTTATGGTTTCATTCTAACTTTTCAACATATGCAAATAACCAAATCATGATTGTTCAACATTTATATTTTTCAATGACCATATGATATCCTAATTGCCCAAAATTCCTAAAGGGCAAAAATCTGAATGTAATATCCTTTTTTCTACTTGTACAGTCAACTCTTGTTATAATGGCCAGGTTGGGATCCAGTAAAATTGCTGTTATATCAAATATGCTGTTACATGTATATCAAATTTCCAGGCTTGGCAACAAAATAAGAATGTGTGAACATAGTTTGTTGTTATATCCCATTAAATGTCAAACCCTAAATTCAGTATAATTGCATGAATGAACTAGAATGAATACAACAATAAAAGTTTTATTGTTATTTTCAGTCTATCAATTTATATTAATAAATCAGGGCAACTATTTTTCATTTTTTATGCTTTGCTGTTATAACAAGTTAATTCTAGAGGTAAAACACATGTTTGTTGGCAAATGTCACTGCCAGTGCCGGAAAGCAAATTGAAATATGCCGTTATATCAAACAAATTAACATGTGTGTAAATTCTTCTGCCATGAAATTTCTGCCGTTAACCAAAAATGCTGTTATATCAAGTGCTGTTATAATAACAGTTGACTGTATAAAAATGAAATGTATGCCTAGTATATACATGCATATGTATCATCCTGATTTATCATACTTAAAAAAAAGTAGATCAATATCATTAGATAGTATGAAAACAGTTTTAAACAAATCTTTAAAAATATATATCTGCACTGTACAATGGAACCTTGTCAATAAGACCACATAATTACTAACAAGACTCAAAGTGGTGGGATTAGCAATTTACAATATTTATTAAGAAATTAATGTGAAAAGTACGTCTAAGTATGGTGTTCTTAGATCGGATTCCGCTGTATTTGTACCAGTAGTTCATGAATTATTTTAAGACATACCTGTTTGGCATTGCCGACCCAAAATGTCACATGGTCAAAGCACACAAATTTACCAGACTCTGGCTGAAATGAAATACGAAACATAAATATATATATAGTCGATTAATCTACATCTAATACATCATAAAATTATTTCTTCTGAGTTATTTGCGGGTCAGTAGAAGTTTGGTGGGGTTAGATTTTTTATGTTACTGTTCCTGTGGGCCACTTGGGAAAACAAAAAGCCCAAGTGGCCTTAAGTAGCTCAACTGGTAAAATTGGTCAACATTGCAGAAAACAAAAAATGTGTAAAAGATAAAATGGCTAATAAACATGAAAAACAGTAGGCTCATTGGGCCTTACCAATCACCTGAGTGAAACGTATTTTACTGACAATATACTAAAAAGCAACCAAATGCATGAAAAATTCATTGAAAAGGATAATTAACTTGCATAAGGGTAGACATGCCTTGCCAACTTTTTTACAGATCTTTCGAGATAATGTGCAACAACAGTTGAAAACATGTGAAATCCATTTAAAAAGGGGAAATAACTTTCACAAGGATCACCCTTACAATTTCTGCACAAAAACGTTTTTGTAGATCTTTGTGGTGATCACTGGATAATCGGAAAAAACAGCCCAAAACATGAAAATATCCACATAAAAGGGGAGATAGTGCCCATAAGAATCAACCTGACAATTTAATTCCTGTTTGACTTTTTCGCAAATCTTTGCGTACTTAACTTTTTTGCTTCTTTCACTTTCTCTTTTATGATTTTATCTATTATATTTTTCAAGATAATAGGACAAAAATGTCAAAAACACAAGAAATCCACTAAAAGGGGAAATAACTCCCATAAGGGTCGGCCTGACAATTTTGGCCCATTGACTTTTTTGTAGATTTTTGCATGCTGAACATTTTTGCTTCTTTCAACTTCTCTCTATCTATCACACTTTTCAAGATAATAGGACAAATCTGTCAAAAACATGAGAAATCCACTAAAAGCGGAAAAAACTCCCATAAGGGTCAACCTGACAATTTCGGCCCATTGACATTTTTGCAGATCTATGTGTGCTGAACATTTTTGCTTCTTTCAACTTCTCTCTATCTATCACACTTTCAAGATAATAGGACAAATCTGTCAAAAACATAAGAAATCCATTAAAATAAAAAATAACTCACGAAAAGGGCGACCTGACAATTTCAGCCTAATTGACTTTTTTGTAGATCTTTGCATGCTGAACATTTTTGGTTGTTTCACTTTCTCTCTATTTGTTATACTTTTCAAGATAATAAGACAAAACTGTCAAAAAAAAAAAAAATTTCTGGTTTTTTTTGTAGATCTTTTCATGCTGAACATTTTTGCTTCGTTCAACTTCTCTCTATCTATCACAATTTTCAAGATAATAGGACAAAACTGTCAAAAAAATGAAAAATCCACTAAAAGGGAAAATAACTCCCAAAAGGGGTGACCTGACAATTTTGGGCCGATTGAGTTCTTTGTAGCTCTTTGCATGTTGAACATTTTTGCTTCTTTCACTTTTACTCTACTCTTTTAAACTTTTCAAGATAATGTCAAAAACCCTCCAAAAACATTAAAAATCCAATTAAAAGGAGAAAAAACTCATAACGTTCTGGAGAAGTAGTCAAGAATGTCAGTAAATTTTACAAAAAAAACCTTATATTTTCCATTTACTTAGGTGCCTGTGACCTTGACCTTTAAACCCATGACCTTGAAATTTTGTCAAAATGATCCTCAGATAATTCCTAACAACTTTTTCATATATATCTATGTATACAAAAAGTTTATCAGTTTTGAGTTATTTAACAATATGTAATACAAATATACCCTGTGTTACTGAAGTGCCCCTGGTGGCTAATTTATGGAGAGATTTCATTTTCATTTTCAAACTTTGTAGATATTGACTTTATAATTGTGCATACAAAATTTGAAACTCATCTGTTCATTGGCTCACGAGAAGAAGATTTTTAAAGATGTACCACAAACTTAATCCGGCTTCACATGTGGATGCTATATGCCAAGTTTGGTTAAAATTGGCCAACTGGTTCTTGAGATGTTTAAATGCAAAGGTTAACAGACGGACGATGCCGGACGCCAGACATTTGACTATAGCAATAGCTCACTTGGCCCTTAGAGCCAGGTGAGGTAAAAATGTTACATTTAATTCCTGTTACATATAATTCTCTAAACTGTGAATTACTTAAGTTTTACCTCTACTTATAATACTATTAATATGATTAAAAAGAAAATGGTAAATAAACAGATATTATTTTCTTTCCTGTAATAGATAGTCCAGCACCATACAAATCCTGTTTTGTGAGAAATATCATAACATGTACGTTCTCTCTACCAGATGACATCTTAGAGTGTAATTCTTTAAATGACAGATAAAACAGAATCCTCTTTCTGATGTGGGCAATATGGATTATTAATTATCATATCTCCTAATATCATACTAATACAAATAGCAAATGATAGTATTACATAAATGCAAAATCGCCATATTTAGTAGAGAGTATATAATATATACAGCATTATGATGTGTTGACAAAAGGTTTATACTTCAGTAACGGTAGTTTTTTACATAATACAAGCTGTTGCTATTCATTGACAGATACACACACTTGGGTATGACAACATCTCAAGCATTATACTCACTGATACATTACCTATAAATCATTTAACTGTGGTCCATATAAATGTACACTACTTGTCAAACATCTTGTTTCGACGTATTAGTCTAGACACTACCTATTTCTGTTTTTAAAGGCCCATGACTGGTCAAATTGAACTACATGAAATATTGTAAAAAGTTCTCCGATTCACACATTATACAATTTAAAGACATACCAATCAAAACTAGTGCACACATACACTGCAATTAGTCAGAAAATGTTAAAAAACAATGTGATACAAACACTCCTAATTAGCGTGTACCGTTCACTGCTGTTACATCGATACGGAAAGCATGTCAAACATGAATGTACGTCAAATTGTGGAAAGTATTTCACCGAAAACTGCAATTATTCATTTTTTAAATAAAAATATTGTATTTCTATACATATACTTTTACCACTTTCAAGTTAAATAGATAAAAACAAAAGAAAGTATTGGTATTCTCCTATTGGAAGTATTGGTCTGTTCCTTTCCATTCAGATTTGTCAGAATTGTTAGTGTTTATATCATTTGACCTCAAAAGAATGTTGAGCAAGATCGCTTCCGGTTTCATAAAATTTACATTGACAACATTCAGTGATATCTTGTCACAGTATGTCTTACAAAGTTACATGTGTTTTACTTTTAGTAGGTTGAAATTATAGTTATATACATGGCAATTGTGTGGTGTTTGCAAGCAGTGCAATTTTGTTTGAAAATTATGACGTTTTTCGATGGCATAAGATGTTTCTGTCAGTTTTTGTTATACGAAACTTATGCGAATATGTCAAGATAGACGGGCTTTTATGTCATAGGCATATGGCATACTTCCAATACCCCTATAAGATGGTTTACCACGCGCAATGACGATCCTACTAATAGTATGATCCTTAAAGGTTCCTCTAAAACAACAACTAATTGACATTACAATTTTCTGTACTGTCATATAAACAACTGAAAATTCTGACATAGTGATTCCTAAATTTGCCATGAACTGTAAACAAACAGTATAGGTCGCTATGCTCTTTCCTACTCGTGGATTCATGTGCCCAAAATCACTCATGCATATTTTGTTTTCATTATTCATGAAGCCTCAGCCAGTGTGAGTAAACAGTGCTTACGCATTCGTCAGCTAATCAGATCGAGGCTATTAAACAATTTCAGAATTGTATTAGATCAACGGACTTCGTGATAACTACCATTGCCAATCACAACTACTGTGATTGGATAAATTTAACAATTATTGAGTGTTCAATAAACACGGGTCATTTGCAGTTGATATACATTCTATTCTTATTACCCTTTCGGTTTACTTTCATACATCATCATTTCATACCTAAATCAGGCAAAGTTGGTCTTTGTCATCGTTTCAAAACCTTTGTTTCTGAAATTGTCCATGTGTCGGGTATATCGGGTGATCGCGACACATTTTTAACTCATCCCATCGCATTCTTGGCTTTATCATTCTTGACACATATCATGAACTGCCCAACTCCACCAGACATGGTGGCACGATTGATGAGGTACCCATACTTTTCACAGTTATATTGTTTTGATTTTGTCAATGTCCGCATTCAGGGTAACATTAAAGATTGGGAAAAAATTCTTTTTGTGACCTGAGATGTTGATATAAATAATGATTATAACCTACAGTGGTCACAGGAACCCTTTACATTCCTTGGAATTATTTTTTCTGTAAATATTGAGAATATGATAACTTTAAATTATGAAAATAAAATGAAAGATATAGAAAATATTATAAAATCATGGAATAGACGTCTTATAAGTACAGCAGGTAGAATAACTGTAGTAAAGTCAATAATATTACCGAAACTTACACATTTGTTTATAAGTTTACCTAATCCAAATAGATATATTAGAAATTTAGAGACTCTTTTTTATAAATTTATTTGGAAAAAACAAAAATGATAAAATTGCTAGGAAAATTTTGATACAAGATTATGCAAAGGGGGGATTTCGTATGATTTGCATTAACTCTTTCATTGAAAAGTTTGAAAATTACCTGGATCCGCCGTACATTGCTGTATTCGTCTGAATCATCTTGGTTCACTCTTTTGTGTGACACATTACCAAACAATTTCAAATATCATTTAAACTTTGATGCTTCCTACTTTATGCATTTAGCATTGAAAACAAAAAATTTGTTTTGGCGTGATGTTTTTAAATCTTTTTATCATTTTTAGAAATATCACTGATGCTGATGAAAATTTCTTATTTCACCCTATATGGTTTAACGAACATATAAAAATAAATAATGAAGTTGTTTATTATAAACAATGGTTTGAAAAAGGTGTTGTATATATCTTTGATTTATTTGATGAGAATGGTGAAATATTAAATTATGTTAATTTTTGTGATAAGTTTATGTTAAATACTCCCTTTACTTTATACTATGGTATTGTGAATTGTGTAAGGAATATAATTGGTGTTGTTGACATGACCCACTGGCACACAAGCTTTCCATTCCGGCCTAGATTTATACAAATTCTTATGAAAACTTCAAAAGGGGTAAAACACATTTATGACACTTTCATCAATCATTCCAGTAGTAGACCAAAACATGAAGGGAATTGGGAACGTGATCTGAATTTTTATCCTGAGCCAGTTTGGTGGCAAAAACAAAATAACCTAGTCAATCTGTTTACTGATATAAATTTAAGATGGTTTCATTACAGAATTGTTCATCGAATTATTGGTACAAATTCTTTTTTATATAGAATAAATATAGCAGACTCAAATGTTTGCAGCTTCTGTAAGGAACATTCTGAAACTATAGTTCACTTATTTTGGTCTTGTCCTATAATAACACAAATTTGGATTTTAACTTCAAACTGGATGAAAAACCAGCTAGAAATAGAGTTTAACTTAAATTGTACCGATGTTATTCTGGGTAAAATGTCAAAATCAAACATACCAATCAACTTGATTATATGTCTTGTTAAAAAATATATTTACAAACAAAAGTATAATAATTGCATTCCTCATTTTAATGGTGCTAAAAAGTACATAGAATATTACATCCGGACAGACAAATATAACTGTATGAAAAATTTGAAGCATGAAGTGTTTAATAAAAAATGGGGAAATTTCAGTAATTTAATAATTGAATGATTTCATGTTAATATTGTTCCTTAACAATATTACAAGTATATATATATTTTTTTTTTTTTTTTTTTTTTTTTTGTGTGTGTGTGAAAATCCTTTCTTTCTTATGTATATGTTCCTATCTCTATGTGTGTATATTTGTGTGTTTGGTATTTGGTCAAATATATGATATTCCCGTACTCCCTAGCCAGGTGGAGTTGTAGGGGTTGATGTGAAAAACCTGGCCAAATGCCATAATAATAAATAAAAAAAAATAATAATAAAAAAAATAAAAAAATAAAAATAAAAAAAATGTCCGCATTCAGGGTAACATTAAAGATTGGGAAAAAATTCTTTTTGTGACCTGATATATTTATTCATACATTCATCCGAATTTCTTCAGGTGTTTAAAATAGGGTTGAAAAGCATACATTTTACATAATACATGCACTTTCCAATAAAAAGCACATCCTGTTTTTTTAAAAGTACATGTAAATATAAAACACATAAAATCGACCGACTTTAACATAATCCGAGCGAGTAAAGGACCGAGATCTCCCTGACCGAATTACAAAGTACATTTGATATGGCGAGAGAGTTTATCTGAAAGGTCATTGCATACAGAAATACAGCTGGATTTTTTAAGGTACAGGAAAACTTAAATTCTAATAAAACAAATAACTTAGAAAAGATGATCTTTTACAACTTTTCACGTGTTTGATAATGTATTTGAACACAAATTTTATCAAATTTTCGACTATATGTCTGGGGACAAAAATAATCATTGTGACAGCTTATATCACTTTAAGTACCTACTGTCTTGACCTTTGACCCCATGATTTTGGAACTTTGTCACATTTATGCATGCTTCTTAGATCATTCCTAACATTTAAATCAGTCAATCAATCAGTCAATCAGTTTTGAGTAAACACTTACTAAAGGCTCATTTATGAACACATTTCAATTTTGTTTGCAAACAATGAAGATATAAACTTGATAATAATTTATTCCAAATTTCAAAGAAAACTAAACACTGGTTTAAGAGGAAAATATTTTTTTTAAATGTACCAAGTCTGGTCCTTTTTTGCCCCTTTTCAAACCCTAGTAAGTCCTAGGCTCCTAGCATAAAAGTTATGTCATTTTGTACTTATAACCTGAAAACTGCAGATCACATCCCCACACTCCCTTAACTTTCACAAACACAAATTAATTTCCATTTTGATCAGTACTTTGCAATCTGTCCATACCACCATTAGGCAGTTTCTTGTTTTTGTCTTGTAATTGTTTTTGCTGTTATTCAGCTGGGTTATCTGTTACTTATAAATGAAATAATGAAAAACTGGGTTACCTGTAAATGAAATCATACAATGTTGTCATATGATTGTAATTCTATGATAATGCTGGGCATTCAAACTTAAAACTTGTCAAACCAAAGAAACATCCTATGATATATATAATAAGATATAAGATCAGATATATATAATAATAATATATCTATGTAACATATCAATGACTAAATAACAAGAGCATGAACTGCAAAAAAGTAGCGTTTGATTATTTCTGCATGTAACAAGTAGGTATATTGCAACTGAGAAAAACAGAATTTTTGCGGAAAATAAAACCCATGTGTATTAATAACGTACATCAAAGATTTTTTTAAATATACTACAAAACCTATAAAACCTAATGTAAAATACGGGTCCAAATTTACCTCTATTCCGACGTGTTTAGTTACTAAATTGAACAGTGGTGATGAATTGCCAGCCGTATAGGCGCCGTTTCAGAAAGCCAAAATTATAAAGTTATTTAGATAGTTCAAACCTCGGTCTTTCGTGAAATACTAATTAATGTACAAAACTACTCAGCTTGGTCATGCCTTTTATGGCATTTAACGCAGGCCTAGAAAAGAGGAGCAGAGGTTATTCATTTGCCCTCTAATAAATATGTTATATTCTGTTTAATGGGTGAATTTTAAGTAAAATGTGATAATGATGTTAAGTTTTACACAATACATTTAAATGATAAGTGAAAAATACCTAAAAAACAATTAGGCCTATAATTAGTTATATTATACCTCTTCATAAATTCTAGCGATTTCATTGGACAATTTTCACTGTCTCAGTCATTCTAGGGTGATATTCAGCAGGGTAATATTCAATAAAAATATCACATGCAGAAATGGATGCGCGTATGGTTCATTTGTTTTTCCTATGTAGTAATTAGGTGTAACCTTTATATGAGTTATGTAACATGCATTTCTTCGACGCAGACTGAAACCGAAAGAAACAACAACCGAAATTAAATGATTTGACAGCACTGATATATCATTATCAAATATATTTGCTAAAGTCAGCCAAACAGACATGCTCACTTGAGGCTTAAGATTCAAAATCGATGCTAAGAACGGTTTGAGTATCGAAGGCAGTTTGTATTACGAACGTGATGAACTTACATACATGTAGATTTTTGCATGAATAAAGTATAAAAATAATACTGCTGTTGCCGTTTATTTTGTGTTTTATGTAATTCAATGGATAATATGATGCTTCAATACAATGGATCGGTATAATATAATAAATATAACATTCCTGAGAGGGTGGTAGTGGAAATTGTCATCCCGAGGTTGACAATGTATTTCCACGGGGTGACAATTTCCACTACCATCCTCTCAGGAATGTTATATTTATATAAGGTACTGACTTTTTTGTAGACGCTGTTTCTAAGTAAACCGATAACTTGACTACTTCGCTAAACCATCTATGGACATAAATAAATAAATAAAATTGAATTTAACATATTTATTGTAACATTGATTAAATATGTTTTCCCAGCCCCATGGGCCTACCAAAGATGTTGCAGCGTTAACCAATCTGCAATTTAACCGAAATGGTAAGGTCGCCAATCAATCAAACAACAGTCTGATGTCCAGCGGAATTGTCCCACACAAGACCTCATTTTAGAACCGATTATATGGTTTGATTTTAAACCTTTGAAAAATATATAAACACCATTTATATGGAACATAAAGTTGCCATTTAGATCTGTTTCGCTAATTTTTCGTTATGGAATAAATACACGTTTGATCAAAATGACACTTTTAACACCACAACTCTCCGAAACAAAACTTTTCTCAGATACAAAGCATGTATTTAGACTTAAATCGTATTCACATTTAAAATGCAAATTCTGTGCAACTGTTCCTTATTCCCAAGATGCTACAATGCTACTACTAAAACGACAGATTGGTCGTGTAAGCATTTCTCTCCAATAGAATGAAACATTTCCACTCAATTCAATATTAATCTTGACACACCCCTTCAAATTTTATTCTATATCAAATCTCTATAACCATGTGAAAAAGGTTCTATTTATTAACTTTTGCACGCAACACTGTATGTATAATGTTAACATGCAGGGTTCAAAATAGTGGTAGTCTGCCCGCGGACTAGCTAGTCAAGGTTGTTCTTCAGCTAGTCCAGCTGGTTGCTATGACTCATGAGAATATAAAAACTCAAAAACAGATAAATTTACTAAAACTACCAATTTAATAATTCTAAGTTGCATGTTTTATCTTTTGTATAAGAACAGACAATATATTCATGAAGTCTTAAGAAATTTAGTTTATTCATGTGCAGCGAAAGAAAGACAGTGTCTGAAAAAAGGTAGCATCCGAGAATAGATATTGTATATACAGTCAACTTTATATATAGAACGGTATGTCATCCATATGTCTTTAAGCACATACCGGAAATGTTTATTGTAAGCTACATACAGTATTGTATGGTCTGTACATGTATACCTTATTCCTTTGAAGTTTTATAAAAATCTGTACTCTTAGTAAGATAAAAAAGAATATGATTCCAGTAAAAAAATGGTTTATACTTGTTTTGAAGTATTTGATAAGTGATAATAAACCTTTAAAAATGTTGAGTCATTATGGAAACTTGCTTGCACTGCACATCCGTGAAAATGACTATATACACAATATTGATGATTATATATACACTGAGTCTACAGCATTCAATTTACAGAACCATTCAAGGGAGTATACAAAAAAGGTCACATATGACAGGTGATCTCTTAATTCAGGTTGCCCAGTTTCTAATCATCAGAGATTTTATTATGTGCATAAAATTACAAAAGGATACATATTTTAATTTTTTATTTTTCATTTCTATAATTTGCTTTAACAGACACATTATCTTAACTGTCTGATTTCCAGACCTGTAATAAACTGTATATATTATATGCCATTATGTGTGTGTCTTTGTATTGGTTTTACAACATAACAGCAAGTCTCAACCTGTGAGGGTAGTTCTGTCACAGGAATGAGAATAAATATTTAAGAAAAATTTATTTATTTTGAATACTTTATAAATACATCTATGTTTAAAGGCATACAGGCTGTAACTTAAAAAAATATATATTTATATATCCTGCGATTAGACTTAAACTATGATTTAAAAAAAAAGCAGCCAAGCTAACATTTTGAATGCAAACAAAAAAGAACCATTTTGATAGCTTGCACATGTCGACCCATTAAACAGCCAGGGGACTACAAAAATCAGTAAAAATGGGTGGACACATATGGGATCAATTGATAGTCAAATAGATGTTAAACAGTTAAAATATTTTATAAGATACAGTGATAAAGTTGTTGTAGTTATTACCAAGAACACCTATCAACATAATTTTGTTGATGGGGGAGGGTGGGGGGGCTATAGATAAACTGTTACTTACAGTTTTTCACATCTCCATGTAAAACAGCTAAAAAATAATCTCGATCATATGTGAAAGAGGGGGATGGGCGCTTATAGGGACAAGGGTGCTCCATGGGTCAAATACGGTAACTAAATTACAGATATGGTCAAATGTAAAAGTGTAATTTCTTCACAAATGTATTATGATAATTTCAGTAATTATCAAGGACAAATTCTCTTTTACTTAAAACAACAGGTGCTCTAAAACTCTGCAGATGTCAGCAAGAGTATACCTCAAATCACGTTAGTAATATGTACACGTTTTAATATGTACATATTTTGTAAGTGTTGTCAGGTGGAAAGCTGTATATTATGAAATATGACAATCTCTACACGTGCTAATGACAGTAATAATTAATTACTCTCCACTGAGATGTACAGAATTAATTGGAGAACACCTCTCTCTCTTTCTCTCTCTTTCTCTCTCTCTCTTTCTCTCTCTCTCTCTTTCTCTCTCTCTCTCTCTCTCTCTCTCTCTCTCTCTCTCTCTCTCTCTCTCTCTCTCTCTCTCTCTCTCTCTCTCTCTCTCTGTACATAGCCACTTGCGGTAGTCCTATTGGGACAGTGCCTGCATCAGAAACAGGAAATTGGAAATTTTGGATTCAATATATACCATATTTCACAACCAGACTGTAACCCCTTGTCAAGAGCTTGATTAAGAAATGAAAGTTTTTAAATTCAAAGAAGTAAAAATTACAAATTCGAGAACACTCAGTACATCGGCATCCGTCTATAGCACAAGTAAAAACTTCATGACACTCTGTCTCACCTACAATCACAGTTCATCACATCTCAATCACAGTGTCTGGTAATAAGACATGTCCGGTAATAAGACACATGGCATCTGAGTCACTGTGTGTGATAATAAGACATATCCGGTAATAAGATATGTGACATTTGAGTCACAGTGTCTGGTAATAAGACATGTTTGGTAATAGGATCCGTGATATTTGGGTCATTGTGTCTGGTAATAAGAAATATCTGGTAATAAGATATTTGACATTTGAGTCACAGTGTTGATATACACTTGATTTTTGGACAAGTCATTTTTGCATTCGGACAAGTAGATTTCAATACTACCTGTCCTGCAGGATAAGTGGAAAATTTTATGGTTGTCGACATCTGACCTATGCACTAAAAATACAGTTCATCCTCGATATACCGCCACCTTTTGTTTTCCTGGATTTTGGCAGTATAATGGGTTTGGCAATATATCGTGGTTTACTATTTTCGAGGTGTGGTCGTTTTCATCATGACATGTCTTTAGTCCCTGTTGTATATCATATCCTGTTAACAACTCACAATCATAAATATCGGATCTTTTGTTTATTGTCTCAGTTTGGACAATTTTACCACCCAATTGAAATAGCCAAAATTAAGCCATCCAAAATACAGAGAAGTACATGTTCAATGGCCTGAAAAATCTAAATCTGTTTCTAACATTAACCCGGAAACATTTCTAATGTTAACTTTCATCATTTTTTTGTTTAAAATAACTCCATGACAGGCCGCTAATACAAAGGCTTTAAGTTTATATATCTCTCATCTACACATAATTATTTCTTGACATGTAATAATTGCTGTATAAACACACAAAGTGACAATTTTTTCTCCAACTTTAACGGAAAATTGTGACACACAGCTAGTCCTCATCTGACTTTTACACTTTGTTTATACAGCCGGATATCAGTTTATGACACATGATAATCGAGTTATCTCCCTTTGCAGTCAAAGTATGAAGTAAACAAGCTACTGTCAGCTAAAATTTTTACTCACACCTGTTTTTCCAACTGGTCTGTCGATATAATTGAGGGATTTAACATATATAAATGACCATTTGTACAGGATAATCGTCGACGGATGGTGGCATACAGTTTTTGGCGTTACAATGAGGGAATTATATGGGAGGAAATCCGTTCTTCAAGAAACAGTGGCGTTATGCGGGTTTGGCATTATAACAGAGGACGATATAACTGGGGTGATCTGTATACTATATTATTATTAAAACTCTGTTAGATTCTCACTATCGTTATCGTTCTTGATATGAAACAACTATGGATAATCAAGTTATGAAGTTTTTTCATAAATTTCTTGGAAAATGTTATTTAAATAAAATATTCTTGAAATGTTAATGGTAGTTGTTTACTTTTTTAGTTTTCATGTTGGTATATTAGTACATCATGACTTCTTAGGTCATGGTTTGTTAAATACATACTATCTATTCAGCATAGTTTTCATCTGTTCTTAACAATGGGTGACTATACCTGACAACAAGCCCTATACTTAAGCGATCATATTTCCCACTGTTACAAGAGTTATTCCCCTTTTCTAGATGGTGTTTTTTCGACAATAAACTTGGCTGCAAGTGCAGCAGACATACTGCCAGTGCTGAGGCAATATAATGTTGTGTTTACTGTCATTCACGAACCAATATATTTTCTGATGGAATATCTAACAGAAAATAAAATGACAATGAGAAATTCTACAATTTAAGGTAAAAAATCCATGCAATTAAGTACTGTTTGCATGAGAATGTGAGAAAACAATGAAATGCACGAGTCTCACAGCTAATGCGTAAGAGCTGGCACTACTGCTATAGGAGAACAGTTCCCACGGAAAAGGGCCATAATAGATTAATAAACAATTTGCCCTCGGAAATATGACTTGCCTTGGGTAAACAAATCCTGGTGTCTCCCTACAACCAGGGCAACAAATGAATACTGTTTACATATATGTAATTCATTTTTTATAAGTATACACCAGTGCAATCAGATCAAATGCCTAGACTGCAAACTGCATGAGATAATGACATGTTTTCATAGAACAGTAATTAGTATTTGGACAGTTACTTAATGACTCAACAAGGAATTCTAAAGTGCATCTAAAGGACAGCGGCAGTACAAAATTGACATGGCAGGATAAATACAAGCTGACAAACAAAATCTTTTTAACTCTGTATAATTTATTGCCGATTTATTATTTAAATGATCAAAACTGTCATTATAGTATGATGTTTGCGTGTTAATTACTATTTAAGATTCTGAAGTACAGTACATACCATACATAGATATTAAGGTCGGTGTATGAGTGCTCAACCAACACAGTGCTCCACCAGAACCGTTTGTTTTTTGTTTCAAAATTAAAGTTGATATAAAATAGAGGCAATTGTTACATGTTTTGTTTATTTTTCCTTCATTACAAAGGAGTTGTTTACTTCGCGTGGAGCGTAGCAGACGACAAAATAACAAGTGTCATAGAGTTACATTTGCCATAGCCTATCATTGCTGTTGCAGAAAAAAAGTTTGAAAACACAAACAACTGACAAATAAAAAAGGTAAGTATGTAAAAACTTATCAGAACGAATTACTTCTATTTATTTCAGCATATAACTGAGATACATCCTTTATTAATATCAGTTTGACCACCCATCTTCGACCATCTCCATTGTAAACAACATGGTTGAAAGTTAACTAATAAAAGAAATCATTTCGGAAGAAACATTTCGGCGGGGACCAGTTCGTTTTTTGTTCACGGACTATAAAATATTGGATCTCAAATGTCCATTTCACTTAATCTTTAAGCTGAATAACTAAATATTAAATATCATATAATATGCAAATCTAGGTCTATAGAGCTCTATTAGACTATTACCAACAATGGTCTTTTGTTATTCTCTAACATAATTTAGAGGAAGGAGTGAAGTCACAGACACGAGTACATAATCGTAATATTATTTTAATTCATTATTTGAAATAAAAGTATAAGTAATATTTCCAGACATTTTACTTAGATAAAAGACACAATATAATACTGTTATATTTAAGTCTCATTTACTCGTTTTATTAACGAAAAAAACGGGTGGTCTAGCACTGGTTTTCCAATGGTAAAAATTTGTACGCTACACATTACACAATAACCGCTCCCTAAGCAGACAATATGTATGCTACACATTACACAATAACCGCTCCCTAAGCAGATATTTTCGGGTTTCTTCGCATTTACTCGTCTGCTAATGTCTGCAGATGAGATTGACAACAGAATTGTCAATGATATCCATCAACTTAATTTTTCAGAACAAAAAATCCTATTCCTGTGATCGAGCACTGGTACACTGACTCTAACTATATATATATACATTGACCTGACACACGAGATCTAAGTGTTATGATCACGTATAATGCACATCCTGTATGTATGTAATGGTACATACGACGATGTGTGCACAATGCGTGTATCATACAATATCTATTATCAGAACTATATCAATGTTACAAGTGGCAAGGTACTCAGTAAAGTGTTACTGGAATTTTGATTTTTTTCGTGTTTTTTTTATTTCTATTATATCTATATAACATATATACATATAACACATTTATATGTGTTACAAACTTCCTACTGGTTAAGGAAATAAAGTTATTGAATAATATTTGCTTTTCAATGTATATAAATATAGAAAAAAATCTTCTGAAAAATAGTTATTTTCTTGGTTTTTTTTTTTTAATACATGTACATTGTATGCCATGCTCTCCTATTTTTGAATGCATACTACTGAATGTTTATATGTTGTCTATCACAGGTCCACCAAAGAAGTAAAGCGGCTTTAAGTCGCACATCCGGGATCTGTCAAAAACCAAAACAATACAGTCTATTTTCAAAAAATAGGTTGTACTGATAAAACATATTGCCTTGAAGGTAACTGGTAAAATGCACTAGTCGGCAAATTTGTGCTTTATCTGTGCTATTAATTCCTGTGGTAATTGTAACAATATGAGGTACGGGAGATAAATCTTTTAGGAAATTATATACGTGAATAATTGGTGTGACTTGAAATAGTTGATGTGTATTATATGTATTTGGGAAAACACGGGCAGCTAAAATTACATGATTTCTAATTCGGTCAAGTAAATATGTTGACAAAGTGTAATTTAGATATAAAATTCCAAATTCAAAATTACTCAGCATAATATTTAGTATTATTACTTAGCATTATTACAATATACTGTTTTGGATAAACAACTTGTCAACACTTTTACAAATTCAGCAGCAATTGAAGCTGCATGTTAAAAGGTCAAATATCTGTCATCATCAGTTTTGGTAAACAAGAATTGATGTTAATGATAATTAATATAAAGTACTGAAGTTGCACTAAGAATGATAGTGTAAAAAGGTTACCAAAGGTTGCATTATGACAGATTTTGATGATGCTGGCGCCCGTATTCTCCCAATTGTAGATGCATTTAACTCTCTAGAAGTTTCTAGAACTTTAGTGTTTTGCGTTGGTCAAAACTGACAAATGTATATAAGCACTGGAGTTCTGGAAACGAGAGAGACCAGCGGGAAACCGCCTAGAGAGAACACCACCATACTCTCTGATTGTTGAAACATTTGTTACCATTGCTGTACTCTGCTGTGCTGAGAATAAAACTATACGATCACAGACTGGACTTTGAGTTATTGATATTTGTGGGTTGGTTTACAAATATCGATTTGGTGCCTTTTGCCCTGGATAAAAATATGTGAACAACACAAGACTTGAAACGAAAAGGTAAGACTTTTACTTTTCTTAGTACCTTATTATTTTGACCACAAATTGTGAACATTCTTTTTGACAAACTCTAAAACTTAAAACTTAATTTAATAAAATTTAAATTAACCAAAACTCTATCTTAAACAAAAACTACAATTTTAACTTATTTAGGCAATAGTATTAAACATCCATAAAAACTTATTTTGAAAACTTTAACAAAATTAGTTAAACACAAAATTTAACATTTGAAATAAATACAAAATTAAAAACAGAATTAATAATGGCAGAGGAAAATAGTAGACTAAAATTCAGTAGTATGGCTACGGCTTTAGAAGAAATTGAGGATAATTTAATGTTAGACGACATCATAAATAAAACTAGACCAACCACGTCAGATCAGACAGACATGCAAAATGAAACTGAAAATAGAAATATAACGAAAACAAAAGCATCAGGTCAGTCAGACGTATCAAACAAAACCGAAGGTAGTAGTAACAGGTACTACAGTATATCGGGGGGAGTAGGAAATAGAGAACCACCATTTTGTAGAGTGTCTGGGATACCTGAAAAACAAAGGTGATAATGATGAAAAAGAGATGTTTGATAACATTTTGAGACAATTCTCTAACATGGCAAGTGCAATGGCAGTACCTGTACATCAGGTAATTAAGAACTTTTCGGGTAAACCGGCAGACCTTAAGGCATGGATATCAGACATAGAAAGATATGCAATTTAGTTGAATTAAATGTACAGAAAAATGCCGGGTATAGCATTGGTAACATGTTCAGGGGGCGGTAGCGGATTTCATTAGGAGGTATTTAATAGAACAAGAAAATAACGAAAATGTAGCTAGTTGGGGGGACCTCAAGAAATTATTAAAAGAAAAATTTGGGGGAAGTGACAAACAAAAGACAGGCATTAATTAAGTTAAGAAATCTAAAACAAGAGACAGACGAGTCAGTACAAATGTTTGGGGAAAGAATAATACAAGCATCTGAAGATGTTTACACGACAGAGCAGACTAAAAACAAAAGCACAAAAGACTTAGTAGAACAACAGTTGATAGACATATTTTGTAAAGGGGTGACTTTTGATTATATCAAAATGAAATTGATTAGGGAAGAACCTACGACTTTAGAAGCCGCAGTTAAGATTGCGACACGCGAACAAAATGTTAGGGATCAAATTGCATTGACGTTAGACGGTACACAAAATGTGTTTAGATTTAAAACTGAAAAAGAAGACAGAGACATACAACCAATGGAAGTAGATCACTTAAGAAATAAACTATGTAAGAATTGTTTAAGAAAAGGTCACACTACTCAAAATTGTCCTAAAAAGGTAGATGTAAATGCAGCTGACGAGACAGAAAGTGACAGTGATAGTGACGATGACTTACAAATATCAGTAGCAGACAATAAGAAACAGGTTAGGTTCAAAAACGCTAGAAAACAACAAACTCAGCAAACACCAAGGTTAAAATATCAAATACAAAGAAACCACCAAGTAGGTCCAAATAGACAAAATTCACAATCTGTACCAGATTGGGTATTAGGCGCAGAATGTTGGGTATGTCACATGATAGGTCACCTTAAAAGAAATTGTCCAAATCGAAACATTAACCCTCGCAACTGGGTACCATATTGGCAGTATAATCAGGGACCACCAACGAATCGTGGCAGGGTTTAGAACAAATAATAACTATCAATATAGGCAAAATTTACGATCCTCCACCCTCACAGTTTACACACAATACTTATCGGAATAGGCAAAAACTTCAACTTTCGACCTCCACAATTTACATATCAGCAAAATCAGTCAGATGATCACACATTAGCATTACCAGAACCACCTCAGATGTTAGCACTTCCGGCACCCCCAATGCGAGATAACACGTCTCAGTCAAATAAACAGTTAGCACTCCCTGCACCACCTGTAGTAAGTGAACAAACTTCAGAAAACTCCACCCAGCGAATAGGACAACAATGGTCTCAGTATAGGGAACATAGGGAACAGGAAAACTAGAAGGCTCTTCTTATAAGGAAGCCGATAGGAAGAGTTGTAGTAGAAAAATAAGAAAAAGTAAGGTAGATAACTCTAGTAGTAAATTAGATAGAAACTATGAAATTCAATTAGCAGGAAATCCAAGTTCATGTGTACTATGGATACAAAAACAAAAATTTAGGACTTTAGTAGATACAGGAGCAGAAGTATCATTAATTAGTAAAAAGTGCTTCCAAAATCTTCCAATCAAGGTTAAGGTTGTTAAAGAAAAACCAAATCTCAGGGCAGTGAATGGTCAATCACTTAAAGTAATAGGTGCAGTAAATATTAAATTTACGATGAATAAAATGACCATGAATCATAAGTTTTATGTCACCGATGGTTTGAATAGAAACTTTATCCTTGGTAGGGACTGGTTAAGACAAAATGGAGTAAGACTATACTTTGATTTAGGTTGCTTAAGAATAGGGAGAACCTATGTCAAATTTGAAGATGATACTCACATATCATCCATAGTAAGAGTATCAAAAAAACAACTACATTAAGACCACAGAGTAAGACAATATGTTTTGTTAGGACAAATAGAGCATTTAACAGTAGAAATAAAGAAAATTTTGAAATCTCAAGTATCAATGATGGATGTCTTTTAGATGACCCAGGACTTGTAGTTCAAGAATCAATAGGAACAGTAACAGGAAATAGAAACATTCCAGTATTAGTAGTTAATCAAACAAATAAATTTTATAGATTAAAAAGAGGTCAAGTGTTAGGAAAAATTAGAGCTTTAGAAATAGATGAGATACAAGTAGAATCAACAGCTTTAAGTCCAGAAAATACAGTAGGAGATGTAGACTCTCTTAAAGATATTGACGCACCTTCGGAGTATAAAAGAAGTATTTTTAGTCTATTACAAGAAAACAAAGATATTTTTGCAAAAACTGATGCAGAGTTAGGTCACACTAGTACAGTGAAAATGAAAATAGATACAGGGGACCATCCACCAATCAGAAATAGGCCATATAGAACACCTCTTAATAAACGACAAGTGATTGACAAGGCAGTAGATGAAATGTTAGATGCAGGTATTATAGAAAGGTCAAGGTCAACATGGGCTTTTCCATTAGTTATAGTTGGGAAGAAAGACGGATCCAAAAGAATGTGTGTCGACTTTAGATCTTTAAATAAAATAGTGAAACCTATATCATTTCCCTTACCATTGATTGATGACATCTTGGCTAGGTTGGGAAAGGCCAAACATTTCACTAGTTTAGATCTTAAAAGTGGGTATTGGCAAGTACAAATGGATGAAGATAGTAAAGAAAAAACAACATTTACTTGTCACAAAGGGTTATTTCAGTTTAATGTAATGCCCTTTGGTTTTAAGTAATGCTCCAGCTATCTTCCAAGAACTCATGAACATAGTATTACAAGAATGTGAGGACTTTGCCACTGCTTACTTAGATGACATCTTAATATTTTCAAAAGACTCAGAAGAACATCTTCGGCATATTCAAATAGTGTTTGATAAGATCAGGGCAACATGATTTAAAAATGAAGTTGAAGAAATGTAGTTTCTTTCAGAAAGAAATAGAATATTTAGGTTTTATTGTTAGTGAACATGGAGTGAAACCTAATGAAAAAGAAAGTGAAAGCTATAAGAACATTACCTGTACCAAAGAATGTAAGAGAAATTAGGGGATTTATTGGCATGTGTAGTTATTATAGGAGATTCATACCAAATTTCTCAAAGATAGCAGAACCTTTGATTGAGTTAACTAAGAAATATGCTAGATTTAGATGGTCAAAAGAATGCCAAGTAGCCTTTGATTTTCTCAAAGACAGTTTAAACAGTAGTACCTTTGTTAGCTTACCCTGATACAAACAAACCTTATGTGTTATACACAGATGCTAGTGATACTTGTGTAGGTGCTTGTCTTACACAGCTTACAGATACTGGGGAAGAAAAACCTATCTATTATTTGTCTCACAAATTAAGCAAATCTCAGAAAAAATGGTCAAACAATAGAAAAAGAATGTTTTGGAATAGCTTTTGCTCTCAAGAAATTAGACTTATATTTACATGATGCTCAGTTTGTAGTACGTACAGATCACCGACCATTGAAGTATTTATTAGATTCACCTATGCAAAATAAGAAAAATACAACAATGGGCTCTCAGTATCGCAGGTTACAACTGTAAGATTGAGTATATAGAAGGTAGATATTTAACTGTTGTGCTGATTTGTTGTCAAGAATACCAGACAGTCAAGAAACAATTGATATTACTGAATCAGAGTCAGAGTCAGACGAAATAGAAATAGATGATAGATTTTTAGAAGTAAGTGCATTAAATTCAAACAAGTTCACTCCAAAGAAATACGCTAGTTGTAAGATAGATCCACCAGATGACTTAGTCAAGCCGTTTATAGATCTTCCAGGGGACATAGATATAAAAACAGAACAAGAAAATGATGAAAAGATAGCAAAACTTAAGATAAAATTAGACAAAGGTAGTGCCACAAAAAGGGAACAAAATAGTTTAATAGTAATAGATGGTTTTTTATATTTTTTTTATCTCAACAAGATTCAGAAGATCCAAAACTTAGATTGTACATACCTGAAAATTTAGAAAACATTGTCATTAAACAACATCATGACTTTGTAGGACATATGGCAGTAGATTAAACACATATGACATCATTAGACCAAAATACTATTTTCCCAAAAATGTATCAAAAGTTGCACAAATTATGTAGATCAATGTGTAACATGTCAAACTAGAAGCCAAAAGAAAACACATCCACCTCTTAAAGAAACGGACATTCCACCTTATCCTTTCGCAAAAATTGGTCTAGATTTGTCAGGACCATATCCCACCACCTTATCAGGCAACAAGTACATTGTATCATTCATAGATTTATATTCTGGATGGCCAGAAGCTTTTAGTGTACCAAGTAAATCAGCTGATAATATAGTCCATCTCATATTAGAAGAAATATTTCCAAGATACGGTTGCCCACTTCAGATACTAACAGATAATGGGTCAGAAAACGTGAATAAGGCCGTGCAAGAAACACTTAAAGAGTTAAACATAGACCATATTACAACATCTTATTATAGTCCTCAAAGTAATGGCAAGGTAGAAAGATTTCATAGAACTTTACATGATGTAATGGCTAAGAAAATATCTGATGATGTACAAACTTGGGATTTATATTTGAATCAGACATTAGCAGCAATTAGATTTCATCCAAGTGAATCGACCAAGTTTTCACCCTTCTACTTACTATACAATAGGGATGTAGTATTGCCATTAGATACAATTCTTAAGCCTAGAAGAAAATATAATGGGGAAGACCAATATCAAATAGCATTACAGCAGCAACATAAAGCTTTTACGTTAGTACACAAAAATTTAGAAGACGCTAAGAAAAGACAAAAGAAATATGCAGATAGGGGTAGTCAAGAAATTAATTTCAAGGTAGGAGATCCAGTATATATTAAGAATCAAAGAAAAACCAGTAAATTAGATAATAAATGGACACCTTATTACAGAATTATTGAAGAAAAAGGACCTCTAAGTTTTATAGTTAAGAATCAGTTGACAGGAACAACAACTAAGACACATGCTCGACATCTTAGGTTTAGCTAATTTAGATGATTGGGAGATACCCCAAGACAAATTAAATAGACCGATAAGAAAATCAACATATGTAGTACCTCCAGATTCAGAATCTACAGATGACGAAATTGATAAAAATAAGAGTCAAGATATTGTAAAAAGATCTAGACAAATTCGAGATGACTCAGATAGTGAGGATGATATTCCTTTAGCAGAATTAAAAAAGGATACACAGAAATACAAAGTTAGATGATAGAGAAAAGTTAACACAACAAGACACTCAGACAGAAAACAAAGAAATAAATAAGGATACAGAAGATACAGAAATAAATGAAATTAAGAGTTCAAAAAGACTTGTAGACGAAATAGACCCTACTACAAAAGAAATATTAATAGTCTTAAATTCGACTTTTGATAACATGAATAAGAATAGTTTGGATATATTTGAAAACATGTGTAAGAATAACTTGTTGAATGAGAATAGTTTGGATATATTTGATAACATGTGCAAGAATAACTTGACTATGTTTGATAATATGTGTAAGACGATGAAAAGTCTTAAGTTTTAGACAATTTACATATATAATTACATGGAAAACAAAATTCAATATCTCTAAATTCAATTGAATATGTTATCACTGGGACACCTCGCACCCTCTGTCATTCAACCTTTACAGTTTCGGCAATTACTTTTATCAATCAAAAATCAATTGAATCCACGTTTTGCTTTGCCTTTTGACCCTGAAAAAGATCTTTGGGACCTATACAAAACATTGACTTGTGCTACATATTTCAAAGACGAAAACATTGTAGTTATTGTGTCAGTACCTTTGGTTGACACCACAAATGCTTTAGAAATTTACAAGATACATAACTTGGCATTACCACATATGAAAGAACCCTCGGTACTCGCCAAATATGACTTAGAGTCAGAAGCCTTAGCGGTAAACAAAGAGAAAACACAATTTGCACTTTTAACTCAACAGGAGTTAGAAAAATGTTCAAACCCTTCGATAAGATATTGTTCTTTTGACAGCCCTATCTATACTGTTTCGAATAGACAGACTTGTGTGATTTCTATATTTTTAGAAACACGATCCAAAATTGAACAAAACTGTAAGACCACACTAATCAATAATGCAATTCTTCCTCGAGGACAGTATGTTACAGAAGGAAATTGGTTAATCATTGCTGAAAAATTACAAAATTTTCATGATCATGTGTGACAAAGAATCAATGATTAAGAAAACATTGCCCACCTCTAGACATTCTACATTTGGAACAAAATTGTCAAGCTTCTAACGGGGATATGACTTTAACACCTTACATTTATAAGGAAAGTAATTTTAACTTTAAGGATCCTTTAAAAACATTAGTTGATAAGTATAAAAAAGATGAAGTAAGTTTGTTTTGAGATATAAACAAAATTTCCCACGATATGATAAAATTTAAAATTCCTAAGACGTTGAACCAGTAAAAGAAATTAATTTTAGATAATTTGATAAATGAACTAAAACTAGAAGAAATGCAACCAATGCCAGAAGATGATTTTTGGGTTAAGAATGGTCAATACTTTCTCATACCAATAGTGCCAGTAGTAACAATCTTAATAATTATAATGATAAAATGTGGAAAAAGAATAATAAGAAAATGTAGAAATAGGCATTCAGAATCTTCTGTCAAAAAGAAAAATAAAGATAATCCTAATGTTAAGTGGTCAAGTAGTGAGGGAAAAGAGGAGTTGAGTCTTCCAAATCTTTCAAGACTTCTAAGAAACCAGAACCAACAGCCATACCAGGAGCACCAAGTAACAAACAGTCGATCATGCATAAATACACAGTCAACAGCAGATGATAAATGACATTCGCAATCTTATATAACAGAAAAGATGAAACAACGGACAAGAAAACACAGCCAGTATATACAAAGAAGACATTCAAACTGAACAAGAACCGAACGCATATCCAGATAGAAAAACTTTGCAGTATGTACCTTAAGGATAAACACGACATAGAATATCCAGACATGAAACTTTGCAGTATGTACCTTAAGGATAAATACGACATAGACTTAATACCAGTAACTGATCAAACCAGAATTAACATTGAAAACCGAACACTATACAGTCAAGATAAAAGAGAGAAACAGAAAACACGAAACAAAATAGTCAAGGAGAAATGAAAAACAGTCAACCAAACATAAAAAATGAATATCCAGACGTACATTCCTGTGAAATAAAGGAATACAAACACGATAACCATGAAATAAATCATGAACTCTATCAAGACCCAGAAACAGGTGATGTGACACCGCAAGAATTTAACGATAACAACAAATCGTTCGATCGAAAACATCGAAGTGGATGAGACCACTTGGCTTCGATCCAGAAGCCCGATTACCAGTTTTAAGTTCACCAGTAACTAAAGACACTAACATTCGACTACTGAAGACTATACAAGAACTTAAGTAATAATCACAGTGTAATGTGAATACAAAAAGAAGATAACTTTAAAAGAAGTCGAAAACTTTATTATTATTAAAGAAACAGAATTTACGCAAAGGACGGAGGACTTTCCGTGAATGGAGGACTTTCCATGAATATTCATAAGGACGGAGGACTTTCCGTGAATGGAGGATTTTCCATGAATATGTTAAAAGTGTTAAAAATGAATTATTAAATGTATTATTATGATATGATGATATTATGAACTTTAAATGATGAACTTTACTTGTGTTGAGACAATGATTATTAAATTGAATTATGCATAAATTCTATGTTATTGAAACCGGTTTATGTCGCTTTATAATGCATGAATATATATTGAAATTATAATCCAAGTCACATTTTTTTCATCCAGGTCATATTTTTATTTTTAATCCAGATCACGAGTTTTATGAGATATGAATTGTTGAAAATCCAGGTCACGATTGATAGTGGATTAATGAGAAATCTAAGTCACAAGTTAATTTGCTAATGATTCAGGATACAATTTATTTACCGATAAAAATCCAGGTCACAACTTATTCATTTCATGATTAACAGTAAAAACTTTATTGAATTGTGTTATAACTTTCAAGCCACACCAATGGGGGAAATTTTTATAAAAAGTTACTAATTATAATTTGGAAAGTATTTATAAGAATGAAATTTTTACCATTTAGTAAAAAATTTCAAGGGATAGGGACGTTTGTAACAATATGAGGTACGGGAGATAAATCTTTTAGGAAATTATATACGTGAATAATTGGTGTGACTTGAAATAGTTGATGTGTGTATTATATGTATTTTGGAAAAACACGGGCAGCTAAAATTACATGATTTCTAATTCGGTCAAGTAAATATGTTGACAAAGTTAATTTAGATATAAAATTCCAAATTCAAAATTACTCAGCATTAATATTTAGTATTATTACTTAGCATTATTACAATATACTGTTTTGGATAAACAACTTGTCAACACTTTTACAAATTCAGCAGCAATTGAAGCTGCATGTTAAAAGGTCAAATATCTGTCATCATCAGTTTTGGTAAACAAGAATTGATGTTAATGATAATTAATATAAAGTACTGAAGTTTGCACTAAGAATGATAGTGTAAAAAGGTTACCAAAGGTTGCATTATGACAGATTTTGATGATGCTGGCGCCCGTATTCTCCCAATTGTAGATGCATTTAACTCTCTAGAAGTTTCTAGAACTTTAGTGTTTTGCGGTTGGTCAAAACTGACAAATGTATATAAGCACTGGAGTTCTGGAAACGAGAGAGACCAGCGGGAAACCGCCTAGAGAGAACACCACCATACTCTCTGATTGTTGAAACATTTGTTACCATTGCTGTACTCTGCTGTGCTGAGAATAAAACTATACGATCACAGACTGGACTTTGAGTTATTGATATTTGTGGGTTGGTTTACATAATAATGTCTCTACATGTATTTGTCCATTGTCGTTTATGGTAGATTTCATGAGTGCTACAGTGTTACATGGATGGAAATACTCAAATGAATTAGATTAATGAGCTAATTATTCAATTTTATATGTATCACTGAGATGACACCATGTTTAACTCTGTGGTTACTGTGGTGTTCTTATTTGTCGTTCGGCAACTTCTGTTTGCGTGGTGCCCATGGTGATGACATGATCCTTGGTCCTAGTGACATATAACAGCGTGATCTTCGGTCCTGTCACTTTACATAGTGTCAGGGAGACAGAGATTCAAATGGTCTTTTCTAATATTTATTATCTATCTAAATAACTATTAACAAATATTTACAAAGTAGTTCTTAGTTCCAACCTGTTAATAAAGCTGTAAGCACTCATCTATTTGTGTCCGCTTTCTCTACTATAAGTTTGGTCCTTTTCTACATGCAATGTGTCCTCTCTCTTATGCTCCTGTCTCCTTTCTTTTCTCTTACTTTCACATTCTTACATTTTATATTATTTCTAATAATTTTTAAGTAATCTCTGTCTACACCTTGAGTTCTTCTCTAATTTTAACTTAATGCTAATTTAAGGATTAAAATATTAGTTGTAGGTTCCTAACGTAGTAGTTAAAATTAGACATCTGAGTCTTAGCTACATAAAAGATAAATCCTATACATCAATTACTCTATGTCACAAGGTCCTTAAAGCTGAACTAGGATCATAAAAAGCTTTTGGACTTATGAAAAAAAAAAATGTGTTGAAAAAAAATATGTTTTGAAACATTCCCACTTCATCTCCCCATATGGCAGACATTTTTGTAGTTGTTTCTCCGGAAAATCAATTCCCACTGCAGGTATAAAAGGCTGATTAGTTAAAACGGTCATCATTGTATATCTGTACTCACAACGTGAAATGTGTGAAGTCCCAGAAGCTGAATAAAACTCACAGACTTAGTCTTACCTGTACTTTTCAATGAAAACTATGTGGAATTTCAATTTCTGCAACGTACGAACAGCAACAAACAGAAAATGAACATTTCATCCATAAAAAATACAAAATTTATTCCATTGCACTAAATATCAAGCACCTTCCAAACAAAAACAAAGTGATCCGCTTCCTTCTGTCATTCAGCCATTGAGTCATGTTATAACTAATCAGTCTTTTATACCTGCTGTGGGACTTGATTTTCCAGAGAAACAATTACAAAAATGTCTGCTGTATGGGGAGATGGAGTAGGAATGTTTCAAAACATTTTTTTTCAACACACATTTTTTTTATTCAAAGTTCAAAAGTTTTTTGATGATCCTAGTTCAGCTTTAATTTAATACTTAGACAGCCTACCGGTAATCACTGCGCTGAGCTAATTAGAGAGCAATTAACTTATTTCACACCTATGTTTATTTGTATACCTAATTTAACAATTATGTCAATTTATATCCTATCTATAGCACAGAGTAAAATTTCATGTTTGAAATTATTAAAATTATAAATACAAAATTTAAGTATTTTTAAACATGAAATTCTATTCTGTGATATAGAGCCTATGCAAAAATATGATATTTTGTTTAACACTCGTGAAATCTGCCTTATGCAATGTGCAAATTATAATTTGTCCTACACTTACAAGAATGTAATTTTTGCCTTTACAATGTACAGTGAAACCTGTATATAGGGGCCACCCATGGAACCAGAAAATATTGACCTTTATGTGCAGGTCACCCTTATGCACAGGTTCAATTTAGTTGAAATATGCAGTCAAGGGACTTGAAAAAACTGGCTTGTATAAACAGGTAATCCTTATATAGAGGTGGCCGCTATAGCAGGTTTCACTGTATATCTCAAGAATTATTTTCACCTTGGCCACCAAGCAAGTGTTAATGTAACAAGAGGCCCAAGTGGACCTAATTTGCTCACTTGAGAAGCATCTACTAACATGGAAAGAAGACCAAGACGAATATGTACAATGATCTGGCCAAAAAACACAAATATTGTACAGAACTGTGAGTACTAATATTTCCTGTAAAGTTTTGTCAAAATTCCTTCTGTGATTCCCAAAAACAAAAGAACAAGCTGACCATGTAAAAATGTACCCTCTCCCCCCTCTATTTTTGCAGTCTTAATTAAAGGGACATTAGCTGTGTTTACCAAAAAATGTTTGAATTTGTTCTTCTTTTACTATTTGTACTTGTAGGGCTCACCCTGGACTATGGGCTATGTCTTAGATTTAGTACAAGTTGAAGTTTAAAGAAAAATTGTGTGTAATCAATAAATACAAGACCATACAAAAGTATATCACATGTGTACATAATGTTTAGTAAACACTGATATAATGATAACATTATTAATTTTAGAATCAATAATTTTGATTAGAAGTATCATGCCAAAAAAAAAATAAACAACAACAAAGCACATATTCAAACAAGGGGCCCAAAAAGAACATTAACATGTTCAAATATGGCCAATACCAACTGAACAAACAAACAAATATTTATTTAAAGTGGGTGCAATATTACAACTGGGCAACACAAGCTCTAGAGAGCTTTTAACCGACATGAAACTGATATTTTCTGTTTCTGGCCTCTACCTTTTGCCCAATGACCTGTGACCTTAAAACTATGTCAAAATTATCCTTAGATAATTTCTAACAACTTTCTTATATATCTTTGAATATTATGACCAAATAAAAGTCAATCTGTTTTGAGTTAATTTAATCAGACATTTGTATAAAACTGGACCAGTTCCATTGTCTGCCATTAGATGCATGCTTAAAATTTGTCTTTGGTATGTATTATGCATACCTGTCAACATTAGGAAATTTGTCTGGGGTAGAAAATGCGTACAACGGTCAAACTTTTTACAAATGCGTTGTCATTCATATCTATATGATGCACAAGTTGCGTTGAAATAAGTAAAAGGGGGAGGGTACGGGAGGGGGTGTCCCCCTTCGGAAATAACAAGAAAAAAATTGTAATTTCAAACTTCAATATCTGCCATTTTATGCATCTAAAAGGGAATTATTGTCAATAATATTGATGATATATATATCACATTTCTTTTAATTTTCTAGTCGACTTTGAAATTTATAAGGAATAGATAATAGGCTTTATTTTGAAGTTTTAATACATGCAATATATTACATGTACACACACAACTTGGGAGACTCAAAATGATGCTATGGTCATTGTGTTATATTAGAATGTTTTAAAATTTAGTATTTCTTAATTTGTTATAACAAATTTAAAAATATACTAAATTCTGAATATTCTAATATAACAGTTGGATTTGGAATGCAGAAAATAAATAACTAGACTTACCTGGAAGAAATATAATCTCAGTTTGATTGCTAAATACTTGAAAGTATTAATTCTTAAAGTCAAAGGCTTGATTTATTTATTTATTTATTTTTTGAGATTTGAACATTTATTACCAAAATATTTGCATACCCAAATATTTATCTGAAAGTTTTTATCTTCATATTTGTACCTTTTTCAATTTATAAGATAAAACAACAAATGATGACTGAATAGCTAAAAAAAATGAGATTTGATAAAGAAAAATCAAATCTGCTTTTAAAAAGAAAAAAAAAAGATTATTAGGTTATATAAATGTGTTTATTGTCATTACTGACATTTTATTAAATTCAATTCAATGTGTTACAAGGAGATATTATTATCTTTGTATAAAATATTATGTAAATGAAATGAAACATCGTTTTTGTATTGAAATCATCACAAATTTAAGATACATGTATAACACTGTATAGTATGTGGAGTGCCGACATTATAGAAGACACCACGATCTCGCTTCGATATTTCTCAGCTATATTTTTAAAGTAAAATCATTGAGGATTGATGCAGAAGCTGTATGAAATTAATATTACATCAATGATGTTAATCTTTGATAATTGTATATAGGACAGAACATATGGATAGTGATTATAGGTGTGGATGTTTAGTCTTTAGATATACAGGTAATCAATTATGAGGTACCTGTCCCAGTACAGGTCATTGTGTAAATTACCGTCGGCATATGTCTGATAATGACACCTCTGTATGGTCTAATAACATTAATTAATAAACAGGGTTATTAGTCCTTGTTCTTCATGACATTTGGAAGATATAGGGGACTTATATAACCTAGGATGTCTTAATACTTCAATGTTATGGAGGCGCCAGAAATTTTCAAGCTATTTTTTGTCGCCAATTAACAGACTGAAAATTACGATTTAGAACATTTAATCTTAACAAAAATGTCTACCGATCGCGGAAAATGGACTTAGAAATAGGGAAATCGGTTGAAAATTAGAAAAATCAGTAGAAATCGGTAGATTTTTTCTCGGCGGTAGACAAGCGGTAGATGAATAGAAAAATCGGTAGACTACCGCCGAAATCGGTAGACTTGACAGGTATGATTATGAGTCTATGACAATATTTTTTTCCTCCTGTGTGAATACAATGTCAAACAGCAGATGATTGATCTAAACATACAAAATTGTATTCTACATAGCCAAAATCACATAATAGCCAGTACCAGTATCCTATGTCACTTTGCATGTGAAGGGACCATTAAAGGTTTGTTTCTGAAAAACCTGAAGATATTCCAAATAGTGATGACCTGTTTCTATCTTTATAAATCTTATTTGACCTCTGAATCTAAATTGTGCATGTCATCTGTTCCACCTCATGATTACAGTGAAGCACTAGGCTTCCCCACACAAATTTTATAGAATAAATTCACTTGTTATTATGTATTTCATCTTATGTCACATGATATATTCTCAATATTTTAAGATTAAAAATCAAATAATTATAACCACATTAAGAGGTTGGCCTGTTGGCTATTTACTTTGGTAAAACAGTGATACAAGGACAAGGACATTGAGTGGTTCTGATAGTGGATACCAACTGCATACGTCTGTAAACAGATTAACATATATTGAGAGAGAGAGAGAGAGAGAGAGAGAGAGAGAGAGAGATATTTAACATGTGTACATGTAGATTTCAAATGAAAATAAAATACTCTACAGGCTACATCAGTACATGTTTGTCATGACTGAATGAAATTTATCAATTCATTTATCTTATATATCTATCTGTATTTTGTTGTAATGTCAATCAACTCAGATTTAGCTGTTTACGCTACGTATATTTCAATTGTTAACACAAGTAAATTGTATCAATGCCTAAGCCCTAAGGGAATGCAACATAAACAGAACTTCGAGTTGACCTTGTCCGACTTGTGTTGGCTCAAGTCATACGGACATACAATCTAAACACTTTATCTTCATTCTTTGTTAATGACACTTACCTTTGGTCCTTTGTCTGTGTATGAAGTCTAAAAAAGAAACGAAAAGGAATAATAAGTAAGTCATTATAAATATCAAAACGTAAATTACATACACATAGAAGAAATGCGTCGTACCATGTTGACGTCCTTGCATGAAAAATGGAGGCGCGTTTGTCACGGTTAATTTGATTGGTTCATAATTGTCTAATCATATTTGACTGACCTCGCACACCTATCTTTTTTAGGCAATCAGAGATCACGTCTCAAATAGAGTAGATGAACCATAGTATAAAAAAAATGAATATTTTTCGGTCTGTAAACTGTAAACTATAAGCAAAATATATTATGATAAACTGAAAATCCAAATGTACTTAATAAAGTTAAAAATAGCAGTACGCCTACTGATGACAACGCTAAAATGTGGGGCGCCGTTTTAGTATTTATTCACTATTCAGTATTTTCTGATATAAAAAATCGAATAATTCGATTTGTTGATGTCAGGAAATAAAGGCGATATTTTTATATCATTTCCTGATATCAAAAAATCGAATTTCTGATATCAAAAATGATTTTTTGATATAAAAAATAACATATATTCTGATATCAAGAAGTCCATTTTTTGATATCACAAAATACGAATTTCTGATATATTTTATATAAAAAAATACCCCCATAACAACCTAAATAAATTATCCCTGCCAGGACCACGGTAAATTCTCATATAAGTTTTATATGTATTAAAAAACATAGTTATATAGTTATTGGTTGCTTTAAATTTTAGACGAAAAAATTAAATAAGTTAAGCCCATCTTGAATGTTAAATCTTGAGCAGTAGGCTTAAGACTAGCCAAAAAATCTCAACCAAACGGGCACCTGACATTGCGGACGGAAGCGAGGGAAGACCAGCTGCTGAGCAAGACATACATTGAATAATGGTCGGTCTAGTATCTGGCGGGAAATCTTAGGGAGCAGTAATTGTTGTAGGATAAATAAAGACAATTATTTCTGATATCAAAAAATCGAATTTGTGTTATAAAAAAATCGAATTTCTGATATCAAAAATCAAAAATGATTTCTTGATATCTGAAATTCATTTTTTGATATCAAAAATTCGAATTCATGATATCAAATAATATTACATATTTTTGATATCAGAACATGATTTTCTGATATCAAAAATGTTTTCTGATATTAAAAAAATGATTTTTTTACATCAAAAATATCAGAAATTCGATTATTTGATATCAAAAAATAGATTTTTTATATCAGAAAATAGTGAATAAATACTAAAACGGCGCCTCATAATTGTAACTTGAGAGGCTACATCAGCACTATCCTGCATTATTCTGGCTCTATAGTTCTGGCACACTGATTGATCGATGTGCCGCAATATTGCAGCAACATTTAGATCTTTGTAAGGGAGTTGTGCCAACTCTCACCCATTTGGTATGAGTTTTACGCATTTCATTGTTTTCCCACTCTCTCCCGCGAACGCCGTTTAATCTCACACATTTTGTTTTAACTGTAGAATTTCTCACGCACTTTGTTTCCTGTTAATTATGTTGGTTGTTATCTGGGCCCGAAGTCACCAAATTTACTCAATACTGAAGCTGAACTTATATTTCATTAGTTTGACTATATAATCGGTGTAAATCTTTTGGGTTTGGGTGATTAGGAAACATATCAATATTTTCCATCATTCTTTTATAAATTTTTGCGTCATTTATGATTTTCCTGTAAAAAATGAATAAATATGTTGAGTTCGGTACTCAAAATTTGAGTACGTACTCAAACATTTTTCTAATATTTCTGAAGTTTCCTTCAAATGATTATTAATTTTGACCATTATTTACAATTGTATGCCAACAATATACAATCATGTCCAGTTACAGAATGAAGTTCACTTGACTTTACCTTAAAATCATGAAAAGTTAGTTGAGCTTGAGTACTGAGTAAATTTGGTGACTTCGGGCCCTGCTGATTGGATATTTTCGACGAGAACCGGTTACCAGTTAAATGTGAAATGTTTAGGTTTTGTCCTGGGTAAGAGTTATGAACTGCTGTTCGTATCATCTTCAGTTCTATATTGCTTACGTCTCTTTAAGCGCAAATGCCAAACCACGGAATCGATGAATGTGATCATGGATCCCCCGGATTTAAAAGTATCGATTTACAGCCACTTGCCAAAAGTTTATAGACATTTTCATTTTTTACTATATATTTCATATAAAACCATATTTTTCAAAAAATATTGTGAAGCCATTTCTTATCGCATTTTAATAGGATTTTCACTGTTAAACAAAGAATTGGATACACTTTCCTTATATATTATTTTTTTTTTTTAATTTTTCCGAATTAGAAATTAAAATATTCATCATTTTAAACAGAAAGTTTCATTTTTGTGATGAAAATTCCTCTTTTGTGTAAGTAAAATTATGATATCTAATTTTTACTTTTTCTTTAAATTGTCAAATTTATGAAATTACAAATTAGAAAATTGCAACCAAATAATCAATGAAACTTGAAAACATTTTCTGTTTAACAGTGAAAATTCGATTCAAGTGCGATTAGAAACGGATTCACAATATTTTTTGGGGGAAAATGTGGTTCTATATGAAATATATAGTGAAAAAGAATAATGTCTATAAACAATTTGCGAGTGGCTGTATATTCGAATTATTTCGGGGGTCTCGTTGGGTTTCCTGGTGACAGTCAATGTAGAATCTAATGTTCTTGTAATTATTTACCAAAGGAAAATTAAGAAGAATATACAGTATGCATGTAGAAAAAGAACGACAAAACGATTCAACGCATAATATATTTTTATATTTCTTTACATTAAAATAAGAGTTTTGACAGGATTTCCGTAAGAAACGTTGTTGATTTGAATGAAAACATCGCGAAACTCAAATGTTAATATAATGTAAACCATCTTGTTTTTCTATCATTGCATCATTCTTTGTCAGTTTTCTTCTTTTTTTCTACTAGCTTCTTATTCGTTGAATTTATTAACATGAAATTTGACCATCTGTCTTAAAGTACACATGTACTTATAATTCAGATTAATTGAGGAGAGTGAAACAAACATAATTATATCATCTAATAATAATATGAATGTGAAACTATCATTGACGATTTATTTACGGTCACATCACGTTCAGGTTTTGACATAAGAATAATAATTTGCATTGATTTATTAATATCAAAATATGAGCTGTGTAGATTATTTGATAACAGAAAAATCACAATAAAAGTCAGAAGATTTAAAATGGTTATACTTTCGAGTTAAACATCGTTATTTGTAACGTACAGACAATTCTCAAATTTTCGCCACTCGATCCATCGACATTCTCGCAATAACGCCGCATTTCGATTATAGCCCAACGCCATAGGTGATCGTGGTTAATGTTGTTATTGTTGTATTGCTATTTAACGTCCCACTCAAGAATCTTTTTACTCATACAGAGACGTCACCAAATGCTGGTGAAGGGCTTAAAATTATGACCTATGCTTGGCACTTACAGACATTGAGCAGTGAGGGTTCTTTAACATGCCGACACCTAGATTATATATATATATATATATATATATATATATATATATATATATATATATATATATATATATATATATATATATATATATATATATATATATTACAATCGTGATCGTCAGTTATACAGACACAAGGGAATTACAATATAATGTTAACATTGAAAACGCACAAATTCATAGGATAAAGGCGGGGGATATTGTAATAAAAGAAAATGACAGTCATATTGTGAGGCTGGATAAAATATAAGGCATTAAATAAAACTAGAATTTGGGTGCGGACATAATGTGACGATTAAGTCGAAGATAGATGGAAATTTTGTGTAGGCGGAGATAACATTACGGGTTTTTCAAAAAGTATGCGGACATTTTGTGACGATTTTGTTGAAAATATGAGGACAAAGCGTGACGCAACACTAGCATAAACTTTTTAACTATACCTTATGATTTTAGTTTTGTCAGTTTTATGTATGCTGTGCAAAAAAGTTGTCACAATTACAAGGTTCATGATCACATATATAGGAACGATAAAAATAGAACAAATCAATAGGAAACATTCTCTCTTTTATCTTATAATGAATTCTGATAAAACATTAAAGGAATAATTTACTCATATTATATGCCTTATTGAGGGACGAATATTTGAAATAAAACAGGTAAAACAATTTTATCTGATTATTTTGCCTTTATAGTGAAGAATGTGTTCTAGAAATAATGGAAGGTAAAAAATGTACTATAAATGGTATTGCATAACATAACACGTGTCCAAAATCGAGTGACAAGGATGCGAACTGATTGTCATTCTGTATAGAAAGATATATACATGTATAAGTTGTAAAGATTTTACGATGTCATGATGACAAATGTCAATTCTTAAATCTATTCCTCTGATAAAAGCAAACAGAATATATATATATTTTTTGTCAATTTTTACACATTTTAACTTCTTTTCATTTTCTGAATAAGAACATCATAGGTTCACATGCATCATTTTCCATCATATATAATCTTATCGCGCATGTCATCACCGGTGACGTTTCTGTTGTTGAAAATAAAAATCTCAAAAATATTATTTTAAGTGGTTCAAAATACCACGAAGCCCAATCCTTTAATTGGCGACTAAATTTCAGTTTAATTATGAATTCTGTCGAGGATTATGCCAAACGATAGGCCGAACATGAAAACTCTGAATGGTTAAAATCTAAACGGTGGTTGATAAAATCCTCGTGTTCGAAAACTTAAAAGGGCATTAGCTGTGGGTTTTTTTTCAAAAATAATTTCCTCCTTTTTACTACTTGGATTGATACACAGTAACAAAAAAAAAACAAAAAGAGATATGACAGGCATACAAATTCCTAAATTCCCATTTATTTTGTGAAAATTGCTTCAGAAACCCGGGTTTGGCACTTTTTCACTTGTAATTGAAACACTCAGCCTTACTATTTGTACATGAATACCACACTGGATCTTACCTTATTTTCACAAACTATGTAGGAATTAAAGATTTGTTATGCCAGTTTGTAGCTCTTATTTGTTACTGAACATCAAGTACAAATAGTTAAAGTAGAAACAATTAAAATAATGTTTTCGGGTAAACAACTAATTCCCCTTTAAGTGAACTATGAAATCACATAATCCCTCTGTATTTAGGGACCCAGAAGTGGTAACCCAGCTGGATAGATTACAGGACCAATAAGTACTGGTCCCATAAAAACAAATCCTCAAATAATATATTTTTTATTGGTAAGGCACATTACTATAATTGTTTATTAGAAGAACTAGGGTTGAATACGAATTCTGATAATCCTACATACACACGAATCCCACTTTCAAAGGATGAGATCCTTAAAAATCATGTGTCAGTATTACTCCCTTTTAATGTGCCTACAACCGCTACTGATTTTGAGCTACCATATTAATATTGGATAACTAAACTTCAAAAACCCCATATAAGCAGACGTATGTAGCAGGATCCAACAAATGTTCTACCATACCTTTATCTTTACTCCTTTCCAAGATACTGTAAGCCGTTAAGGAGAAACTTCAGCAGTATTATACAGTTGCTTATTTCACAAACGGTGTAAATCAGATGCGGATACTTAAAACAAATTCTAAACAACTTTTAGAAAATTTGAAGGCACACATTTTTCTCAAATTACAGTATCAAAGTATACTCTTTACACAACAATTTCACGTGAAAAATTAAAAGAGGGACTTTTAAGCATAATCGACAACTGTTTTTACTAAATGTGGTACCCGAAAAATTAAATATCTAGTCATCGGTTATCATGATACTTATTTGGTGCAACACCACTCTTATTTTACACACAAATACACTGAACTTGATATAAAAGATGCTGTAATTTATAATAGACCATATGTTTGTAATGTTCAGAGACGTGGTATTTCAACAAACTGTCGGCATTCTTATGGGAACCAATTGTTCCCCTTTTTTTGGCAGATCTATTCTTTTATTTATACAAACCAGACTTCATTCAGAAACTGCTGAATCAAAAGAAGAAACAGCTAGCGATGTCCTTTAATTTGATATTTAGATATATCGACGACGTTTTGTCTGTTAATAATGACAATTTTCATACATATGTCAATGCGATATATCCCAGCGAACTAGAAATTAAAGATACAACAGAATCAAGCACACACGCTTTGTACTTAGACATTTTACTTACTATTTAAGACAGAGATGAGAAAGTAACAATTAGTCTATAACCGCGTTTAATGTCAACGTTCCGCAATTTTCATAATTGGTGATTATAGTCTTGTTTGACTCACTAAGTGAAATGTTGAGTTGCCTGTTCGATAGCACTTGTTGAGATTCTGTACTAATTGTGACGAGGATTCGTTCCTCATTTATTTCATTTGGATTTGACTTTGAGCTCTTGGCGGGTGTTAGTGGTCAACAGGGAATACTTACTCCTTTGTGGCACCTGATCCCACCTGTTGATTTCCAGAGGTCTGTGTTTGTCCAACTTTTAGCAGATTTGTATCTGAATACTGAACATCCTATAGATTTATACTTTGGTATCTGATTTTTTATATTTCAAGGAGCCGATGGCTTGATTTTAATAGAATGTGGCATATGCCTAATGTTTCCAACTGACAAAAGGTACAAGGACCCATGTAGGCTCCAAATAGGGTCAAAAGGCTGTTCATCTCTAAAATCATCTTATTCTCATAAACCACTGATAGTACCACAGTAGAAATAAAATAGCAGTATTGATGACATTGCTACATGTAGATTGATACATAAACGATGGCCCTAATACGAACCTGCACTTCAATATAACCTGCTTTGTCCAAGTCAGATTAAAATGCATTTTCTAAAATATTAAGATCAAAACGAATGATATAACAATGTATTTTAGATGGAAATTAACAACAACAATATAACTATATATATATATATATATATATATATATATATATATATATATATATATATATATATATATATATATATATATATATATATATATATATATATATATATATATATATATATATAACACGAGATGATTATTTTATGATATAATTTTTCGGCTTGCATATTATAAATACAATACGGGCTGATCATATTTTCATATTTTAGTTTATCATTTGACTCTATTATGATAGAGATTCATTTCTAAACTTTTTAACGATATGATTTAAAATAAACCTTATAATCTGTATTTTTTATGTAGGCAGTGCAAATAAGTTGCCACAATTACAAGGTTCGTGAACCCATACATCCGGACGATAGAAATAGAACAAATCAGTAGGAAACATACTCTTTGAAGCTTACGTAAAATATGAATTCTGATAAAACTTCAAATGAATAATTTACCCATATTATATACCTCGCTGGTGGAAAAAATATTTGAAAAAAAAAACAGTGTCGCAATTTTATCAAGTCATACAATTGTAAAATCTCTATGCAATACATGTATTTGTATATATCATAATTATAACATGACCAAGTCATACCGCTTTAAACTATCCATACAATATATCCATATATCATAACTATAACATGATCAATTTATACAACTGTAAACTATCCATACAATATATCTATATATCATAATTATAACATGATCAATTTATACAACTGTAAACTATCCATACAATATATCTATATATCATAATTATAACGACCAGGTACCGACCATACGAATGTGAAATCCATACAATATATCTATATATCATAATTATAACATGATCAATTTATACAACTGTAAACTATCCATACAATATATCTTTATATCATAATTATAACATGATCAATTTATACAACTGTAAACTATCCATACAATATATCTATATATCATAATTATAACGACCAGGTACCGACCATACGAATGTGAAATCCCCCATACAATTTCAATTGTACTTATTAAACGTAGCACAGGGTTTACATCTGTATAATAAATAAATAAATAAATAAATAAATAAATAAATAAATAAATACACGGTAAGATTCATCACAAATATAATTTTTGTTTGTATATTTGTAAAACAAATAAATTATCCCCTTGAAATATTGCTGACTACTCCCTGTGCTTACGTTACCCAGTATTTGCATTACCATTAAGCTCCTTGGTTTGTAAATAGTTAAAATGTTACGTATTCTTTTTGATAATGCAACAAACCAGGTATAGTCTTACTAATCAATTTTACATATTTTGATAATGTAATTTCCATTGTAGATGTAGAGTTTGAATTTGAATTTTGAATAGTTTTTTATGCCACATTCAACACTTTTTCAGTCATGTGAAGGGGATAGTATCCGGTTACAATGCACCCGGAAGAGACCACCGACATTCCGCAGGTAAACTAGCAAACGGTCTCATAAAATCAGTAAAGGTTCTAGCAGTGCTCAAACCTGCGCTGACCAGAAGTAAGATACCTCAAGGTTCAAAGCGCGATGCTCTAATCGCTTGGCCACAGAGACCCCTTATAGTAGTGAAACACTTCTATATATGTTATTATAAACATACTACCAAAGTTATAATGCTCAAGACGATATCGTTTCTGTCAATTAGACTTCATCAGTTGAGCTCCAATTTTAATGTTAATTGTATTCTCTATATAGAAATATATATAAGATTCCAAATTTTACGGTCGGTATAATAGTCTTGTTTGCGACTACTCGGTGTCCCTAAGTGAAATGTTGAGTTGCATTTTCGTATTTCATTGGACTTTACTGTGGATTTACGGCAGGTGTGACCGGTCGACAGGGGATGCTTACTCCTCCATGGTACCTGATCCCACCTCTTGGTTTCCAGAGGTCCGTTTTTGTCCATTTTTACTGGATTTGTATCTATGTCCTGGACATTCTATTGATTTATACTTTGGTATCTGAGATTTTTTATATTATTTCATATTAGATTCGAATTTATAACATATCTACCGACTAGTTATAGGTTTTATCGCATATACACCTCTGGAATTTAGGTACAATATTTTTATTTCAGTTTCGAACCAATTATCTAATTATTTCTTTAAGTTCGAGAACCAGTTATCTTCATTCATTTAAGTCTATCATGAACCAGTTATCTTCATTTATGTAAGTTTCTAAACCATTAACCTATCATTTATCTAAGTTTCTGAACCAGTTATCTTCATTAGTGTAAACTACTAAACCAGTTATCTTCGTTAGTTTAAGCATCTGAACCAGTTATCATCATTTATGTAAGTCTATAAACCAGTTATGTTCATTCGTTTAGGCTTCTAAACCAGTTATCTTCATTAGTGTAAACTACTAAACCAGTTATCTTCGTTAGTTTAAGCTTCTGAACCAGTTATCATCATTTATGTAAGTCTATAAACCAGTTATGTTCATTCGTTTAGGCTTTAAACCAGTTATCTTCATTAGATTAAACTTCTAAACCAATAATCGTCATTAGTTTAAACTTCTAAACCAGTTATCGTCATTAGTTTAAACTTCTAAACCAGTTATCGTCAGTAGTTTAAGCTTCTAAACTAGTTATCTTCATTAGTTTAAGCTTATAAACTTGTTGTAGTCATCACTTTATGTTTCTGAACCAGTTATTTATCAATTATCATTCATCCATGTTTCTGAAATAGTTATCATTAATTTATCTGAATCGCTGCACTAGTAATCTCTCTGTTATTATTTATTTAAGTTTCTGAACTTGTCATTTATCGAAATGTCATCTAAAACACGTTGGCTATCATAACTGGAACCAGTGATCATTTGTCTAAGTCTGAACCAGTTATCAATCCTTTTTTGAAGAAGTTATCTATGATTTATAATTTTTCGAAGTTACTGAACCAGTTATCTATCATTTATTGAATATAAATTTCCGAAACAGTTATCTTTGCGTTTGGGTACACATAGGACAAGTTTTTTCGCGATTTTCTCAAAGGCATTCATTATCGGAACCATTATCGTATGCAGCCGTTTTATTAGCGCATTGTAGCATTTTGGGAATAAGAAAATAGTTTGACAGAATTTGAGTCTGAAGATATGCTTTATATACGGTTTGGCGAAGCAGTCACGTTATCGGCTTCCTTAGAAACAGAGTCTAAAACAGTTGGTACATATACAAATTACGATTTTGTCTTTTATGTGTTTTTCGCATATGATTTAAATGAACTATGTAACACTTCAGATAGGTAATTACATTATAAGTAAAAAAAAGTCACCATCTGCTCAGAATATACCACGTTCTTTTCTGGTTCAGGCTCCTCTTCTCTACGCCTTAATTAAATCTTGCGAGATCATAAATGTCACGAACAGTGCGTCCAAGCTGGGTATCAGTGGTTTTGTACATTAGCCAGTATTTCACGAGAGACCGAGCTTCGAACTATCTTAATAATTTTATAATATTGCCTTTCTGAGACGGACCCTATACGGTTCACACTTCATCGTAGCTGTTCAGTTTAGTAACTAAACACGATGTAATAGAACTAAATTTCGACCTATGTTTTATATTAGGTTTTATAGACTACTTTCACATATTTGAAAAAAATAGAAAATTGCGTATGTGTTATGTAGCATATAGAGAAATACTTTGATGTACATGTACATTATCAGTACACATGATTTTTATTTTCAGCAATTACTCAAACGCACTATATTTGTTGTTGTTGTTGTTGTACTCAGGTGCGATCGTACCTGTTTTACACTAAGTGTATCATCATTTACCGGAGTACTGCTGTCCTTCGTCACACACACACACACACACACACACACACACACACACACACACACACACACACACACACACACACACACACACACATATATATATATATATATATATATATTTATATATATTATTGATCTTAAGTGCAAGTATCATTAAGATATTTACTCCAATATTGACCAGTCATCTGTAAATCACATTTAACCATGCATGTCAAAGTTTGATAGCATACATGAGAGTGCTTTTTTATTATCAAGAAATGAATCTTGGACATATGAAGAATTGGTGTAAGCCGTAAGATATGAATTACTGATTCAATTCAATACATTTATACATAAACTGAAGGGAAGAGTTAAACACAGTGTAAAAATTCGAGGCGGTGTAATGCTATTTATTCGAGGAAAAAATTCCAATACTGTTATATAAATATATATAAACATTTTAATCAACAATTTACAAAATTCAAATTAGATTTTGACCAACGATTAATGAGTAATTGAAGTAATCAGGCGGAGGATTTCATCCTTTATATTACGTCAGTTTAGATCCCCAACTACCACAATCAACGTTAACTTTACCCCAAAATATCCGTTCCAAGACCATAACCGTGCCACTGAAAATCTATCCCTTTGAAGAACGCAATTGTTTGCAAAGCGTTCTCCCCGACGTCGGTATACACTATGGGGCGTCGTTTCACTTTTTAATACCAGTTAGTGACATTACTATTTTGGATAGGTGATATCACTTATTCAATAAGTGATATCACCTATTCGAATAGGTGATGTCACCCATTCGAATACCGAATTAGTGATATCATCTGTTCGAATAAGTGATATCTACTACGAGTGATATCACCTATACGAATAAGTGATATAATTTATAAAAAGAGGCCCAATGGACCTTAACAGTCACCTGAGAACAAGTTCCCTGTCAAGTTTGTTTGAAAACCGAAAATGGAAGTCGAAAATGTCTAAAATTTGTCAAAAACAAAACAAAAACAAACAAAGAAAACCCCAAAATCATATTTTCTGTTTACTTAGGTGTCTGTGAACTTAAGCATTGATCCCATGACCTTGAAATTTTGTCAAAATGATCCTTAGATAATTCCTAGCAACTTTCTGATACATCTTTGTATACAAAAAAAAACCAATCAGTTTTGAGTTATAAAGCCATTAGTAAACAATTATTATAAACAAAATACCAAAGTTATAATTGTACCCTGTGTTATTCAAACGGCCCTAGTGGACCGTTTATTGACAGAATCCATTTTCTTAACATCAGGAATCCAATTAAAGGGAGATAACTCCCATAAACGAGGACTGACAATTTCGACCTTATTAACTTTTTCGTAGATCTTTGAGTGCTGAACATTTTTGCTTCTTTCACTTTTACTCTAGCTATTATACTTTTCTAGATTTTGTCAATAAACATCCAAAAACATGAAAAAAATAACTTAAAAGGGGAAATAATTCCATAAAGGGTGACCTGACAATTTCCGGCTTATTGAGTTTTTTTGTAGATCTTTTAGTGATGAATATTTTTGCATCTTTCACTTTAACTCTAGCTATTATATTTTCAAGACAAAACACACAAAAACATGGAAAATCAAATTAAAGTAGAAATAACTCCTGTAAGGAGCGACCTGATAATTTCAGCCCTTGACTTTTTTTTTTTTTATCTTTGCATGCTGATCATTTTTGCTTTTTTCACTTTTACTCTAGCTATCATACTTTCCAAGATAATGTCATAAAACATCCAATACCATGCAAACGCCATTATTTAAAAGGGGAAATAACTCCCATAATGAGTAACCTGACAATTTCGGTCTAATTGACTTTTTTGTAGATCTTTCTGTGCTGAACATTTTTATTTCTTTCACTTTTACTCTAGCAATTGTACGTTTCAAAATAAAATTAAAAAAACACCCCAAAACATGAAAAATCTTAATAACGCCCATAAGGGGTGACCTGACAATTTTGGGCCCAATTTTGACCTTTTTAGATCTTTTTGTGCTGAACATTTTTGCTTATTTTTTTTTTTTTTCTCTAGCTATTATACTTTTCAAGATAATGTCAAAAAACTTCCAAAACATGAAAAATCAACTTAAAAGGGAAAATAACTCCCATAAGGGGTGACCTGACAATTTCATCCCTATTAACTTTTTTGTAAATCATCGCATGCTGAACATTTTTAACTTTCTCTTTCTATATTATACTTTTCAAGATAATGTCAAAAACATAATAATTCCACAAAAAGGGGAAATATCTCTCATAAGGGTCTGCCGGTCAATTTCCACCAAAATAAAATATTACAATACAATTGTACCCTGTGTTTCTGAATCGTCCCTAGTGACTAGTTTATAAACTTTGTAGATATTGATATTATAAACATAATACCAAAGTTATAATGCTCAATTGACTTAACAATGATGCATACAAAAGTTGAAAGTCATCTGATCATTGGTTCATCAGTAGAAGATGTTTAAAGATGTACCAAGTTTTGGTCCGTTTTGGCCCCTTTTGAGGCCCCTATGGGTCCTAACCCCTTTCCATTCGCAAATTTTATGTAGCTTTACATGGGGATGTTATATACCAAGTTTGGTTAAAATTAGCCCACTTCTTCTTGAAAGAAGTTGAAAATGTGTAAATGTTAATGACGCACGACGGACGATGCAGGACGGACGACGACAGACAAAAGACGATCGCAATAGGAAACCCTGAGCCTTTGGATCAGGTGACCTAAAACGAATAAATGATATCACTCTTTCAAATAGGTGATATCACTCTTTCAAATAGGAGATATCACTTTATACGTTTTTATAGGTGATATCACCTATTCGTATAAGTACTCCTGCCATTTTGAACTAGGGTCTGATTTCTGCACAAAACTGTTTTAAAAGTGTTTGAACATAAAACACCCTATATAATTCTTTGAACCAAATGTAAGGAAACAAAAAAGTAAATAATTTATAATGCCCAAGATGACACAAGTCATATTTTTGTTAGACCCAGGAATATATTTTATCTTTGTGTAGGCAGCATTAATTAGCATTGATTCATAAGTGATATCACCTATTCGAATAGGTGATATCGCTTTACAAAACGAATAGGTGATATCTCTTAGTCTAGTCGAATGAGTGATATCACTTATTCAAGTAGGTGATATCACTCATTCATTTGAATAGGTGATATCTTTCATTCGAATAGGTGATATCACTCATTCGAATAGGTGATATCACTCAATCGGATAAATGATGTCATTTAAGAAATTATGAAAGTGATATCACCTATTCGCATAAGTGATATTACCTATACGAATGAGTTATATCACCTATTTAGATAAGTGATATCACCTACTCAAATAAGTGATATCACCTATTCATTCAAAAGAGTGATATCACTAACTGGTATGAAAAAGTAAACGGCGCCACATAATACACGATGTCGACCGTCCGGACAAAAAAGTGAATCATGGCTGTGAAAAAGATTTTTATTGCCTGATTAGTAATTGCCTGTGATCATGTGACGCAAACCAAGCAATACGACTGCGCTATGTACATGGGTGGGAGGAACACAAAGGTCCACAGGAGCTTGAGCAATTGGTTTCTTACAGTTAATAGCTGAATGTAGCATACTACTATATTAATAATGCTTTCAGTGGCAGTAATGTGGCGAATACGCAGTTGGGTAAGACGAATACAGCTGTTTTGACGTGTCGTCGTTTAATACACGCGGAAATTCCCGTCGCGGTCGGTCAGCTACCTTTCCAGTTTTTCTCAGACGACGAACATTGTCAAGATGATCTATGGTGGAAACATTCACACCGATCTTCACTGCATCCTGTTATTGTCATCGACCTTGTATTAGTAATGTAATCCTGACACCTCTAAACTTCCGTCAGCCATACCGTAATTGCAGTTTAAAATGACTGAAAATAGCGGAAAGCGACGTCTATACCTCTAGAGTATAACGTGGTATGACAGGATGTTTTGACGAACTTGTTCTAATTATTCTACACTTGTGTTGGGATTTTTATCACTTTCAATAGATGACCTGATACATTCCATGATTACGTAACTTTAGGTATAAAAGTTAGTGCACAGTGACCCAGATACTGTGCACTGTGTTCAGATCTTGAAATTAGATTTACATTAAATCCCAACTGTTTGGGAATTTTTCTTTTTTCATAAATGATTATTTGTACCATATATATATATAAATATATATATATATAAATATATATATATATATATATATATATATATATATATATATATATATATATATATATATATTAGTTTGTACTCATATATATGGTATAATAAACACATGCGTAATTGTCCTTTATATTCTGTATCAATGTCGAAAATTTTATATAAATTTCATTGCCTTGATTTTCATGGTTGCTCAATAATCTTTTATGATACGGAATAAACACTTCAGGGCCCAAAGTCACCAAATTTACTCAATACTGAAGCTCAACGTTTAATTCATTGTTTTGACTATATAATCGTATGTAAAACGTTTGGGTTTGAGTGATTGGGAACATACTATTATTTTTCATCAAATATAAATATTTGCATCACACTTATGATTTTTATGTAAAAATGAATAAATACGTTGAGTACAGTACTCAAAATTTTAATACGTACTCAAACAATTTTTCAAATATTTTTTCTTCAATTGAGCAATACTTTTTATCCTTATTTGCAATTGTATGCCATCAATTATACAATCATGTCCAGTTACAGAATAATTTATGGGTGTTTTTACCTTTAAATCACGAAGAGTTAGTTGAGGTTGAGTACTAAGTAAATTTGGGGACCCAGTTCTCCAATAAATAAATTAGAAATATTAGGTAGTTCATACGATAGCATGTCAATATCATGTATTTTAAAATTATTTCTTGAAAATCAGGAGATGGGGTCAAATGCTATGAGGGAGAACAATTGCTTCGTCGACCAGTCGTCCGCCATGAGCCTGCAAATTACATTAAAGGGTATAACACCTAGTTGTACTCAGTATAACAATTCAATGCAACTATCAAAATCCAATATTCAGAGAGCCGAAACATACTGGATATGTTGTGTATGATGAAAGTAAACTACTATTTAAATTTGAAAAGATACAATTCACATTTTCATGTTTTAATTACCTTGTTCAAATACCAAATCTGTTTCAAATATGCACATCGATAAGAGTTCATCAACATTATGAGGAAATACAATATACCGTATCTTATTTAATTACATTTCATTAAAAAGTTTTGAAATTTATGTTTTGGACGGGGAAACTGGGCACCATACTGATTTCACCTTCATGTACACCTGAAGCGAATGTCGTATCCACGATACTGAGCCTATAGCATTGCATCATATAACAGGAGAGGAAAATCAGAGTTTGACACACAACGTTTTACTTTATAGTTGCTTTTATTCGTAGGGATTTAATATCGCTATATTCACGGTCAATGACAATATCGCGAAATTAAATACCCGTGAATATAATACCTTATACTTTTGAAGTATCAGAAAGACAGTTCGTAATTAATCTTGAGCGAAATTTGATACCCGTGAAGAAGTTCCTTTCATAAGAACTTTCCTTTCATTTCTCCCCGTGAAATTAAACAACATTACAGCATTCAGGAAACTTGTACGTAAAGTAAGAAACTCCTCCCTATTTGTACACGTCCTTTTCTGTTCTGTACATCAATTGAAATGTCGTTTGTACTTTTAAATTTAATTTTCAGTTTAGTTCACAAGAATGTGCTTTTATGTTTTATCTATCATAAGGGATGTTTGTATATAAAATGCAGTGGTAATCAAGATCGAATTCGTCATTTTACAACATGTAAACAGATGACGTGGAGTGTGTACTTCAGGTAAAACGTAAAAAACAATATTGGTATCGTAAATATTTGTTGATGACTTGGATTTAGTATATATTTCCATTTGACCCTTGTGTCATACCCTGGGATTATAAGTATAAAAAGATATGATTCTTTGCATCAACTCCTTTTATAGCGACTGAAAAAGAAAATTATTGTCAAAGTCATCCGATTCATCTGATTTTAAATACCAACAAAAGTGTGTGATGTCGATAGAATATTTCGTAAGTGTGCCGCCTTGAAATATATAAAACCTCGGGTATGTATAAATACATGTTTGTACACATAATCATGATTAAATTATGACCATAATATTTGCTATTCCATTTGCAGAAACACAAAAAGCAAAATTATATCCATATACTCTGTATGTAAAATGGATGTGTATGTGTCTTACTATGAGTAATACGACTTAAATTTTACTTCCATTCTGGGTCATATCCATATCATTTCGGTACCAGCTGATAATCTTATACTAAAGTAATATTTGGCACCGATAACACCATTTGAAATCTTAAGTTCTTCTTAAACTAAGATAGTCATCTTTTTACACTGGTTACTCTTAGACTGATTTTGGCTATACGTTTAGGTTTATTGTTTGGCCTTGTCTGATACCACTTTCTTTTTAGAAAATTTATTTAAAATTGGAGCTCAACTGATGAAGTCTAATTGACCGAAATAATCATCTTGAGCATTATAACTTTGGTATTATGTTCATAATATTTATTAAGGTGTAACGTGGATTTTCTCGTGCAATATTTAGTGTAATAGTTCTCAATATATTAGGCGTGCAATTTAACACACAGACATATATTATATATGTATTTAACTTTAAATTGATATACTTTTCTGAATGTCAGAAGCATGAATTAACGTTTTGCAAAAGTCTGAAGTATACTTTTCATTCCTGTATGCGTACACAATTTGGATTACTGAATACTCAGTCTCGTTCCCAAATCCAAGTTTTGAGCTACATTGTACTTCTATTATTACATTTCCAATTTATCTCCTATATTCGTGCAAAAAAATGAGAAGGGGCCTGAAATTTGCGAATATTGAGTGTTTTACTGTTTTTTTCGCATAACTCTACTTCACTTTGGAAGACATTGAATTTTATTGGTCTTATAATATACACTTTTATTCACACTTATATATTATTTATTATTTAGCCTTGTATGCTATTTATATATATTTCGGAAATATGCATTTATATTAAATTCGAGCTCAACTGATTAAGTATTATTGACAGAAACTATAGTCTTGACCACTTGTATTGGACTCTTTTGTAAAACGAAAACTTTGGTATTGTTAATAATATTTATAATCACTGGGTCGTTACCACTGCTGGTGGACCGTATGAGTCCCAGAGGGTATACATAAAAAAGTAACTTGGTTTTCGGTACCAGCTGATTATTTTAAAAGTAGTATTTCGCTCAGATACATGCATATAATGCAAATTCTAAACTACTCAAAAGATATTTATTTTACATTGGGTACTCTTAGACGGATTTAGCAATACATTTAGGTCGATCATCTGACCTTTTATGATACCTTCGCTTTATTTCGGAAATATACAGTTGTATTTAATTCGAGTTTAACTGATGACAGATTGTTGACAAATACGATCGCCTTGAGTATTTGTGTCGGCCTCTTTTGTAAAACTATAACATTGGTATTGTTAATAATATTTACACTAATATATGATTACACTTATATCTTTTTTACATTTTATGTTTGTGTTTATGAGACAATATACAAATATGAACATAGAAAAAAAACACAGACGTCTGGAAATCTAGAGATGGGAAGGGTGTCATGAAGGTGCATAGTTACACTGATATCTTATTCATACTTTTATCTGATTTATACGTATCCCTACTTTACACTATACTTGTATATCTGCACCAAGTCACTGACTGAATTCTAGTTTTCTTGGTCTTTCTGTTCATTTCTAGTACACATATTCTTAACACGTCGAAATGTATCCTAAAATGAATATGTCAACTTTGACATACTTGCATCTCGGATACCCTCAACATATGAGTCATAATTAAAAACTCTGTTTTCTTCAGTAGTCATTTTGTAAACAATAACAGAAAATTATCGTCTGCTTCAAATCGGAAGTAAACACCTATGATTGAATTGTATTTTCAAGTAAGAGAGTTGAAGTCGTTGTGACAAAATCCCACTCCCTCATTTTGTAGATATGTTTAAATAGATAAATAAATATTATACCCGTTTTAGTTTTGCAAAAAAGGCAAAAAGGCAAAAAAAAAAAAACAAATGCTAAACACTATCGTTTCTGTCAATAAGACTTCATCATGAAGTCTCAGTAATTTTGAACCACGTATGTGTGAGTTAAACGTATGTCTACATCACAATAATCACAATGATATGATATAAACCGTTAAATTCTAAACTCCTCTTTTCCTGTGCCTGTTATGATAGACATATTCTAATTTTTTACTGAACAAGATCACAAGTAAATTCGGTGAAAGTATCTAAATTTTATTAATGAATATTTTATCACACTCAATAAAATCTTAATATAAATGATATGTATGAGAGCGCACGCACACACACATACACACACACAAACAAACGCGCACAAACAAACGCGCACGCACACACACACACACACACACACACACACACACACACATATATATATATATATATATATATATATATATATATATATATATATATATATATATATATATATTTATAGTTTTGACCTTTAGTTAGCTCATTTGAGATGAACAATTGACATTAAAAACTCTAAGCATTCTTTTACTGCACTGGTGTACTAAAAGGATTTACTAGATATTTCTGTAACTGTCCGATATTGTGATCCTCCACGTGCAGATATCTGCTCATTATCCATTTGCTTCCAGTAATAACCGGACATCCGGCATGCAATGTGTCTTTGTTGGCAGTCCCATCTGCATTTATGTTTATCCATGCAGCCATTGAACCCTGTGCAGACAGAAATATTAAAGACAATATTCGGAATCCATGTACATAATATATTAATCATATTGGTTAACATTTACAAAATGTAGATGAATAACAAACAAGGTTAATTTAGATTTGGCCTATAAAACAATGGAGATGAAAATGTCATTACATGGTTTATATGTATACTGTTCGTGTACTTATTTTAGCGATGTTCTAATATTAGCGCCTTTTGCACTCAATTTATTTCGCTAATCCGAGTCATGATACCCGATCCATTAATGTTATACACCGACATGACCCTTTGCTAATTTACGTGAAAGTCAATCACTTGTGGAATAAAAGTAATTTACAGAAAATGTTAACTAGGATGTATTATAGTTACTTCCCTTTGGATAGTAAACAACTTGTTCCGTATCAATCAGATATTATTAGTTTTTCCATAGACAAAATACAAACATGCTAACCTTTTTTGGAACAATTTTTAATCCCGCTTTCGGGAAAACAGTGGCTCCACCTGCAACGTCACTTAGCTGAAAATAAAAAGATAATGTCTAATGGGTACATATATCATACTAAAATATCTCAAAAGTATAATTTAATGTTCTTAAGCATGACATAATAATTGATGTATATTAGGTGAAACTTTTATTATCTATCTCAGATATATCATCCCCCCAAGTCACCAAATTTACTCAATACTCAAGCTCAACTTCCATTTCATTATTTTGACTACATAGTCGCTCATAAAACGTTGAATTTAAGTGATTAGGAAACATCATATAATTTTACATCAGTCACACATAAACTTTTTCCGTCACACTAAATATTTTTCTGTAAATAATGAATAAATATTTCTGAAGTTCATTATTTACAATTTGTAAAATATAAAACATAAACCAAAAAAACACTAAAAATAACAGAGTATACAAAACAAATACAAAATATAAAAAAATAAAAGTAAGGCCAGAAAAAAAAGTAAAACCATGAAAATAACAAAACAAATTGTAAAAAAAGAAAGAGGGGGTGTTTTGAAAACAAAAAAAATAAGATCTAAAATTCAAACCAATTAGATCCGGGGGGGGGGGGGGGGGGGGGGGGTGGTTTAGAAATAAAGGGGGGTACCGCCCGCAAGTCCTCCCCACCACCCCTGCCATCAATATACAAACATGTCCGGGGGGGGGGGGGGGGGTTTGGAGGTGAGGGGGTGGTGGAGGTGGGGGGGGGGGGGGGGGGGGGGGGGGGGTGTTGGTTGGGGGGAGGGGCTACTGCGCCGGCGCATCACCCCACCCCTGTCCTCAGGCCAATATACAAACATGTCCAGTTACAGAATAAATTTTACTTGTTTTGCCTTAAAATTATGAAAAGTTAGTTGAGCTTGAGTACTGAGAAAAATCTTTAAATTTGAAGGTAGTGAAAATATATGCCGGAATCGTTGTCTTGTTCAAATATAAAATCGCAGAATTTAAGGGCAGCAAAATGTTGAAAATTAAAAAATCTCAAAATTTTAGGGCAACGAAATTGAAGGGGTTTACAGACATAAAAAATGGTGTTTTGACTCCTGTGTTCTATTTTACAAAATATCATAACAATATTATAACAACACTCACACTACCTGGATGTACTTACGTAAAAAAGAAAAGTTATCAGTCTGTTAGTTTTTGTTACCGATAACCTTTTAATGATCTGCAAATTAAAGAACATATGTTAATACAAAATGATTATAGATTATTTAAAGACGTTAAGGTTTCATTTTGATAAAAAAATATCCCGCAATTAGACTAAAAACTTTGATTAAAAAACCTAAAAAGAAATATTGTCAAAGAAAATTTCAACATACGCATTGCCTAGAATGAAATACGCCGACAATAGATATTCCTGTCATACATGTAAGAATACAAATGTTTTATCGCCCTTTATATACCCGGTACGTGGACAATTTCAGAAACGAATGTTTTGAAACGACGAAAGATAAAAACTTTGCTTGATTTAGGTATGAAATGATGATGTACGAAAAAAAACCCACAAAAGGTAATAAGAATAGAATGTATATTAACTGCAAATAGCACGTGTTTATTGGTCACTCGGTAATCATCGTAAAAAATTACCGAAAGTTAATTTGCAATGCCCAAAGTATGGCGGACGAAAAATAACTGATATTACGGGTTACCTCTGGCAAGATTGTTGCAATTTTACACATGCATTTGCTATTCTAACCACCAAATGCCTCTTTGGAATATATATATATGAAATAGAATATCACATAAAATAGGCATGTAAACATTTTCACCACGACAGCTCATATCGCTTTAATACCGAGGTTCTACTGTAACACATCACATAATATATATATGAGATAGAATATCACATAAAATAGGCATGTAAACATTTTCAACACGTCAGTTCATATCGCTTTAATACCGAGGTTCTACTGTAACACCTCACTAATCAGACTACTTTGAGTCAATTAGGTGGTTTTTATACCGAGGTTCTACTGTTACACTTCACTAATCAGATCACTTTGAGTCAGTCATGTAGGTGGTCTTAATACCGAGGTTCCACTGTAACACCTCACTAATCAGACCACTTTGAGTAACTCATGTAAGTGGTCTTAATACCGAGGTTCCACTGTATATCATTATTTTCATTAATTGTAAATTCGATATACCATGAGCAGAATCATTCTGAAATGTTTTATTCTGATAAGAATACCAAATAGTAATTGTCCGGTTCACATAAGTTGGCGGGGTGGAGTAACCTTTTAAAATTATCATACGGATGATTCTACTCACTTTTCGATTATGACAAACTGCACGGGAAAAACGTTTTATTCCTCACTGGATAATTTCTTATGTATGGTGACAAGTAGGAACGGTTACTGTAGTCAGTGTAATTTCAATGTTATGCTTTATTACCTAAACTAGTCCAGGTCAAGAAAGGGTTCACAAGATTCCACCCCCACCAGGTTATATGGATTTCACTATACAAATGAGAATGACATTCAGTATAATACATCACCTGTTCAGTTTGCCAGTAGTCCACATGTAGTCCAAACGATCCACCTGGACCATAATTAGTTACCTATAGTAAAATGAAAATAAATAATAAACAGAGGAGTATTTCTTTATTAATAATCCATGAAATTTAATTCATTTGAATGTCTTACAACTGGTTGCATTTTAAAACATGCTTACGAAAATCAAGTACCGTATAAGCGGAAATTCCAGTGAGACACAAATTTAACGTTTTTCCTAAAAATATATAATGGTATATAATTTTAGCGAAAAGTAATTTTAGCGATTTATGTTCCTTACCTATGATGAGGAAAATATGTTAGCGATATTCAATTTTAGCGATCCAAACAACCTCGCTTATAATGCCAAAATAGAAGCTTCGCTTAAATTTCTGTTTATAACTTTATACGGTACATGTTTCCATATGTTTAACGTTTTTATCAGATATACAAATGCAATCCGAAAAGTAGTAAAATCATTTCCTTCTTAGATGCATCTTCAACAGAAGTATTACACATATAATTCATCTAATACAACTATGACAGTGTGACCCAAAATTTCATTATTCTTTAACTAAAATCAATATGAAACTTTTGCTTTTATTATCGCCAGTTATGTGATTCTAGAATTATATTTTTCAACGTTATTTCCTGTTTCGATAATGCATAGATAGCACCCATAGCACAATGGGCAAAAGTGCCCTGCAAGTGTTCTGAAGGTCCTGGGTTCCATTCTCGGTATGTCTGCACTTTTTTCCTCGCCTGCTACATTTCAGTAATTTGGCGTTCAACTAAATAACCCACCGTGGTATATTTTAAGAGTATCTTGGGTTTCTTTGTACAAAAATAAAATTAATGAGCTAAAAAGTAAAAATATTTCCATTTACTTTACATACGTTGCTAATGTAAATATGAAACCCGGAAGAACATATGGGGAACAAAATCGAGTAGGCGCGAATAAATGCAAGTTCATAACGGTAATCCGGGCTGACACGAAAGTTATGTTGCTGATTATAGCAATGGTCGCAACAAACAATTTATACCACAATATGTCAAAGACTACGAACACTGAAACCCAGGTCAATGCAAGAACGTTTCTACAATGATCCAACCCTGCTTTGACTCTGTAACTGCTTTAAAGTCATACAATATTATATATATCATATATATTTTATATATTGTTACAAGTGATATACAAATGTTATGTATTGAAGTTAGTCTCTAAACAATTCTGGTCTGATTTACAAAACGAGGACAAACTCAAAACTGAAAAACAACTACATCATACAAAGTAATGTTACGAACTCCCCATTACGTTCATATACAGCTGTATATACATCTACCACATAGCAACTTTACCGACTTCCCATAACGTTCATAAACAGCCGTATGTACATCTACCCCTAATCATATACATAGCAATATTACCAACTTCCCATCACGTTCATATACAGCTGTATGTACATCTACCCCTAATCATATACATAGGAATATTACCAACGTTCCATTATGTTCATATACAGCTGTATGTACATCTACCACATAGCAACTTTACCGACTTCCCATAACGTTCATAAACAGCCGTATGTACATCTACCCCATATCATATACATAGCAATATTACCAACTTCCCATCACGTTCATATACAGCTGTATGTACATCTACCCCTAATCATATACATAGGAATATTACCAACGTTCCATTATGTTCATATACAGCTGTATGTACATCTACCCCTAATCATAGCAATATTACCGACTTCCCATTACGTTCATATACAGCTGTATGTACATCTACCCCTAATCATATACATAGCAATATTCCTATACGTTCATATAGCAATGTACATCTACCACATAGCAACTTTACCGACCTCCCATTACGTTCATATACAGCTGTATGTACATCTACCCCTAATCCTATACATAGCAACGTTACCAACTTTCCATTACGTTCATATACAGCTGTATGTACATCTACCCCTAATCATATACATAGCAACGTTACCAACTTCCCATTTCGTTCATGTACATCTACCCCTAATCATATACATAGCAATATTACCAACTTTCCATTACGTTCATATACAGCTGTATGTACATCTACCCCTAATCATATACATAGCAATATTACCAACTTTCCATTACTTTCATATACAGCTGTATGTACATCTACCCCTAATCCTATACATAGCAATATTACCAACTTTCCATTACTTTCATATACAGCTGTATGTACATCTACCCCTAATCATATACATAGCAATATTACCAACTTTCCATTACTTTCATATACAGCTGTATGTACATCTACCCCTAATCATATACATAGCAACTTTACTAACTTCTCATTACGTTCTAATACAGCTGTATGTACATTTACCCCTAATTATATACATAGCAATAAAACCAACTTTCCATTATGTTCTAATACAGCTGTATCTACATTTACCCTAACCATACATAGCAATGTTACCAACTTCCCATTATGGTCTAATACAGCTATAATTACATCTACCGCTGAGTTAGCACAGTAATGTTCATAACCATACAGATGTAATTACATCTACCGCTGAGGTGGCACAGCAATGTTACCAGCTTGTCATTATTTTCCTATACAGCTGTATCTCCATTTACTGATGAGGCATTGTTACAAATTTATCATCATATTACTATAAAGTTAAGCAAGTGTAGCAATGTTACCTATTTCTCATTACGCCTCATAGGACTGTATCATCATTAACCGATCAGACACCGTTACAAATTTGTTATGATTAGGCCACCATATACAATTAAATTTGGCCACAACTAAAGTATGGCTTGATACTTTCTAGTACCACTGTATATAAGTTAGAGCTAAGTTACCATAATCGCAAGTTATATGGCGTAACATTTAAAAATAGCGACAGTTAAATCATTCATCGAAATAAGATAAGTAAACTTGAAATAAAACGCAATGTTACCTTGAACGGTTCTGTATTCATGCTCAGTTTTCTGTTTAGAAGTGCCTCCAAACGCATATGATATGTTTTAAATGACGTTGTTTCGTTTTTAATCTGAAAACTAAAAATTGGAAACAATAGTAAAGTTAAATTACAATGATGTAATCAAATTTTGATGATAAATATCATAAACTTATAATCGATCTATAACATATAAAACCACAGATACCAAAGTATTTATCTTCAGGATGTCTAGGATATACAAATCTAGTGAACATTGGACAAACACGGACCTATAGAAATTTAGAAGTGGGATCAAGTGCCATGAAGGAGTAAGCATCCCTTATTGACCGGTCACATCCGTTGTGAGTCCACAGTAAATTTATTATAAAGTATGTGGTGAATCGTAACAATTGGTACAGACGACTCAACAACCGTCAAGGTAACCCAACATTTCATCCAGTGAAACACTGCAATTGTAAACAAGATCACTACACCTAAAGATCACTACACCGAAAGCAAAACTTGCGGAAAGTTGACATCAAGCGCGATTCGTGACATCCCTGTGACAATAACTCATCAGTAGTTACCCTCTGTATATGAAATGTTCATATGTTGAACATGCCCTGGCATATGGGACATATAAACACCATTTGCAAGTGAAAGCGGAATATTACTACTTAAACGTGGAAAACGGACGACTGGAAAGCCGAGACCGACGCGTTTGTCGTATAGCCCAGTTGTTAGTTTTCCATCTGAGTATATAGTAAGCAAATTGTCAAAACAGGAAGCATGTGCCATATATAAAATGGACCAAACAATTTCATTTACAGAGGTAAAATACTTACTAATAAGCTATTGTCACAAGAATATCAGAAATCACTTTTAGTCTCAACATTTCACAAATTTTACAGTCGGTATGATAACCTTGTTTGCAATTACCATGTTTTACTGAGGGAATTGTTTTCATTTTTTTCAGTCATATAGTGGTGGTCAGTTTCTTCGTGTTGAAGGATAGAATCCGGGTATTTTAGAGCACCGGCCATCCCCAAGTAAACCTTCTCACAAACTCGGTCCAGCTTTCAGAGGGACTCAAACCCGCACCTACCAGAGGTGAAAGACTTCATGGTTTAGATCGCAATGCTCTCACCACTTTGCCATGAAGGCCCTCGAATGAAATGTCGAATTGTCGGTTCTATAGCAGTTGTTGAATTGTCTTTACCTATTATGACGAGGATTCGTTGCTAAAATATTTATTTTGATTTTAACTGTCGACTCACGGCGATTGTGACCTGCAAACAGGGGATGCATACTCTTCATGGCAACTTGATCCACCTCTGAATTTTCAGAAGTCCATGTTGGTCCAATTTTGCACCTGATTTGTACATTGTCTTGTGAACCTTTTTCGATTAATACTTTGTTTTCTGTTTTTTATATTATAATGACAACAATGTAAATTACATTTTAACATTGTTGTGTGTATTTATTTCTTTAAATAATGTTTTTCTGATTTCTAACTTGATGCAATCGTTATCTCAATGTCGCTTGGTCCATGTACAATTATACCTCATGTATTCTAGCTTTGTTTTTACAAATGACTTTTGACATAAATATTCATTGATAAATAATTGATAACGATACATTTGTATAATAAGATTTTTTTCTATTTTCCATTTGACATAAAAGTGAAGTAATGATCATACGGCTATATTTTACTTGTTGTGCATCAAAGTTACAAAATATAAGAAATATCTACAAAATAAAAATAAAATTTCTTTTCAGATACAATCATATTCAGTAGCAGATGACAGATTAAGCATACCTTTGAGAAGCTCTGACGTCAGACGTAGTTTGGGATCCATTGGCAGTGACAACCAAAGATCTGGACACCTAAATGTATCGAAGCAAAAACTAAATAGCGCATATATAGAAGACTCAATCGGTGACGTTTGTGTGAGTCTTATGGTAAATTTACCAATTACTAATTTACGACTGCTGCATACCTGAAATTTTCGCCCGCGTTTATTTTAACCATTTTCGACCTCAGATGAGGAGGTGAATTAAAAATGAAAGCGAAATTTTCAAGCTAAATAAATGAAGCATTGATATGTATGCCATATATGGAAATATGGTGGTTTAGGGCGAATTTAAGACGGGCGAATATATTTTTTGTCAAAAGTGCGAAAATAACCTGAGGCAAAAATTTCCAGGTTTTCCGTATTTGCAAAATGCTTCTGACATTTGGAAACATATAATTCCTGTAGGCATTTTAAAAACAGTTACAAACTTGTGAAAGTGGAAACTATTTCCTCGGTACTTGAAATCAAGATTCTTGCCTCTGAATACTTTAAACACAAAGATAACAAACATAATCTAACACCATGGTGATGGATTAATTTTCGCCGATTTTTAGCCGCGTAAATTTTTATTTATGTTTTTCAAATATCATTTTCCAGAGCAGTAAACCCACCTACACTGCTATCCATACCAACGTTAGATAATACTTTAGCTTAAGGCGAATTTATTGACAGAACTTGGTTTCGGTTTTGGTTTCTGGTTTTAACATGGTTTGAAACTAGTTTCTTTGGGTTTGAAGTTATGTAGTAAACAACAGGTTTGCATTTTCATAATGCCAACATATGAGAACTTGCTGTGTACTTACTACTTCTTCAGTTTAGAGTAAATTTTGTTGAGTTTTACAGTACATGTAATCTTTATTAAAGCATAGTTTCAAATCTTTACGAATAAAGCAAAGTAAGTCACAGCAAGTCATTAACCTGTCTCATTACGGCTGTTGATTCCTTGATAAACCACTGAAACCACCACCAGAGGTAGTTTAGTCGGTTTCCCGAACTGGTTTGAAACTGTTACTGATAAATAAGAAAACCGATAAAGCGATGCACTACATGAAAGGTTTACCAAACTATTTATAAACCAGAACCAGTTTATAGACGATAAATTCACAGACATTTTCTCATTGGGAAATACTTCGTAACAATACAAAATAAGAAGAATTAGAATCTAAGCTGATCTATTTAGAAGTTGGCACTTACCTTGTCTATGTTTTCAGCTATGATTTTGTCAGTTTGGGCATTTGAAAGTATATCGTGGACAATGACCAGGACTGGATCATGACTTATGACCTCAAGTTTCATTGGTTGAAATTGTGGCATTTGAACAAAATAGTGACATTTAGATAGAAACATTGGTAGTCTTTCGGACACCTGAGGATATATAGATACAAAAAATGAAAGAACACAGTGAAAATGCGGAGGTGGAATCAGATATCAGGGAAAGATTAGTAAGACGCATTGTTAAAATAAATGAAATAAAGTCAAACCAATTGGATTAATGATGTTCAAAAAGTCAGAAATTCTTGACCTTGGATTCTCTGAGGTATTTTGGAGAAAAACAAAACTTCAAATCGCCCTAATAAAATGTTTTACAACATCATATCTGTAAAATTATGTATATGATAAACGAGATTATCTTACCTTTGTAAAAGAAGTATTGTCTTTGCACAACATTTCGTGAGTTTTTGAAAAGTTAATATTCCGCATGTATTCCGCCCCGAAGTGCTCATAATTACCCGTGTCTATTTTCTGAAGAAGATCTACCAATATCTCAGCATTTATATTGGTTTTGTCCATTGTATGTAGTTTCGCTTCGTCTAAAATAAAAGATGATTAAATCATATCTGATTCAATATTTACAAACAATTCGAATTTAAGAGTGGCTGGATTTGTCAGAAAATTATAATTACAAAAATAGAAAACGTGTAATTAAATCAATTAGTAGTAGAATTTACAATTCATTCATTAATTATAAAAAAGAATCACAGATAGTATTAATCTCCAGTATGTGCAGGGGACAAAATACAAATCTGGTGATCATTGTACAAACACGGACATCCGGACCTCTGGAAATATAGAGGTGGGATTAGGTGCCATGGACGAGTAAACTTGTATTTGGTGTGTTGTTTACAGCAACTAGACCTAAGCATTTATATCCCAATAATCTTAAAGTCATATATACTATAACAGGCTCGAAATTCACAAATGTTCGGCCCCTTGGCCTTCATCAAGTGAAAGACGATGCAATAAAGCTGTTTATTGTGGAGACTTAATACTCTGTACAATGTAACTAATATAGATATTGTCGTCTTTCACTTGATAAAGGCCAAGGACCCGAACATTTGTGAATATTGAGTGTTTTACTGTTTTTATCGCATAACGACACGTCCCTTTGGAGGACATTGAATTTTATTGGTACTAAAACAGGGTTTCAAAGAATAAGCAATTAACAATTGTGTGTCAAGATCTTTAAAAAATGAACACACATTACTATATGCATACGTTTAATGTTTTAATGAAGCTTAGATTAAACTAGAAGGGGAAACGGAAATTATCCATAAATTTTACGGGTTGATTTTTGGACAACGTTTGGTCCTATAGCATCTAAATTTCAACCCTGTGCCTTACCCATATTGAGTATTTATACTTACATCTCTTTTTACTACCTTGTAACAAATTCCTATCTCCTCTTATCTGGAAAACGCAATCATATCAGCAGTAAGCATCAAAGGGAAAGAACCATAAAACAATTGTGAAATGCACACTAAAAAGAATTGATGAAAACCTAACAAATTCCATTAACAATTTTAAAAAAAATCAAAACTGTTAGGACGTCAAGAATACAATATTTAAATATGGTGGACATTAAACATATGCAGTCCTCTAGATAATCTATAGATGGGATCAGATGTCAAGGAGAGATGAGCTTCCCCCGCCATTGTCCAGTCCAAATCTAAACAAATGAACTCTTCGTCACAATTGGTAAAGATAATCCTGACCAATATCTTCAGGACGTATCTTAACATTTCAGTAAGAACAATAACTACTACATACATGGACAGACACCACCAAATATTTTCCCATAGGCCTCAATGCTAATTTACAAAACGTCAGGTCACTGTCACTCCCATGTTTATTATATCTGGGTCAAATAAGCACCCTGTGGTGAAAGATCAATATTTCTGATCACAAAATTTGCAATCAAAAGTATAGGTTGCCGTTGCATTTTTACTTCAAATTTTCACTTGTTTACAACTCGTAGTATTCCGCACCAAAGGAAAATATCTATTCTCATATGACCCCTCCCTTTCAATTTTCAACCGTCAACCCTATAATTTCCAAAGTACTACCAATATTCATGTATCTTTTTTATCACCTTTATTTCACTTATTAATGGCAAAACTAATTTTTTCATTTAATGACCAATCAGATCACTGGGCTCATTTTACCCTCCGCACAACTTTGGATGTAAACAAAGCTGGTGTTTTTCCACATGTCCTGTATATTGTAAGTATGCATTTCGTATATTATAATGTTTAACTCTTCAAATGATGTACTGTAATCATGGTTTACATGCCCGTTTTTGTCTACTTGGACATTTTAATTGTTTTCTCTACATTCATTCCAGTATTTTTATCACAAGCAAAGTATAAACAACAACAACAATGTGCTGAACTTTGTGGTTATATAATCGTGCTAAATTTACATTTTAGACTGGAAATAATATTTTGTTATATTTGGACATTTTACCTAAAAGTAATTGAATTCAGTGAATATTTCATCACATATGTTTCTGTATAATTACATACATAATCTTATTTTTCATTGTTACATTTCAAAGCGAGAATTTCCATTAACATCTGTTGTGACTGTATTAAGCTTCTTCTATAGAGAGCGACCATAAGTGTCACCTGTCACCACAGGCTAATACTTCCTGTGTGGATAGGTGAGTATGCTTAGTTTAATTGCTAAGGGATTAAGGGTTAAGGGATTAAGGAACGATTACAAATGATCTATATATATATATATATATATATATATATATATATATATATATATATATATATATATATATATATATATATATATATATATATATTTGTATTTTGCTCTATTAGGATTTATGCCTTTGTATGGAAGCATCGATGTGATGTAGGAATTTCCTGAATCCGCTTACCACCATAGTTCGAAATTAAAATCATCTTTGTTATCTACGAAAATTTCAGGTCTTTTTATGACCAAAAATTGACCGTAGTTATAGTTATATAGATTGCCTATATATCAGAATAAGTTTCAGTGATAATAGTGATACTGTCTGTAATTGTTATAATGATATAAAGGAGTAGTACTGATGGAACATGTTTGAATAGACTTCAGTTGGTGACGTTATAGAAGACACGACAGCATAAAGAGACCTATGCAATCAGTTCAGTTCTATAAGGTCTTGGGACCGTTTACATTTTTAAAAAAAATATAAAGGGATTTCTGTGGTTCAGTGGCGAGTCAAAGGAGGTTTGAGTCCAACTGGAACGTAAACTGACTTTTGTGATAGCGTTTGCCAGTTTACTTATGGTCTCTTCCCGTGTGCTTTGTAACCATATTCTTGTCTCCATCACTAACAACTTGTCGCCATCACATGACTGCAAAATTGTGGCGTTAAACAACATTTAAATTCAAATAAAACATATATAAATTCAGTTCAAAATCAGTCAGTCCATGTAGTATGTATAAGGCTTTAATTCCACGTTTGAAATGATAAAATGTTCGTTGTATTTAAATAATATATCTGCAAAAATTCATTACCATTTCTTCAGCTATTTGTATTTTTCTTTCAATTATGTCCAGAGTTAAATTGTAGGTTTCACTTTGCTGTGCATCTTCATGAAGAACCAAGTTGCATTTGTTACAGTTATTTAACATCCTGGCCGTGACACCGAACCAGTCGATCGCAAGTCGAAAAAATCTCCGTTTTAACAATTCGCAACCAATAGTGTAACTCTCCAATACTGAAATGAATTGTAGAAAAACATAAAAGTATACACCAATCACCACCTTAATGAATACATTAAGCCTTTCAATATCAGTGTGATATATTTACATTTTCCTTATTCTTCATATGATCATGTCCATTCAGTTTTCTACAGCAAGTATATGTTAGGATCACATCGCACTTATATCTAAATGTTTAGTAACAAAGATAAACTATCAACTTGTTTTAACTCCGAACGAGATCACTCTCTGGACGGACTTTCACAATAATATAGAAACTGTATTCTACGCTAACAATATCTGACTGGTCACGGCTTTCATATCGTCGCGTGTCTATGTTTTAAGTTGCGATTAACACATATGTGAGAGCGTGGTCAACGTATGAACAATTCCTATAAAGCTGTTAACTACTTACAGATAAATTGTTGTCACAAGCATAACAGGGACAGCGTTTAATGTCAACATGTTGCAAATTTTACGGTCGGTAAAGTGACCTTGTTTGCAATTACTACTAGTTATTTGTGGGATAGTGGTTGTTGGATTATCGTCTTGAGCACTGTAACTTTGGTATTATGTCTATAATATTTATAACCACTAGGTCGTTGCCACTGCTGGTGGACCGTTTGAGTCCCCGAGGGTATACATAAACCTAGTACCTGGTATTTCGGTACCAGTTGTTCATCTTATACTAAAGGAATATTTGGCACTGGTGACACCATTTAAATTCGAAAATTTTCTAAAGCTAAGATAGTCATTTTTTTTATAGTGGTTACTCTTAGACGGATTTAGGCTATACTTTTAGATATATTATTTGGCCCTGTATGACACCACTTTATCTTTAGAAAAACACATACAAATTGGAGCTCAACTGATGACGTCTAATTGACAGAAACGGTATCGTCTTGAGCACTGTAACTTTGGTATTATGTCTATAATATTTATAACCACTAGGTCGTTGCCACTGCTGGTGGACCGTTTGAGTCCCCGAGGGTATACATAAACCTAGTACCTGGTATTTCGGTACCAGTTGTTCATCTTATACTAAAGGAATATTTGGCACTGGTGACACCATTTAAATTCGAAAATTTTCTAAAGCTAAGATAGTCATTTTTTTTTACAGTGGTTACTCTTAGACGGATTTAGGCTATACTTTTAGATATATTATTTGGCCCTGTATGACACCACTTTATCTTTAGAAAAACACATACTTTTCAAATTGGAGCTCAACTGATGACGTCTAATTGACAGAAACGGTATCGTCTTGAGCACTGTAACTTTGGTATTATGTCTATAATATTTATACCGACCGTGACTAGGTTTATTCCTCACTTATGTCATCTAAATTTGACTGCAAATTCGCGGCGGGTGTGATTGGTAAAAAAGGTATACTTACACTTCTATAACATCTCATTCCACCTCTGGATTTCCAGAGGTCCGTGTTTGTTCAATTTTTACCAGATTAGTATATTGTCTTCTGACCCTCTTAACGAATAATGTTTTGGTATCCGTGGTTTTTATAAACTGTATTTCAAACTTATACTCTGTGGCTGAACTTTCTATGTCTGTGTCTATGGATGAACCTACCTGATAATTTAGCTAACTTGAGTCCAAATACTTCTCCCGCAGCAAACTCTTCTGCAGATATATTGTAAATCGTCTGCACCCCAGCTATACCCATTATAAGTCCACGGTAATCATCCTCTGTAGGCAGTAATTCCCTCCATTTTGTAAGTTCAGAATAGAAATCTAAACAAAAAAGAATAGATCAATCATGTAATAGCATATCTTCCCGGAGATAATTTGTTTTCTTTATACATAAATCCCATATATAATGTATGTAGTTAGCATGAAATACAATTCTTATAAATTTTATATGTTTTTGTTTATTGTTGTTTTACGTCCCACTCACGAATCTTTCATATGGAGACGTCATCAAATACCGGTGACGGCTTTAAATTTTGAACGATGCTCGGCACTTACGGCCATTGAGCAGTGAGGGACCTCGGTTTTTACTGTCTCATCCGAAGGACAGGAAACCAACCTGTCGCCGCCTGGACTCGAACTCACGAGCCCACGATCAAAAGTCGAGCGCGCTACCAATTGAGCCAAATGAATTTTTATAAAAGTACGGTAATACCAAGGTTATAGTTTTGATAATAGGCCAAAACAAATGCTCAAAACGATCGTTTCTGTCAATTAGACTTCATCAGTTGAGCTCCAATTTAAAACAGATGTATTTTTCCTAAATGGAAACCATACAAGGTCAAATAATAAATCTAAATGTGTAGCAAAACAGAATGTCAAATAGTTTTAGAAGTTGCGAAATATTACTTTAGTATAAGATTATCAGCAAGAGATGAGAGTATACAGAATTGGAAAAAAAACATATACTTTGAATACGAGATGTGAATAAACAAGGATAGAGAATCACAAAAAATAAAATAATTTGTAACGTAACGAGTAAGGCTAGAATTACAATATATAGAATTAAAATCTATCCAACTATCAATCCATCTATATTACAATGACGAACTCACTTTGATTTTGTCATACTGTTAAAGATCATTGCATTTTAACTACAATTTATACAATATAACACAACTTTGAGGGAGTGATGGCACAACAATTTGCTTGCATTCGTAATGGACAATTTTGTTTTTCCTTGCCTTATCATGGACAAACAAAATTTAGAATTAAGATTTCGCCACCCCTCCATCAAAGTAGTGATTGATTGGTTTTCTCTCAGGTTGAAGTAGTATAAAGGAGCTATTGTATCCATTTATTGTTTACTACCATATAAAATATGTTAAAAAGTAATTGCGGAACTTCCGGAACGGGCTTAGTTCACTATATAGGGTGAGATAACATTTTCCCAGACATTTAAATTCGCGGAAAAATCAATCTCAAGTAAATAAAAATCTGTGAAGATAATAAAGCATTGGGAAAACGTGTGATATTATCCTTTCTATATACCCTTACCTTTTGATTCCTTGTTACTGAGAACTACATCGAGGTGGTTCCACTCAGAGGTAAAGGCGCTGGATAAACTGTACAATCTGGCTATATCTCCCGTATACGCCTGTGGTGCATATCGTGATTGTAATGTTTTCAGGTTTTCTAAAGATCTTCAAAATACATTATAAAAGATCCATGTTATACGATGTTAATTCTTCAGATTCAAATATAAACAAACACTAGAGCTCTAGCAAGATATTTCATTCTCTCACCTCGGAATAACCTATTTTTAGTTTTGTAAAGTCAGAATTTCTTTATCAATACGTCCTAGACTATGGGGCGCCGTTTTACTTTTTAATACCAGTTAGTGATATCACTCTTTCGAATAGGTGATATCACTTATTTGAATATGTGATATCACTTATGCTTATTCGGCTAAGTTATATCACCTAATCGTTTTGTAAAGTGATATCACGTATGAATCAATGCCAATGAATGCTCCCAACACAAAGATAAAATCTCAGTCATATTATAACAACATAGGCCTACATGTATGTCACATTGGCTTCCCAGTGACATTTGTACAACAGTAACTTGTATCTTAAATGTGTAACATTAATTGTCGTATCTTTAGTCCTTTACGTCTGCTACAAAAAAAACTACTAGCGTCACATTTAACTACGTGTAGGTTAACGTGTAAGCATACCTTTCTCTAAGACCTTTAGTGAAATTGAAACTACGCACACGTGAATCAAATCGTAACGCAAGTTACGTATAATGTTACGTCTACGTTTACGGGCAAAGTTACGACCTGTAGTGAAACTGCCCCCTGATTTATATCCAACAAGGTGTCTGACAATAAATTAATGCCGACCAAACGAAACTCCGCAAGATTTAGCCTGAAACAACAAATTGGCAGCACCGGTCATTTAGTCATCTATTTTGTTCCATCTGTCATTCCTCCGTGTTCTATGTGTTAACCAAGAAATTGGCTCCGCCGTTTTTGTATCCAAATATGGACCCCATACCATATTAACATTGTAATTATAACAAATCTATAAATCTGGCATGGCTGCCAATTTCATATGATATTTGGGGATAATCAGGGAATTAAATTGACGAGTAAATAGACGTCTAACTATTCGGAGTGGTTTGTAATCAACGAATATGTAAAAAAAATAACGAACTTCCTCGAGAACGAAAAGTGATATTTTAACAACATGCCCGTGATTTAATATACTTTTAAGATATTCGTGTATCCAGAAAGTGCAAGCTAGTATTTGTTGGTTTGAAAGCAGAAAAACAAGTCACCTTTGATCTCTACCGCCCGATATTGCTCCGCGTTCTTTGTGTCCGCTCCGGTTCTTAGTCTCTGAAGACCCGGCGTGAAGATATAGGCCTAGTGATATTCATTGCAGATCTACATTTATTGAAGAAATGGGGATCATAAGGTTTTTACTATTTACAAATTTGAATATGTGATATCACTCATTCAAATGAGTGATATCACTAATTCGTTTTGTAAAGTGATATCGCCTATTCGAAAAGGTGACATCACTTATTTGAATAGGTGATATCACCTATAAAAACGTATAAAGTGATATCTTCAATTTGAAAGATTGATATCACCTATTCAAAAAGGTGATATCACTTATTCGTTTTTATAAGTGATATCACTCTTTCGAATAGGTGATATTACTCTTTCAAATAGGAGATATCACTTAGTCGAAAAGGTGATATCACGTATTCGGTATTCCAAATGGGTGATATCACCCATTCGAATAGCTTCGAATAGCTTCACGTACTAAACCGAAAGTTAAAACTATTGCGTCATTAAACACGTATGTACCACTAACCAGTGTGAGAAAAATAATCAGTCCCCTTTTGATGGATAGGAAAGAAAAATCTCAAACAATTGGGCAAAATTCGTCCTTGTGTAGCACTCAGTAGAAGTCTTGGGCTTGGCATTGACAGCTTTACCCCCAAAGTCGGAAAATGCTGTCGGATTATTTTAGACAAGATGCGGTAAATTGAGAATAGGCTGAAAATTTTCCTGACGAACATCCAAATTAGATTAGTTCATTTTCTGAATGTGGGGTTGAAGAAAACAACAACACGGTAACACATTCCGGTTTTTTTCATGTTGTATATACATGTTGTCCAAAACTGGACAAAGAGAAAATTATGTTTTATCTACGGGCACACGATATGAAGCAGTCCATCAAGAAATTTGGTAAATTTAGATTGTAAATTTTATAAACATACTACCAAAGTTATAATGCTCAAGACGACGATATCGTTTCTGTCAATTAGACTTCATCAGTTGAGCTCCAATTTAAAAGTTATGTGTATTTTCTAAAGAGAAAGTGGTATTATACAGGGCCAAATAATATCTCTAAAAGTATAGCCGAAACCCATCTAAGAGTAACAACTGTAAAAATGACTATCGATTGTAAGCGTTGAGGAATAGTTTACCACCCTGAATCAGTCCAGCAATACAGTAAAACCGTCTATAGTGACCACCTGTGTATCAAGACCACCTGGTCACAAAGACCGCTTTTGCTGTCCCCAATAGTACCGTGTGTACAAATCAACCTCTATATAGAGGCCACCTTCCTATAAAGACCAGTTTTCTTGTGTTCATAAGGAGGTCGTTATATACAAGTTTTACTGTATTCACTCCCGGTTCGCGAAGTTACAATGAAAGCTAAATTTTCAAGCTCAGCCATACATGCCACCCATGAGACTATGGTGAGTTAGGGCGAAATTAAGAATGTGTGAATATATTTTCTGTCCTAAAGGGCGAAAATATCAAGGGGCGAACATGTCCATGTACACAGTATAAACTTTCTGTTCATAGAGGAAATTACTGTCGTTTTATTCAATTCTATTTTGTTCGTTGTATCATTGTTTTACATACAACCAAGAATTTTTCGCTGATGTGGAAATGTCACTAGCCTTAGGCAATGTGCGGACCTGTTATATAGACCGACGCCAATATAATGAGGGTTGTAGTCGAACGCTCCCAAGACCATTGCAAGCGGTCCTCTTATTTGATATTCGTAAATGTAATATTAACTTACTTCATATAAGGTCGACAAAATATACCTCCACATTTGCAGTCAGTGTATTATTCTATACGCCTTTGCATTGTAACACGACATAATCTCAAATTTTTAATACTTACCTTTGCATATAGTCGATTCGGATTTCTTCGTTCTGTATATATTTCTCTAAGGATATTGTTAATTTTTCTAAATTCCTAAGTGCCGCTTCTATTTTTGTAGTTGATGTAAATAATTCAGAAGCATGACAGTTTACAAATGAGAGGAAAATGACTAAAACAGGAATATTATTTCTCCAAAACATCATTATTAAATATACAAAGTGAAGATTGAAATAATGTCGTCTTACAATAAAGTGAAGCAAAGAAGCACGTAAGAGTTAAAATTTCAGTCCCTCAGGCATACATAATCCACCATTATTGTCAAACCGCTTGATATATCATCTGTGAAATAAATAAAATACATTACGGTGTTGTCTCTAATTGCTTTGACCAATGAACCAAACCAATTATATTGATGTATCGGGACACCTTATGGTAAACAAAAACGTTAATAGTGCAGGGTGTAAATACTGTATATAATTTTAGTAGTATATATATATATATATATATATAATCTGTGAAATAAATAAGATACATTGCGATGTTGTCGCTAATGGCTTTGACTAATGAACCAAACCAAATATATTGATGTATCTGGACATCTTAAGGTAAACAAAAAACGCTAATAGTTTATATACATATATATATATATATATATATATATATATATATATATATATATATATATATATATATATATATATATATATATATATATATGGACATTATTTTTCTATGATTCTTCTGCTTTACATGGGCATGAACTGAAATATTTATATAAATGTATAATATTAGTTTACCAACAGGCAATTAAAACATTCTAGATACATATTGAGTAGCGAAGTCAGTTAGATGAACTATGTAACCAGTACAATCTTGTACATCACATTATGATGGGTCAAACTACTAAGTATTATGCATTGTAACTGTCGACAACGTTATGTATTCAATATTTTACATCGCAAATCATCATGCCCGTGTTGATATATATATCGTTCAGAATAGTGTGTTCTTTAATATTATCGGTTTAAACTTTCTTTTTTGCATTGATAAACAAAAACAAAAAACACACTTTTCTCTTTATTTATAGAATCATTGTGCAGTTTTAAGGTTAACAAAGGCCACTTTTACATTTTACTCAGTGTAAGCGAACTTGTAAATAGCTGAATTCATAATTATGTCTGTATTTAAATTAAGATAATGGTATCATCTAATGTCAAAACATAATATAAACTCTCAGATACCAAAGTATGAATCTACAGGATGTCCATAATACATATAGTGGTACAATTGGACAAACGCGGACTTCTTGCGGAAGGTCGATGGTATATACCCGGGTAACCGGGGTTTCTGCTCCACCAATAAAAACTGGACGCCATTATATGACTGAAAGATTGTTGAGTATGGCGTAAAACAAAAAATCAAATCAAATCAAATCATGGAGGAGAAAGCATCCCCTGTTGACCGGTCACACCCGCCGTGAGTCCACAGTTAAATTCAAATAAAATAGGTGAGGAAGAAATCCTTGTCACATTTGGTACAAACTGTTGAATGATATTTACACATAGAAGAAAAAACAGAATTTATACCTCGGCCGCCCTCATTGACTAGGTGGCATGTTCACTAAAGAGATCTGCTTACAGGTTAAATAAATGTTGAGAACTGGATTTTTTTAAAAACAACATTCCAGTATCACGGGGGAGTGTGGCATTGGAAGAGGTCAAATCCATATTGCACTGGTACAAGTACACAGCATATATCTAAAGTTATGGCACGTCGGCAATAGGTTCTGGTTATGAAATGATAATTGATTGCTGTGTCCGGACAAAGTTTCCAACTTTTCTATATTTTAATGTAAAGTTAGCCCCATTCTGTTACACCAATTGTAGAGGCACGTTATATAGGTAGATATAATTATACATTTACTTGGTATTCTAGAATTTAAACTTTACAGACACAGACATGTGCTGGACTATTTTCTATATTTTTAAGGCGCTTCTGATCAAAGCTAACAATAATATGATACATCCTTTGTTGTCTATTTCCGATATCAATCTATCCAAGCTCCCTAAACTGGAGAGCATAAAATGTCTCATTTTATGTCAAGTATTATTTTATATTACGGGTGTAACCTGATAAAGATATCGATTCTATTTCCCTATACATGTACGTCGTGTGGGTGATGTTTGTTCCAGAAGCGCCGCTTTCTCAAAAACATGTTAACTTACAAATGTTAAAATCGTTCTTAATAACGAACTGTCTACCACATTAAGAACTGAAAACAAATCTGCTATATTTACTTCAGCTTGTGTTTCGTCGTGATGGTTTGTTGTATTGATGTGTACATTCATGTAAACCCATTTATTTTGTTTTATTTTACCAATGGGCTTGGTTGATGACACTGTTAGAAAATATCCGTACTGTCAAATTATCTTTGCAAAACTCTGAATAAATATCATGGTGAAATGGTAACCAGCGAACATAATTCATGTGATCAAGGTTCAAAAGTAGAAAATCAAAATGGACAAAGATTCCCCATACAGCTGAAAATAATATTATCTGATGACAAAGCCAAGGACACGAAGCTCACGGTTTGAAATTTTACCTCAAGATTCCAACGGGGATTTGTTTTACTCGCTTAGAGCACCATTCCAGAGTAACATCAATGGAGAGACCAAATGTTTAATCGATATTGTTATCATTTCCACGTATTTCCACATATAACATATTATGCTGTTACCTGATGGCTTAGCCTTGTTTTTGTAAAATTTGAAATTTAATTAGAATTAACGGAACCTGACGATGTGATTATATATCCATCTGCCTCTGTCAATGTTGTTACCTACTGCTGCTTAACTTAACCGTATTTTTAGCTGTGTCGATAGCTTGTCAGTGATTAAGTAGATATCATCTCTATATGAAATGTTCATATGTTGATCATGCACTACCATATCGGATCATTCGTGAGATATAAACACCATATGCAGATGATTGAGATATATTACTACTTAAATGTGGAAAATTTATGATATAATCCGGTTGGTAATTTTGGAAGAGTATGTGGTTGGTTCTGTTGTGTCTTTAATATCTAGTTCCTTGGGATATATCGCATTCAAACTGAAAGGTAAAAGTTCATTAAAATATAATTTGTAAAGATAATTTTTAAAGTAAACAGTTAATCCTTCTAATTTCAGAACATTTACATAAACTTACTCGTGAGAATATCGAAGAATGTTATATTTTTACTTATTTAATTACAAATACTTCAATTTTAATTAATATAAAAAATCTTATGACACAGATAAATATATCGGCATGATATATGTATAAAAATTGTCATTATTAGTTGAAAAAAAAGTCTTGATATATCTAAATGTAAAATAAAAGGTAATCGCTATCTTTTTCTTCTCTTGATTAAGAAGCCTTCTGAATGAAGTCTTCTCCGTATGAATAAAGGAACAGTTCAGCCAATTAAGGGACACAATTGGTCCCCATGGGAAATGTAGGCACTGCAAAACCTGTTTGTAATTGAATTTAAGCCAGTTGAAATGTAGAATAGTGTATACTGAAGAAACATCCTTATCTCCACAGCTTTGCTACACAAAATCTAAATCTTCAACTTTACAACGAAGTCGGTAGAGTATGGAAACATATGATACAATTACCTACCCTGAACATGGATTGGCACTTTCATAGTTAGTGACCAGTCCCTAAAGAAACAAAAAGAGAATGTCATCATGAAACTCTAATGTAAATTAATTGGATACACATTGACAATGTCCCAGGACAACAAGGTAAGCAGAGAGGGGTCGCCCCAAAGAACACCTGGCACCGAGACCTAAAGGCATATTCCAAAAGAATGGGTAACATGGAGCTAAATAGACCTACGGGTTCAATATTGACAAGCTGGCCGGAAATTCTTTGTTATTGACCCCTCCCCAGACCACAAGCGGAAGTGAAGTGAATTTGTCGTATTGATACTCTGTTTCACTAAGTGAAATGTTGAGTTGCCTTTTCGTTGGCGTTTGTTGAGACGTCTGTACTAATTGTGACGAGGATTCACTCCTCACGTATTTCATTGGACTTGACTGTGGACTCACGGCGGATGTGACCGGTCGACAGGGGATGCTTACTTCTCCATGGCACCTGATCCCATCTCTTGGTTTCCAGAGGTCCGTGTTTGTCCATTTTTACCGGATTTGTATCTATGACCTGGACATTCTATTGATTTATACTTTGGTATCTGAGATTTTTTTTATAAATATGTTATTGTCCAAGACAAACAGTCTGATTCAAAACAAGTTCTTTGAAGTAAATATCAAATATATGCTATAACTAGTAACTGAAAATATATGTAGCTTTTTGGAGATCCATTTTTTTCACAAATTATCAAAATCCTAATAGACACCAAACACCCCCAGCTTTTTACTCAACTGACATTATTATAACTTTGGTTCCAATCCAAAGTTTGTGAGTAGGAAGAATTTAACATTCATAAATCGACGATGTTTTGTGTGACTGTTCCCTTTACCATCTGTATTGTCATGGTGTTATCAAGATTACTAAATGTGCTAGATTCTGCTCCACACAAGATCATTTTATGTACAAAAGTCAACAACGTTGTGATAGTCCCAAGTCGTTGTCTCGGGGATAAGTAACAGTCGTGTTTAGAGAGAATATCTAGCATACTTAACGCTTCATAGAAATGTGTAATTGTCCACTCTATCTGTCTCTATACGGGTATCACTGATATATTTTAAAACGAAACTCCGTCCTCAAATCATGCCCAGTTTGCAAGATTATCCAAGGAAACGCTTATTTCAAGAGAGGGTTTTTTTTATCACTACCTCTACGACTAGGCCTACATATATATTCATCCATTGCATTTCCGTATCTTGATACTAAATGGAGTGATTCAAAATTATGTTGAAGCTGTTATAAATCTATACCTCGAACGGGAATCCCATTAGATAATTCAATAATCTCTATACATGCGACTACTGTATTTCTTCCATCTGTCTCAACTTTCTAGTCTAGTTAACTTCACTTGATTTCTACATACGATAAATATCATAATATACGTATCATGTTTGATCTGATAAAATATAAATAAATGTGTGAGTGAGCAATCTCTCTCTCTCTCTCTCTCTCTCTCTCTCTCTCTCTCTCTCTCTCTCTCTCTCTTCTTTATTAGATCTATAGTATCATTTTTTTTTTCACTTTTCGGGACAGAGACATCTTATGTGTTATTATATATCTGATCGGGATAGAGTTATAAAATATTTTCTTTTATACAACATCGATCGGGATCGAGATGATAAATCCGGTCATAATTTCATAATTTCAGTCTGGTTCCGAACTCGCACGGATACACCGGGTCCAACTGGCAGGCAGACAAAATGAATACTGGAGTGTTAGCGTTCTTCGGACGCTTTATTGAGTATCTAGCGGACAACCCATATCTTCTTGTAGTTGGGTTTCTGCTGTACGTTTTCATATTTGCATTGTCAGTGTTATTTTCCGGTCCTAAAGCAGGGCGAAACCCATTTTCGCCATTTCATATAAGGCCAGTGGAAGACATCGTCACGGATCAGTCAGTAAGGGACAAAGTCCTGAAACAGAGTGAGTACATAGTAGCCGAATATAGACTGAGTACCATGTCACCTCGCTATGTCATGTGATGCTTCCGACATGTTCCGTGCAACTTTTTGTTGTCGATACATCATCGATGGGCAATTTTTTGGCTTAGAAGTTCACAGTTTTTAAGTGAATTCAGATAGTACATTGGATCCTGTAAAAAATCCTAACTTTACTACAAATGATACTTATAGCTTTTTCTTTATACCATAACTGAATGGACCTCATAATCATCCCAGCTGACTGTTTTCCACACATTTTTTGAATTGTGTTTTGGACGTATTTTTACACATTGTCATTTTCATTAATCTTTGTATGATTTCTTTTATTTTTTTTCCCATTTATTCATCATGATGCATTAAATTAATGTGTTTTACATGTAATTAAGTAGAGAAATGGTTTTCTGAAATTTAATTTTTAAAATTTTTTATGAATTTTTTAAACTGCAAAAAGAAGGAGGGGGCATTTTTTCAGGTGGTCACTAAAAGTAGTAGTCGGAGGCGGAGTCGGATTCGAGATTTGGCGAGATTTGGCGGATTCGAACAAATAATTGTCGATTTCTTCCCCAATACTCATTTAAAGAATAAAATATTTTCAGTATATCTTTATTGTGGTATTTTACATCATTCACAGTAGAAAATTGTACAAAATTATTTTTTGGACTCGATTTACATGACATTGTCTTACGTTGGCACACTAAAATTAGTAGTCGGATTCGACGGCCGAGTCGAGGTATTGGATCGATTTATGTTAATTTGTGACACTTAAACTTAAAGTAAGGTATATATCACAATCGTTTATGATAATATCCTTCTAAATATACCATTCAATGACACTAAAATCACTTATTTATCGTTAATAATCATAATTTGTAATCGGTTTAGTAATACTGCCGAGTCGGATCGAAAGGATGCAAATGTCCGAGTCCTGATAGTACAGTGTTTTCGGATTCGATTAGCGGCGGATTCGAAATAAATAATAGTTGATTTATCGTCCATTTTTTAATTCTATTTAAATAATCTTTTAAATGATAATTAAGTATATCATTCTGAATCATTTGCAGTAAAAATTTACTCAAATTTTGTTTCGATTTAGATTTTTCTATATTTTGTATGATGCCAGCACACTAAAAATTAGTAGTCGGATTCCGTGGCGGAGTTGAGATGTCAGGTCAATTTACACTAATCTGAAGCTTTTTGACTTAAGATAAACTGAATATAATTATTGTATATGATCGTAGGTATCTATAAATATTATCAAATGACATTCAAATAGCATATTTTTGTGTAAAAGTCAAGATTTACGAGATGCTATAGAATCGGTTCGAAAAGAGACAATGTCCGAGTTCTGATTTGAACGGACGCCGAAATCTGAAAAGTAAACATTGAAACCATAAAATGAATTTATGGACTAATACTTCTATCTATCTATCTATCTATATTTCTATCTATCCATCCATCCATCTATCAATCTATCTATCTGTCTACATGTATTTGTCTGCCTATCTATCTTTCTATCTATCCATCCATCCATCTATCAATCTATCTATCTGACTACATGTATTTGTCAGTTATGTGGTGCTAAGTCTTTAGGTCAGTCAGGTAGTGTTAAGTCTGGTGTAGATAAGTCAAGTGGTGTTAAGTCTGTAGATAAGTCAAGTGGTGTTAAGTCTGTAGATAAGTCCAGAGGTACTAAGTCTACAGATCAGTTATGTGGTGCTAAGTCTTTAGGTCAGTCAGGTAGTGTTAAGTCTGGTGTAGATAAGTCCAGAGGTACTAAGTCTACAGATCAGTTATGTGGTGCTAAGTCTTTAGGTCAGTCAGGTAGTGTTAAGTCTGGTGTAGATAAGTCCAGAGGTACTAAGTCTACAGATCAGTTATGTGGTGCTAAGTCTTTAGGTCAGTCAGGTAGTGTTAAGTCTGGTGTAGATAAGTCAAGTGGTTATCAAATAGGGGGAGGTGGTGATGATATAATGTGTGTTGTTTACCAATTGCAAATGATAATCTTTTATCAGATATCAAGACAAAAGCTTGTAAATTCATTCTTGAGGATTTGAAAATTTTTGATCCATATTCTGGAATAACCAATAATATATCAGAAGGTTTTAATACTGTTTTTAAAAATTTATTAGGATGGAAACAAGTACCTTTAGACTCAGTTGCTCTATCTTTTTACTTTCTTCAAAAATTTTATGCAAAAGAAATTTTAAGAGGTTTTTGTGATGTAGGTGACTTTCAACTTAAAAAAGAATATAGAAACCGATTAATTGATCCATCAACTGTTGAATTGCCCCAAAATGCAGTAAATCCTAATGATATTGTTAAGCAGGTAAAAGGTGAAATTCAGGTTCATATTGAAAATAATGAAAAATCAAAATCTGATGAGATCCCTAAAAATGCAACAATTTTGGCTGATAAAGAAGAGCATACTATTTCAAATTCATCTCAAAAGGCAATAGCTATAAATGCAATTAAAGAAAATAGAATTTACCATTGTGCACAAGCTAAGGCATTCATAGTTGATGGATCAAGAGGGGATAAATATACTGTAACTTTGTATCCTGAAAAATGTGTATGTCCAGCTCTTGGAACCTGTTGGCACATAATAGCAGCTAAACTAAGTATAGGGATAAATGATATAGAGGAAAAGAAAATATATAATCTTACTCAGTTAAGTAGGAATGTAAGAAAAAGGCCAAATAAAAATGCAGGGAAAAAAAGACCAAGACCAATAGATAAAAAATGATGAAGATAATATAATAAACCCAGCACCAGATTCAAATGAAATAATTGGTGATATCCCAGTTACATCAACTCCCCTTCAAAATTTCAGTAAAAGATTAAAACTAAATAGTGATAAAACTTCAGGCAACTCAAAAACTAAAAAGGAAATATTGGAACTAAGTGTAATTGAAGAAGAAACAGGAAGTTTGGAAAATATAGAAATAGATAAGTGTAGCACATCTCCAGTTTTTTAAAGGTAATAAAAAGAGATTAAGTTTGTCGTTATCCAAAAGAAAATCAAATCTTGATGATATAAATTCATGTATAGAAATTTCCAATTTCAGAGAAACTGTAAATGAGATAGATTCAAACAACTGGATATCTTATAAAAATGAAAAAATAAACTTAGATCATAAATCTCAGATATTAAATGAAGAGAAAATATGTAGTGATGTAATAAATTTTGCTTCTAAGATAATTCAGGATCAGTTTGCAATTGATGGCCTTCAAGATACAGGAAAAGTTCCATTCTTAGATGAAAATGATAGGTGGACTTACACTTTACCATTTAAATGTATGAAATCAGTACCTTCTGCTCAAATTCACCATACAGGCAAAGATCATTGGGTTTTATCAATTCATCATGAAAATAAAGTATACATTCTAGACAGTATGTTTGGCAATTCTTTAACTGCTTCAATGGAAATTCAAATACAAAAGTTATATGAAAATGGAGAAATTACTTTACCAGAGGTTCAACAACAACAAAATTCGGTTGATTGTGGAGTTTTTGCTATAGCTTTTTTGGTTGAATACTTAACAAATGGATTAAAAGGAGTACAAAATGCAGTTTTTAATACACAAGAATTGAGAAAACACTTATGTAATTGTATAGAGAAAAAAATGTTTACACCATTTCCACAAACTGCAGAAAAAGTTAATAGGAGAAAAAACAAAATTTATCATATAGAAGCTGATTGTTTTTCATGTAAATTACCGAATCTTTTTGACAATATGATAGGATGTGAAAACTGTGATAACTGGTTCCATAACACTTGTGCTAATATAAACAGGACTATATGTGATAGCTTAAATTTTTATTTGTGACTTTTGTAAGGATACATGTATAAAGTGATAAATAAATGATAAATATAATATTAATAATAATAATAACAGTAAATAAATTAAATAAATAAATTAAGTAAAATTTATAAAAGATGTTGACTCCGACAATGTCTCTTTTCATAGTATGGTTTCAATGTTTACTTTTCAGATTTCGGCGTCCGTTCAAATCAGAACTCGGACATTGTCTCTTTTCGAACCGATTCTATAGCATCTCGTAAATCTTGACTTTTACACAAAAATATGCTATTTGAATGTCATTTGATAATATTTATAGATACCTACGATCATATACAATAATTATATTCAGTTTATCTTAAGTCAAAAAGCTTCAGATTAGTGTAAATTGACCTGACATCTCAACTCCGCCACGGAATCCGACTACTAATTTTAGTGTGCTGGCATCATACAAAATATAGAAAAATCTAAATCGAAACAAAATTTGAGTAAATTTTTACTGCAAATGATTCAGAATGATATACTTAATTATCATTTAAAAGATTATTTAAATAGAATTAAAAATGGACGAGAAATCAACTATTATTTATTTCGAATCCGCCGCTAATCGAATCCGAAAACACTGTACTATCAGGACTCGGACATTTGCATCCTTTCGATCCGACTCGGCAGTATTACTAACCGATTACAAATTATGATTATTAACGATAAATAAGTGATTTTAGTGTCATTGAATGGTATATTTAGAAGGATATTATCATAAACGATTGTGATATATACCTTACTTTAAGTTTAAGTGTCACAAATTAACATAAATCGATCCAAATACCTCGACTCGGCCGTCGAATCCGACTACTAATTTTAGTGTGCCAACGTAAGACAATGTCATGTAAATCGAGTCCAAAAAATAATTTTGTACAATTTTCTACTGTGAATGATGTAAAATACCACAATAAAGATATACTGAAAATATTTTATTCTTTAAATGAGTATTGGGGAAGAAATCGACAATTATTTGTTCGAATCCGCCAAATCTCGCCAAATCTCGAATCCGACTCCGCCTCCGACTACTACTTTTAGTGACCACCACATTTTTTCACACACTGAAGGATAAATTGAGTAAGTACCCTTGTACCGGTGTGGGACAAAATAGGTATCGGAGGGTACCACTCTTTGAAAATCTTATCCAGAACTGCTGCAAGGATTGTAAAACTAATTGCATCTGAGTGATTTACATGGATGCATGATTCAATTACCTTTTCTTGAAATAAATTAGAAAATTAATTTTTGACATCTTTCCTGGCTTTGTCATTTTTATTCATTATTAAGTCTCCTCCACTCCCAAGGAGTTCAGGTGAGAGATGTGGCTCATGGGCCTCTTGTTTGTATATCAAGGCCTACTTGTAGTTGTACAATGTATTGTTTTCTAAATTCTTCTCTTTACATGTAAACTGAATATCAGAAATGTGATTATAATTAGGCTGCATGTAGTTAAGTTTGAAATCAGGCATCATGAACAATCCTCACTGACCGCTATGATAACAGTCAATGTGTTATACATTGTAAGTGTTCCACTCTGAATTCTAATTATTTCTAATTGTCTAATAGTCACACAATGGTTCAAGTTGTCTCAAGTTGGGTTGAAATGAAATCAACTGTGTAATTCATCTAATTAAATGCTAGTAGATCAATACTACAATTAGCCAATAAAAAGTGTTAATTTGTTGTAATGTTAAAGCTGAACTAGGAAGATAAAATGCATTTTAACTTAAAATAATTTAAAAAAACGTGTGTTAAAAAAATGTTTCGAAACATTCCCACTTTATCTCCCACACAGCAGACATATTTGTAATTGTTTCACTGGAAAACAAGTCCCACAACAGGTATGAAAGGCGGATTAGTTATATTCTTCGTCATTGTATATCTGAACTTCCAACCTGAAACGTGCAAAGTCCCAGGATGAATAAAACTCACAGACTCTTAGTCTTACCTGTACTTTTAAAAATTAAACATCTGTGCCTCAAGTGAAGTTTTCTGCAATGTACAAACAGCAACAAATTGAGATTGATTAGTTCATCAATAATAAATCCAAAATTTATTCCATTACACTAAATATCAAGCACCTTCAAAAACAAAGCTATCTACTTCTTACTCCACCATTCCCGCCACACCCCCCTTCACCCCCCCCCAACACCCTCCTTCCCACCTCTCACACACCCCGCCCCCCCCCTCCCCCCACCCTACATGGCCCTCACGCCAACCCCCTCTTCTCAACCCGTCTCCCGCAGCCAGACCCCCAACACCCCTCACCCCCCACCTCTCCCCTCCCCACACCCCCGCCCCCCCCGCAAACAACCACCTCCCACTCCACCATCGCCTTCCCCCCCCCCCACTAGCCCCCCCCCCCCCACCCTCGACCCCTCCCCATCTTCCCCCCTTCCCCTCACCTCGCCCCCACACCTAAACCCACCCTCAACACTCCTCCCATGCCACCCCCCCACCTCCCCCTACCCCACCACCCCTACTCACTCACACCCACCCCATCTCTCCCCTCCCCATAACCCCTCCCCACCCCCTCCCTCCCCTCGCCTCCCACCCGGACATCCCCCCACGACTCAGACAACCCCCCGAGTAACCAACCTACTCCACCCTCACCCTACACCACCACACCCCCTAAGCAACACGCCGCACCTTCCCCCCAGCCTCCTCCTCCCCACGCCAGCCCCTACTACACCTGCCCCCCTCAAGCCCCACCCCATCACCACCCCCAACCCCCCCCCCCCTTCCCTCCCCTCCCACCACTACCCGCCTCCGCCCCCCCTCCCCCTCACCCCCCTCCCCAGGACCTCACCCCCCCCCAAACCCCACCCCCCCCCAACGCCACCACTACACTCCCAGGAAAACACCCATCTATAACCAACCCCCCACAACTAAACCGACTATCAACATCCCTAACCCCAACACCCACTCCACCACGCTACACAAGCATAACCACCGGCAACAACCACCCAACCCCCACCACACCCACTCCCCCTAACAAACCCCCCTCCCACCTACCACCCCCCCCCCCCACACACCCACTCCACGTTCCCACCCACCCGACTCGCCCCCCGAATCCGCCATCCTAACCCCCTCCCCACCCGTCCCACCACCCACCTCCACACCCCCCCCCCACACCGAAAACCACCCACCACCCCGCTCCGCCCCCACCCCCCGCCATCCAACACCACCCCAACGCCCCCAACGCATCCGACACCCCCCCCCCCCCCCCGCCTCCCCCACGCCTCCAACCACCCCCTCCCCGCACACACCCCCCCAACCCCCCCCCTACCCCCCCCCTTCACCCATTCACCCTTCACCAGCCCCCCCCATCCCATCGCGAGCGTGTCTCACACCCCACCCCCACCTCCCCCCCTCCCAACCATCATACCATACCGACAACCAGACTTCCCGTCCACCGCACTACCCCCTCCCTCCCCACCTACCACACTCTGCCCCATCCCTTCCCACCCTATACTACCCACTACCTATGAAAAACCACGCCACCTCCGACAACCCTATCCCCCCCCCACTTCCCACTTCGCCCCCCCTCAACGTACCCCTCCTGATTTATTTATTACCCCGCACCTCACCCAGGCCCCCCATGTCCACCACCCTACTAAACACCCACCCCCCCTGCCCCCCCACCCCATCACAGCCCCCCCCCCGACCGCCAATAAGTCCCCAACTACCTCCCCCCCCCCCCTCCCAACCCCCCCCCCACCACGAAAACCGCCCTCCGACCCCCCGCCCCCACACACACACTCCTTCACAATCCCCACACACCCACCGCCTCCCACATCCCCATAACCCAACCCGCCACTCCCCTACCGCCAAGAAAAACTCTCCCACAACTCAAGACCACCTTCCACCTTACACAACCCGACCCCCTCCCCGACCCCTCTACACCCCCGTACCCACATCGCTCCCCTCCCCAAACACCCTACCCTAACCGCCTTACCCCCCCCCCCCCGCCCCAAAACCCCATCCCCCCCCACCCCCCCCGCCACGCCAATCCCCCCTCCTACCTCCCACTGCCCCCCAAACCCTCCACCCACACCCCCCAATTTGAGATTTATGCACCCCCCCACCCCCCCCCCATACAACCACCCCCACACCCCCCGTCCAACTACACACTCACTAACAACCACTCCCCGACACCCACCACCCCTCCACTACCCACCCTCTTCCCCCCCCTCACCCCCCCCGCCCATCCACTACCCACCTCGCCCGTCCCCCCCACGCCCCCCACCCCCACACCGCACCCCGCCGCACCCCTCCCCCCCAACCCGTCAACCCCCTCTCCTCGTCCCCAAACAACCCCACCCCCCTTCACCCACATACAGGCCCCCACACCACACCAGAACCACCATCACCCACCCACGCCCAACTACCCCACCTCCCTACCCCACACTTCCACCCCCCCCTCCCCCCCCCACCCTGCCCCCGGAAGCCAAACTAACTGTCATTCGGCCATTGAGTCATGCAAGTTTCTTCTTTTTGTAAACAGCGAGGTGTTCCGAAAAACCGGAAGAAGAAACATGGCCCAGTGGCTAAATCACATTAGGAAGTAAAATTTAAAATAAAATTAAAAGGAAGCATTGATGTGTGGGACAGTGTAACAAGATGTATATAAATACATTGTACAAATATACATTTTTATGAATTTTCATTCAAGTACATATTACATGTACAAATGTAGTTCATAGTAAATATCTGAACTTAATGTCCATTTATATTTTTATAAATTAATACTTGTACTAGTAATTGTACCAGTGGCATATGTCATCTGTCTTTGAATGAAAAAAAAATGATGGCAAGTATTGGCAACTCGCAGAAGTTGAAAAAAAAAATGTTTTCATTGATAAAGTGTATCATGTCCAAGTCTGGTAATTAACTGTCTGTGTCACTTACTCTTGTTTTGAAATAGGCCAGCTTTTTATGGTAACCAGGGAGTAAAATTGGCTGCAGGATCCAGGGGCAAGCCGGGCCCCTAGAACAAAATATCTAGGGGCCCAGGTTGAAATTCAGGGGCCCAGCTTTTTCTTCAGATGCTTTTGTACAAAAAAATAAAATAAACCAAATTCCTCAATTTAATTCAAACTCAATTTCTCTTTCTATATAGCTTTTATCTTGTTGCATGCAATTATGAATATGCCTCTTACATGTATCAACCATTGACAATTTCCTGTCCATATTGTCGAGGAGTAGTTCTTTTTAATTTTATTGGTACACTTTGGAGTACATGTATTCTATGGCTGGTTTCTTGCTGGGGTTTTCAGCAATGTAACACCACATGACAAAGACTTATGAGTCCAAGGAATGGTTACAAGTCAAATCCCACCCCCACTTTGGAAACATGTAAATCGGCACTTAATGTAGTTAAATAGGCACCTGGAAATATTTTTTTCAACACTTGGAAATATCCATCAAGGTAACGAATTGGTATTAAAAAATGTTTATCTCAGAAGAGAAGCTTCGTTTTCAAAACTAATTTATGTGTGTAATATGCTTTCTTGATAATTGTCACAAATTCAAGTCACTGTTGACACTAAAAAAAACATACATCTCCAAATAAATGTCTGTTTTAATTTAGACATGCTATTTGCTATCAAAACATTGTTTTGAACAAGCAGTCATTTGGAAGGAACAAAGGATTCAAAGAGGGGCTAACAGTTGCATAATTAAGGTGATGGTTATGAGATCCTACCAGGTAATGTTGAACGGGTGAAAATACCTATTGATTAGGCCCGAGTGCTGAAAATAATTTGCAAGCAACTGTTGAAAACACAGTTATAAAAGAAACAAGTGCTGAAATAATTAGGTGTCGATGTGCATGAATTAAGTGTGGATTTCACCATGTGCCAACCTAACTAGGATTCAAAGAAATCAGGAAACTTTCTCGAAAGTTGACCACCTTGTCAACATGTACACACTGAGGTATTATTTGTGTATTAGTACATGTATTACACTCGAACATAACGTTGTGACGCGTAAAGCATTTAAACATTTTACAGAACCAAACAAAATAGAAGCGGACTAGATGGAAAGAGAAGAGAAAAACAGACATTTATGGATAAGGTTGTACTTGCCATCTGGGCGATCGGCGGTGCATATTTTGATCGCCCAGGCATAAAAATGGTCGCAAATGTGACTGGGAGAGTGCTAATTTTACTCCCTGATAACTCCAGTCCTGTAGCTTTATGTGGCAAAATGATACAGAGTCCCAGAAAATGGCATCCGAAAACAATCGGTTTCTTTAACAATATCCATATCCAGAAATAATCAGTTTCTTTTACCATATCCATATCTATGTGGGAATCTGTACCATTTTGCCACCCAAAGTTACAGAACTGTAATTGTTGCTAAAAGGCCTATTGAATGTTTATTTCATTATTTAATTAACATTTTCTTTGAGTTTACATCTTGATTTTAATTTCAGGGTTCAAGCCATCCAAAGTACCACAGAATTTAGATGCCGTCATAATTGGAAGTGGCATAGGTGGCATGAGTGTGGCAGCACTGCTTTCAAGAGCTGGAAAGAAAGTTCTGGTACTGGAACAACATGATCAAGCAGGGGGTTGCTGTCACACTTTCCACGATAAAGGATTTGAGTTCGACACAGGTAAATTGAAGACACGCTTAGACAGGTAACCAGATGAAAATAATGATATCTTAACTTGAGTGAGCAAGTTTTCTGCTAGGACTTTGAGTATTCACAATGCATCTATATATAATATAACCTCTGCCATCATCTAACATAATGTCTTCTTGATCAGTGTTACATCTAAATGTTTATTTGTACACTACTGTGGGACTTGGAGGAAGATGTGTTATTCACATTAACATTTGTTTGTTACTCTGAGAGTGTACATGTCATACTGTAGAATTAGAAAATTTTGTTGGGGTTTAAGTTTTGTTACATTCATTTATCAACAGAATTAAATCCATCATGAAATTTATATCAGGTTTGTCTACTAATGGAGAAGAAAACAGCACAAATAGGATAAAAGTACGATGTGAGACATTGTCAAATAAAGTATATGTACTACACATATTGCACATAATTGTTTTAGTAAAACATATTTGCTGATCAGATACATTTTGTAGCTCAGAATAGATGAGAATCTTGACTTCATTGTACATGAGGCTTACAACTCTGATTTTAACAGTTTACAGGCGATAAAGAACTAGAATGTCATTATAGTTTTAGTGCAGACATGATAGGTCAACATTTGGTGGAAAAGATCAGTCTTTTTTTTATTTCAATGAAATTCGTTGTCAGCAAATCAGTTTTATTTTTGAAACAATTTCTAACTCGACAAAATATTCTAATTTTACACTATATCATTTTTCTGTTCTACATGTATCCTAATGAGAAAGAGACCCTCTCATCTAGACAAAAAGACAAATGCTTTTCCACTCCCAGATAAAGACTTATAATTGGGAATATGTCATATCAAGTTACAAATATATCATAATGATCTACACTTGAAAAAGTATCATATCTGTATTGATGTATCACTAATGACTATCATACTGGGAATGTATCATATATCACTAATGACTATCATGCTGGGAGTGTATCATATCACTAATGACTCATACTGGGAGTGTATCATCACTCATGACTGTCATACTGGGAATGTATCATATCACTAATGACTTTCATACTGGGAATGTATCATATCACTAATGACTTATACTTGGAGTGTATCATATATCACTAATGACTATCATGCTGGGAGTGTATCATATCACTAATGACTGGTATACTGGGAGTGTTTCATATCACTAATGACTCATACTGGGAGTGTATCATATCACTAATGACTTTCATACTGGGAGTGTATCATATCACTAATGACTATCATACTGGCAGTGTATCATATCACCAATGACTTTCATACTGGGAATGTATCATATATCAATAATGACTATCATACTGGGAGTGTATCATATCACAAATGACTGTCATACTGGGAGTGTATCATATATCACTAATGACTATCATACTTGGAGTGTATCATATCACTAATGACTTTCATACTGGGAATGTATCATATCACTAATGACTGTCATACTGGGAATGTATCATATATCAATAATGACTATCATACTGGGAATGTATCATATCACTAATGACTATCATACTGGGAGTGTATCATATATCACTAATGACTCATACTGGGAGTGTATCATATCACTAATGACTGTCATACTGGGGATGTATCATATATCACTAATGACTATCATACTGGGAGTGTATCATATATCACTAATGACTCATACTGGGAGTGTATCATATCACTAATGACTGTCATACTGGGGATGTATCATATATCACTAATGACTATCATACTGGGGATGTATCATATATCACTAATTACTATCATACTGGGGATGTATCATATATCACTACTGACACTACTGGTGTATCAAAATGACTGCTTCACTTGAATTGTATCACTATACTGTGTCTGTTTTGTTAGGAGTACATTATATCGGGAACTGTGCTGAGGGAGCAGACAACAAGGTTTTTATGGATCAGCTGACTGGCGGGAGAATTGAGTACCCTCTCATGGATGAAGTGTTTGACATGGTTAGTTTGTATACTGGTGTTAATGTCACAGAACTCTTTCTGAGTTGAAAATCCAGATCAACTGATTTTTTATAAAGGAACTTTTAAGTGTAGACTAAGAATATTTGGTAGATTGACATGATTAACTCATTCCTGGTCACCCCAAAAGACACATTTGGACTGATCTAAATCATTGATTTACAGAAGACTTAAAGTATTTATTTGTAGGTCACCTGAGCCAATGTTAAAATAATCCTTTAAGTAAAACATGTAAAACTTATTTTGTGAGGCTAACGGTCTTGAGAGACCACATTTCAGTGGCGGATAGGGTGGTCTTTCAAGGTTCCACAGTATACATGTTAATCTTTTGATACTGATCTGTAGGTTGTGTATTTTAGGTCTATGTTGGCGATTCACTAAAAGGCTTTCCATTCGTTTCAAACAAAGCAAAACTGCAGGAGAAACTGATAGAGAGATTTCCAGAAGAAGAGAAGGGAATTAAGAACTTTATGAAGTTACTGAAAGTAAGTTACTTAAGTATTTTTATTCTTCCCCCCCCCCATCCACCCAGTATAAGTGTCAGCATTCAGCTCAGAAGAGTGGTTAAGTTCAGGTTTACCTGCTTCTGTTGTTCATACATCAGATAAACTTGCTTGGGATATAACTTATTTAATGGCCTATAGCAGAGAGAGGTTGAATGGTCAGTTGTGGCAGAAATTCAGATGCAAGGATTAGATTGGACAAATTGGAAGATAAGTTGATGTCAGCAGAAGTAAAAATCACAAAAATACATTGTGGTTCAAGATTTGTCCTGAATTTTGGCAAAAATGACCCTATTTTTTACTTACTCTACATTAACTGCTGTGATTCAGGACTTTATATATGTAGTTGAGGTCCAGTTATGGGGGATATAATATATGTTGTAAGCTATGTAATGTTTAATTCCTCTATTTTTATATCCCCCTCTTTGTAGAGGGAAAAGCATATTGCTTTGCCGCTGTCGGTCAGTCTGTCTGTACACCAACAGTTTCTGTTCAGTATCTCTGCAGCGGGTGCAAATATCGAAATGAAATTTGGCATACAGATACATCATGAGACCATGTAGTTACTACTTATTTTGTACCAGGTATTTACATTGATAATGTGGGGAGTTAAATCTGTTTTGACAGCTTTGCAATGTTCTATGGATCAGGTCTAAATTTGTGGAATTTCACCTAAATCTGGTGATGTTTACATTTAAGTGTAAAACACTTGGGGAAATGTCAGGCTAAAGTAAAACAACAAAATTTTTATAATAAAAAAAAAGGTTGAAACAGTCCAAAGTCAATTCTGATTGGTCAGATTTCAGAAGTTTAGGTCATGACCAGCAGATTTCTCGTGAATTGATCCAATTTCCAAAATTATGAAAATGTAAATATTTAAGCCCGTTATTGTATGTTGTTAAATATGACAGTATATATGTTTGACAGGAATGCAGAGGATTCATGCAAGGATTCTTTGTTCTGAAAGTCTTTCCAAAGTGGTTGGCAAAACTGATGTTGGCCATAGGTATATACAGTAGAATGTTCAAGTCCTTCTCCAAATACAGTCAAAAAAGCCTTCAGCAGGTTCTGGATGAAAATTTTGAAAATGAAGAACTGAAAGGAACCTTATCATATTGCTTCGGAGATTATGGTTTGTATTTCACTCAGTTTGTAAAAAATCAAGAGTTAGATATCATGAATATTTTTTTTAATTTTTTTTTTGTCATATTAGAGGAATACCATTTTAGTTTATTCATATTAACTATTGATATTTGATAATTATTGCATTTATGTATCTACATATATTTTGAATGGAAAACTTAGCATTGATTTAGTAAAAATAGACAGGAAATTTGAATTTGCCAACTTACATTCAAATTATTGGCATGTAACTGATAAATAAGCAAAAAGGTAAGATACTACACAGCAGGATTGAGAAATCTCAGTAGCAAATGGATATATTTACTGTTGATATATGCAACAGAGTTGACAAATTTTAATGGCGAGGGAGATAGTTAGACTGTACACCCATGCATGTACCTAGAGCTGTATCTGGATCTGCCCTTTACATGTGTCAAGAGAGACCTCTCAGTGAAAAAAGGAAAATCAAATTCTGACTCAATCATGATCCACCAACTCACCAGACCTCGGTATTATAGTAAACGTATGGATGATACAAGCTACACAATCAATTACACTGCTTCAAAAACTTGGTGAGCAGGCCTGGCTCAGTTGGTAGTGCGCTCAACTCTTGATCGTGAGGTCATGAGTTCCAGTCCAGCCGGCACCAGGTTGATTTTCTGTCTTTCGGATGAGACAGTAAACTCCAAGGTCCCGTGTCACAGTAGGTGTCAGCACTTTAAAGAACCCTCACTGCTCAATGGCCGTAAGTGCCAGCCAAGCATAGGCCATTGTTAATTCATCAAGCATTGGCAAATATCCTTTATTTTCTACCTCGTTTCACTCCTCCGAAAATAAATCTTTTCTTAAATAATATATAAATAACCAAGAAAGAATAAATAGGTTGGTGCGTTCGTTTCAAGATCGCACAATTTTATCACATTTTATGTCTACATAATAATATCATGTAAAATATTCATTTCATTCGAAATCGGTATTGACAATCCATTACAAAATACCATCACTATTATATGTTACATAATACAGTCTTATTTCTTCAGTTGAAAATCTTTGATAAATTCTTACGTTCAACAAACAGGAGACTCACGGTAAATAAATTTCCTGATAAAATATAATAAAGATATAATTCTATTCAGTAAGGGTTGGGTGGGAGGGGTAACGAAACACGTAAACGCCTTATATCATCTTAAAACGAAGTCGCATTGAATACTCGTGCCTTGGGAACCCTTTATATACTAGGCACTAAAGTGCTCGTGCTTATAGCTTGAGAGAACTCGGAAAATAAAAACAAAATGTATAAACAAAACGAAAAGAAATTCATCTTTATATAGGGATAGAAGTGAAAACACACTTTGAGGAAAAGTTCTGACTTGTGATGTATCAGTATGTTTTCATTCACAGAAACTCTGAAATGTACATCTTTTATTTAAAGGGGTTGTACCATCCAAGTCTGCATTCGGATTTCATGCCACCTTGCTGAATCACTACTCCTCTGGATCTTTCTATATACGAGGTGGACCCAGTGAGGTGGTTCTACACATGATACCTGTAATAGAACAAAATGGTGGACGTGTACTCGTTAATGCCAAAGTTTCAGAAATACTTACGTCTGCAGGAAAAGCTGTTGGTAAGATTGCTTGTTGGTATTGAGATGTTATCTGCTATAGCCAGTTGTAGTTATTTGCTTCCCATTTGATTTGAAATGTTTTGATTTCATTTGATAACATTTTGCTATAGATTTGTGATGTATAAAATTTTCCCCATTCAGGGCTCAGGAAAACCACTCGTCTGTGATGAGTGAAAATCAGATTTGGCAAGTGATTTCAGAATAGCACTCGTCAGATCGATGAGTATTTAAAAAGAAATTAAAAGATAAAATCTGTAGATAATTTTTGCTCTACACTGTATCCATTAAATTCCACTTTATTTGCAGGTTCATTTACATTTAGGGAGGAAACACTTTAAACACCCCACAAGAAATCAAGAAATAAAAATGTCAAATTAAATGCTCAAGGGAGTGGAAAACATATGTCGGGGCATTAGGCAGTGTACCACCAAAAAAAACCAATTTTACTGAAAAAAACAAGACAAAGAATTATTTTTTTATTTAATACTGCATATCATATTAGCAAACAAATCATCACCTTTTGTAAGTTTGAAAGTTTGTGTAAATTACAAAAATGGCCTTCATCTGGGTTCTATAATATAAAAATTGCAAATAATGTAAAGAATTTATAAGCAGAATTTCAGAAGTTGAAAGTCAGAATAGGGAAAAAATGTACGTTCCATCACCATTAGAGATACTACTACCGCACAAACGTTATTGGTTATCACGTGGTACATGAATTAGTCCCATTGATAATTACATATTCTAGTGTGTGTTTAGTTTTACAATCAAAGGGAATGGTGACTTTTATGGTTTAAATATTCAGAAGCGTTGTGCTTTCAGAAAATTAGGCCTATATTAAAGGGGCATTTGCTGTGTTTACCAAAAAAAAATTTTGGATTTTTTCTACATTTACTACGTTGATGTACAATAACAAATAACAGCGATACACAATCATAAAAAAATCTTATATTGCTATATATATTGTGAAAATAAGCTCAGGTCCAGTGTTGTATTCATATACAAATAGTAAGGTTGAGTTAATCAATTGCAATTGAAAAAGTGCCAAACTGGGTTTCTGAAGCAATGTTTACAAAATATAGGAATTTAAGAATTTTTATGCATAAGTATATCTCTTTTTTGTTATTGTATGTCAATCTTAATAGTAAAAAAGGACAGAATATTTAAAAAAAAATACAAAAAAACACAGCTAATGCCCCTTTGAAATACTATATGTTTGCCCTTTTCGGACTCAGATTTTGAACATTGGGTAGGTAGGTAGGTAGGGAAAATATTTTATTTTTTGAAGGATATCCTAGTACTTGGTTACCTTAATCAATTTTGACTAATTGTATTATTTTTCTGTAATATGTAAAACTCTTTATTATATGCCAATATAACTATGTCATACATGTGTTTAATACCTGCATGTTATTGTCACAGCAAATAACCTTCAGTTTCTGGTCCCTTACAAATACAGTTACTTGCCAAACGTTTATATACATTAATGTTTCACTATGTATATCAAATAAAACCACAATTTTAAAAAAAAAAATATTTTGAAGACATTTCTTATCACATTTCAACAAAATGTTCACTGTTAAACAAAGAGTTGAATAGTTTCATTATATACTTCTATTTTAATTCTTTGAATTGGAAATCAAAATATTCATCAATTTAAACAGAAAGTTTTATTTTTGTGATGAAAATTCCTTATTTTTGCAAGTAAAATTGTGATATCAAGATTTTACTTTTGTTTAAATTGTCAGAGTTTTTAAATCACAAATTAGAAAATTACATTCAAATAAGCAATGAAACTTGAAAACATTCTTTGTTTAACAGTAAAAATTCTATTCAAATGCGATTAGAAATGAATTCAGAATATTATTTTTGAAAAAATGGTTTTGTGTGAATACATGTATACAGTAAAAAATAATAATGTCTATAAACTTTTGGCAAGTGGCTGTACTTGGAGTTTTCAAGATAAAAAAAATAAATATTCCCATTCACTGTAGAAAGAAGATGCATAGGTGTCCACAAAAATATACAAAATTTCAACAAATATAAGAGTCGGACTTAATATTTATAAATGAAAAATCTGAAAAGCTATGGGGGAAGGGTGTCAGTTGAGCAGAAAGAAAGAAACAATGACCTCTTCCGTAAATCAGTGACTGAGACCAGTCAAGATGTGTCTTTAGCTTTGAATGAGTTAATTAATGTATAGTTTGACATTCAGTTTTAAGACATAGGGATTATATCTGTGGTTATGCAAATTGAATTATCTCCCCTTGAAGTTTCAGTCAGTAAAGCCACTCGAGGGAAAGGCAAAAGTAGCCATTATTGACAGTGGGCCTTTTAAAGAGGTTTATTCATTGTATATAAGTTAACATTGTATATAAGTTAACAATGTTTGAATGGTCTTTATAGGCCGGTGCCCTTTATACAGAGGTACAGAGGCCTTTAATGCAAGTTTGACTCTTAAAAGTCTTTGTTGAATTTTTAAATCCAGCATTTGGATGATAAAAACAATTTTGTAAAATGAAAATTTACTTTTCTTTTTACTTTAAAATTCTTACATCCCAACATTGTATTGTATATAGCCTTGGTACAAAAAAATTGAGTTTTCAATAGGAAACCATTAGAGTTTATCAGAAGAGACAATCAAGCAGCTTTGCTCTCATTGTAACTTAACTTCGTTAAAGTACATTTATTTCAAGAAATTATTTCATTAACAAATAATTTTTTACTGAATATAAGGAGGGATGGAAATACAGAATTCAAGTACAGAAATAGAATCTTAAAGTGTTGGTATTTCAGGTGTTAGAGTCTCAAGAAAAGAAACAGATATTGATATCTTTGCCAAGTATGTCGTCTCAGATGCTGGTATTTCCAATACCTTTCTACACTTACTTCCAAAAGAACTGGCAACTAAATCATGTAAGTTATAATTCTTGTTATACTCTTTTTTTAAACTGATTTAAAGGGATTTCCATGGCCATGATATTGTATGGATTCTCACAAAAGGGTGAAATAATTTTTAAAATCATAACAAATACAGTTGTAACCATATTAAGGCAACATGTTACTGGATAATGATAGACAGTCTTATGTTCAAATATCAGTTTCAAATTGAAAAAGGAAGCCAACACTTTTACTGAAGTGTAGTATTAACTTTGAAGGTTACAATTTTTTATATCTAAGTGTAAATCAAGCATGTGGAAGTATTTAAACATGGCTACTGTAGACCAATAACTCCATTTTAATTTCTTGTGGCAGTATATCCACTAATTTTACTGTCTTGTAGCTGTACATCAACTCACTGTCTTGTAGCTGTATATCCACTCACTGTCTTGAACCTGTATATCCACTCACTGTCTTGTACCTGTATATCCACTCACTGTCTTGTAGCTGTACATCCACTCACTGTCTTGTAGCTGTATATCCACTCACTGTCTTGTAGCTGTACATCCACTCACTGTCTTGTAGCTGTATATCCACTCACTGTCTTGTAGCTGTATATCCACTCATTGTCTTGTAGCTGTACATCCACTCACTGTCTTGTAGCTGTATATCCACTCACTGTCTTATAGCTGTATATCCACTCATTGTCTTGTAGCTGTATATCCACTCAATGTATTGTAGCTGTATATCCACTCATTGTCTTGTAGTTGTACATCCACTCACTGTCTTGTAACTGTAAATCCACTCACTATCTTGTAGCTGTGTATCCACTTATTGTCTTATTGCTGTATATCCACTCATTGTCTTGTAGCTGTATGTCCACTTATTGTCTTGTTGCTGTATATCCACTCATTGTCTTGTAGCTGTCTATCCACTCACTGTCTTGTCGCTGTATATCCACTCATTGTCTTGTAGCTGTATATCCACTCACTGTATTGTAGCTGTATATCCACTCACTGTCTTGTAGCTGTATATCCACTCATTGTCTTGTAGCTGTATATCCACTCATTGTCTTGTAGCTGTATATTCACTTACTTTCTTGTAGCTGTATATCCACTCATTGTCTTGTTGCTGTATATCCACTCACTGTCTTGTAGCTGTATATCCACTCATTGTCTTGTAGCTGTATATTCACTCACTTTCTTGTAACTGTATATTCACTCAGTCTTGTTTTGAAGCTGTATATCCACTCATTGCTTTGTAGCTGTATATCCACTTATTGTCTTGTAGGTGTATATCCATTCATTGCCTTGTAGCAGTGTATATCTACTCATTGTCTTTTAGCTGTATATTCACTCATTGTCTTGTAGCTATATATTAACTCATTGTCTTGTAGCTGTATATCCACTCCTTGCCTTGTAGCTGTATATCCACTCATTGTCTTGTAGCTGTATATTAACTCATTGTCTTGTAGCTGTGTATTAACTCACTGTCTTGTCTTGTAGCTGTATATCCACTCATTCAGAAGGTTGGGGAGAGTTTGTCCTACATCAGCGTTTTTGTTGGTCTCAAGGGCACCAAAGAGGAACTGGGCCTAAAGGCACAGAATGCCTGGATGTACACTGGGTCTGTTAATTTTATCACATCTATCCATTATGTAGCAACTTATACAAACTTCTGTACTGTTTTATATTCCTAGCAAATCTATCAAAACTAGATACAAATGTTTTTTACTTGTTGTATATTGACATTTGATCAGATATATGAAAAAGAGGAAATAATATACTATGGCTTATGATTGAAGCAAAGACAAGGCATGTATTTGTAATCAGATGTTAATGATGTGAGAAATTAAGAATCCAATCCAATCAGTAATAGAAGATAATGTTAATGGTGCAGATGAAAAGCCTGGTGTCTCAGGTCTTGTCAGAATGATGATTTCAGTTTCATCTATTTTTAGGACAAATATTGAGAAAGTCACGAATGATTTCATTGCCATGTCAAAGGAAGATATTGTAGATGCACAGGTTCCGTTACTATTTATATCTTTCCCATCAGCTAAAGATCCGACATGGGAACAGAGATATCCAGGTATGTCACAGTGTCATTTTCTAAGTGTATATTAGGATTTTTATGACCCCAAGACTAGAGATATGGAGTAAATTATTATGTCAATCTATTTATCCGTTCGCAACATTCCATCAGATAGCTAGAGCTTTTTTCCTTTGATTTTAACTAAATTTGGATATTTTATATCAGCACAACTTTTTTCCTCCAGATTTACATCTGATATTGTGCTAAATTTCCAAGCACAAATCTTTTTTTTTTCCCCAATTTTTTGGCCAAAAATTTCCAATTATGAACATAACGTATCTTTTCATTATTTCTCATTTTTATGCTGATATTTTCAGTCATTATTATTCTTAAATGATGAAACACAGCAGCTTGACAATAAAAAAGGTAAAAAGAAAAATTGCAAATAGCAAAATGCCTTATGCAAAAAATTCCCAAATGTTGAGCCAAAAATGCTGTGAAATTCCCAATTCCAGCACCAAGGGCCATGTTCCCAAAAGAGGAAAGAAAAAGTCCTGATCAGTGAAAACTTGACTGCATAACTTCAGGGTGCATCAAATCAATAACATGTCAATAACTAACACAATTATACCGGACCTAAATGTGACCTGTGTTAATATCGGACAGGTCGTCATGTAGTTGTGAGTACACCATAAACAAAGGAAACATTAGTCAAAATCAGCATGATAATGTAACTATGGAATATCATGATATATTGCAATATTATTTCATTGGTAGGATCCATTCCTTACGATATCATTTATCAACAAATTTTGACCTCCACTTGATATACCATTCATTGGACCCACAATTGAAACTTATATTTGTGCTTTTTAGGTAAATCAACTTGTCTGGTGATAACTGTGGCACCATACAAATGGTTCTCCGGGTGGGAAGATGAGAAGGTAAAACACCGTGGTGATGACTACAACCACATCAAAAAATCTATGGGAGACCAAATATGGAAACAGTGTGTGAAGATATACCCACAGCTAGAGGATAAGGTAGGTCTATATAAATAAAGCTATAGGATAAGGTAGGGCTATACACCCTCAGCTAGAGGATAAGGTAGGTCTATACACCCACAGCTAGGGGATAAGGTAGGTCTTTACACCCACAGCTAGGGGATAAGGTAGGTCTATATAAATTCCTACAGTTAAAGGAAAGTGTAAGTCTATGTAAATATCCACAGTTTGGTGATAAGATGGGTCTATATACCCACAGCTAGAGGATAAGGTAGGTCTATATACCCACAGCTAGAGGATGAGGTAGGTCTATATACCCACAGCTAGAGGATGAGGTAGGTCTATATACCCACAGCTAGAGGATAAGATAGGTCTATATACCCACAGCTAGAAGATAAGGTAGGTCTATATACCCACAGCTAGAAGATAAGGTAGGTCTATATACCCACAGCTAGAGGATAAGGTAGGTCTATATACCCACAGCTAGAGGATAAGGTAGGTCTATATACCCACAGCTAGAGGATAAGGTAGGTCTATATACCCACAGCTAGAGGATATGGTAGGTCTATATACCCACAGCTAGAGGATAAGGTAGGTCTATATACCCACAGCTAGAGGATATGGTAGGTCTATATACCCACAGCTAGAGGATATGGTAGGTCTATATACCCACAGCTAGAAGATAAGGTAGGTCTATATACCCACAGCTAGAGGATAAGATAGGTCTATATACCCACAGCTAGAGGATATGGTAGGTCTATATACCCACAGCTAGAGGATAAGGTAGGTCTATATACCCACAGCTAGAGGATAAGGTAGGTCTATATACTCACAGCTAGAGGATATGGTAGGTCTATATACCCACAGCTAGAGGATATGGTAGGTCTATATACCCACAGTTAGAGGATAAGGTAGGTCTATATACCCACAGCTAGAAGATAAGGTAGGTCTATATACCCACAGCTAGAGGATAAGATAGGTCTATATACCCACAGCTAGAGGATAAGATAGGTCTATATACCCACAGCTAGAGGATATGGTAGGTCTATATACCCACAGCTAGAAGATAAGGTAGGTCTATATACCCACAGCTAGAGGATATGGTAGGTCTATATACCCACAGCTAGAGGATAAGGTAGGTCTTTATACCCACGGCTAGAGGATAAGATAGGTCTATATACCCACAGCTAGAGGATATGGTAGGTCTATATATCCACAACTAGAGGATATGGTAGGTCTATATACCCACAGCTAGAGGATCTGTATAAATACTCGCAGCTAAAGGATAGGGTAAGTCTTTATAAATACCCACAGCTAGAGGTCTATGTACCCACAGCTAGAGGAAAAAATAAGTCTATATACCCACAGCTAGAGGATAATGTAGGTCTATATGATTACCAATAACAAGAGTTCTCTGTGTAGGTGGTGTATGTTAATCCTGTGGTTACTTATTCTTACTTTTCTCTATGTTACAGGTGGAGTACTTTGATGTGGGCACACCAGTCAGTAACAAATATTACCTTGGTTTCCATCATGGCGAAATCTATGGCCTGGATCACACTATGGATAGATTTCATCCTGATGTAGCCATCACTCTGAGGCCAAAAACGGACATACCTGGACTGTATCTGACAGGTAACTTTTAATTGACCTTATTTTTACTTCCGTAAATACTTAAGGTACTTACATTGCTCACCATATCTCAATTTTTCTCCAGTTTGTAAACTTGGTTGTTTCCATGGAAGAAGATCAGAGGAAATATTGTTTTTTGTCAATTTTGTCCATCGCTTTAATCTTCCTTTAACTTTTGAACTAAATCATTACATTAAATTGAAGAGAATCGTAATTATGTGGTTCATAATTTTCCTAAGATATATAATTTGTTTCGATGTTCAATAAAATTTGGGATCAGTTTATGAATGATTGGATTGATATGAAAATGTCTGCTCAATGTGTAAAGGGTCAACCATTAAAATATCGACCCTGTCATGAATTCTCCCTAAATCACCATGGACTGATGGATGATATAATGACATAAATGTCCATGCTTCAATTATTTAGCTTGAAAATTTTCGTTTGGATTTTAAATTCACTTTCTTTCTCATCTAAAGACAAAAATGGGGAAAATTTCACGGACGCAAAATATCCAGATGTTGAGTATTGTTCTCTTTTAGTTTGTTCTTCACAGTCATTTAATATTAAGCTCTTTTAGTGTTGAGTCAAGAAATCCTCTCTCTTTATCTTGGAGACAACAACGAGAGCTCTAAATCTGACAGTTCTCCTACAGACACGATTCTGCCAGAACAAATATTATTAATAACATTATTTATAAAAGGACTTTTAGCCTCCGACACCAGTTAAGATTCAGAATAAATGTGCACTTCTAGGAGAAAAATACTGGGACACAATGACAAAGAATTATCCCATTAAAATGATTTTGTATAACAAAATAACCCTCAATCATATTAGCCACAGTTAAATGATATACTGTACACGATGTGTTTCTTTATAAGAAGAAACTCAGAACAAGGACATTAACCCCAAGGGATGAACAAGGTCATGTAAAAAAAAAAGGCTCTCTGTACCTGAAGTATCTTTTGTTTTTTGTTATAAATTATCTCCATAGAAAAATGCTTTGAAGTAAATTTTTTTTTCTTTAGTAGACATTTTTTCTGATCTAAGGTAATGTCATGTGAAATTTTTGAGTATCACAGGTCTGGTCCCTCTGGTATATTTTGTTTTTAACATTTTATTAAAATCATTCTAATCCTCATTGTGTTTTGTTTTACAGGCCAGGACATCTTGACCTGTGGATTTACTGGTGCAGCTTTTGGAGGTTTGCTCTGTGCATCAGAACTACTGCACCGTAACCTGTACAATGACCTAGCTGCACTTAAAAAGCAGCTGAAGAAGAGTCAGTAATCCATCTTTGTTATCATATTTGAACTATGACCTTTCTATGCTCACAAGCTAATGAAGAAGAGCCAGTGATGCAACTTTTAAATTATCAGATTTGAACTATGACCTTTCTGCGTTCACAAGCTAATGAAAAAGGGCCAGTGATGCAACTTTATCATCATATTTGAACTATGACCTGAACTATGACCTTTCTACGTTCACAAGCTAACGAAGAAGGGTCAGTGATGCAACTTTATTATCATATTTCAACTATGACCTTTGTACATTCACAAGCTTACAAAGAAGGGCCAATGATGCAACTTTATTATCATATTTGAACTCTGACCTTTCTTTGCTCACAAGCTAATGAAGAAGGATCAGTGATGCAACTTACCAGTGTGAATTAATAGTTACAGACTTCCTAGTAAAGACTAAATAAATGGTAACGCATCTGAAAAAATAATTCTTGATACAAATACCAACATTTAATATTGTATATAAACTTGAAAGAGTATTAATTTTGTTCAAGTGACAGGGGTATGCAGTGAAGACTTTCCTAACTCATTGAGAAGCATTCCATTCAATAAACTAAGGAAAATTAAATCATGTTGCCAAAATTTGTATTTGAGAAAGCATAATTGATAGCCACAGTGGAACATGTCTTGACTGTCTTGTTAGACAGGTGGATGTTCAGGTGTGGTTTCATTTTAATATGATTATTTAAGTCTTGGTCATTGTCACTTAAATCTGATTTACCTGGAATGAATCTGATTACTAAGGTAAATTATTTTGTGAAGCACATACATAAGTATTTATATATATATATATATATATATATATATATATATATATATATATATATATATATATATATATATATATATATATATATATATATATATATATATATATATTATATATATATATATATATATTTGTTGTCTTTGTCATTTGTGATACAGATAAGCTCAGGAAGAGATCTTATTAAATTTATCATTAAGTATGGTTGAGATCTTATTAAATTTATCATTAAGTATGGTTGTTAAATTAAAACATCATCTAAGAGTAATATTCTTTATCTTCAGTTTGCATTCATAATATATTGAACAAAGCAATTTTTTATGTCAGAAATGATAAATGAATGTAATTGAGTCATTTTGTGTAGAAACTTACAAATATGCATCAATAATGTGGTCAGATAGTCAGAGTATTATTACAGAGTTATCTCCCCATCATGCTTTAACACATCATGTAAGTATTAAATGCAAACATGTTGATGTCAGAGTACAATTACAGAGTTATCTCCCCATCATGTAAGTATTAAATGCAAACCATGCTTTGCTTCATGTTCATGACAGAGTACAATTACAGAGTTATCTCCCCATCATGCTTTAATACATCTTGTAAGTATTATGTTAAAGCGATATGAGCTGTCCCATATGAAAAAAGTTTATGTAATATTTCATCTCATATATATCCCCAAAAGACCATCTGGTGGTTAGAATAACAAATGCATGCATATAATTGCCCCAAACTTCCCAAACATTTGCCAAAAGACAGGAAAAATTTCTCTAGTGACCTGATATTTTTATTCATATATTGATCTGATTTGTTTCAGGTATTTAAAATAGCACTGAAAAGCACATATTTTACATAATACATGTACTTTCCAATAAAAATTAAGTCCTGTATTTTGAAGGTAAATATAAAACACATAAAATCGGTTGACTTTAACACCCCCAATTGTGTCAAGATCCGAGGTTGCTGATAGACCGAGATCCTCCTGACCGAAATACGAAGCACATTTGATATGGCAAAAGAGATTATCTGAAAGTTCATTGCATACGAAAATACAGCCAGATTTTTTAAGGTGTGGGAAAACTTAAAAAATTCTAATAAAACAAATAACTCAGAAAAGAAGATCTTTTACAACGTTTCACGTGTTTGATAATGTATTTGAACACGCATTTTATCATATTCTCGCCTATATGTCATGGGACAAAAATCATCATTCCGACAGCTTATATCACTTTAAAGGCAAAGCATGCTTTGCTTCATGTTGATTTGGAGACAGTCACTTAGCTTCATTTCAACATGGAACCTAATTTTTGTACTTTCTCTTTATGTTTAATTAACAAAGTCTTTTTTCCTGTGTTTTTCATATTAATTGTTTGTTATTGGTTGTTCTTTTTCACTTTTGTGACTATATATTTAGATAATTTTGTACGTACTAAATTTTCCCAGAAATTTATCTTTAATTATTTATTGTGCTACATGTTTAATTTATTTAGAGTTTTTGTAATTTGAACTCAAACCAGTACCGGTATAGTGTATCAGGTACTACAATGTGGAGGTGTGTATTTTATGTTTGGAGTGACCCACATCATATCTGGGAGTGTTGATTTATCAAAGGAGGGGGGGGGGTGGTGAATGATGAAGTGAGGAAATGAATGTTGTAAGTGTACCTACTTAAGTGTATATCAGAGTTTATTGACCTACGACAATTGGACACTCCGATTAAAATCAGCAGCGTGAAGAGTATCTAGCAAATTGTCATATGTCACGAACATCTAGAGAACATTTTTAAAGCAATCATTCAATATATTTAGATGAAATTTTACCATTTTCAAATGTTATTTGAGTATTTAGTCACATGCATATTTAAGTAAATTTAAAACTATGTTGACTTGTAATAACTTGTAATTTTATAATTACTATCCTTGTTGAATCTGATTTGTCAAGATATTTGAGGTAAATGTACTTTGTTTCAGTCCTATAGTGTCATCTGTTTTCCATACTATTCAGATACAGCCATATTTCATGACTTTGGTGGCTACCATATGTAATGATCCATGACAAGTGGTTACAAGATGGCAAATGCCACTTTAATAGAATATCTACCACACATATACTGAAATGAGTAGATCTACTTCAGGGGAAAAAGTGATATGGATACAAAAGGATAACAGGACATATATATCGGATGTGATCTGAAAATGAAATAGAACTGTTTTTTGTCAGTAGATGTTTAGATATGTTGATTCACATTTATTTAAACATTTGAAATAAGACTGTCAACTGTGCTGGTGCTAGATGATGTTCAAAATATCCATGTCATTAACTTTAATTAGTGCTTTAATTATGCAGGATCATTGTCTTTAATATTTCGTTCGTTTAAAAAGGTCAATTTCATTGTATTTTTCCAAGTTGTGATACCACAAACCATTATATGTATATGCTATTTTTGACTTTATAATTCCAGAGTAAAGTATTAAAGCATATATTGTGTTGATTGTTTTTTTATTATTATTATTATTTTGTATGCAATGGTGCACAAGTATTTTGGTAGTTTAGGATTACTTCGAATTCCGTTCTTTTTAACGCCATCAATATTTATGTTATAATTGTGATCTGTGGATTTCCTAGTTTTATGGATAGCCTATATCTATTTACTGCAATTTTGATTTAGATCAAGGTGTCTGAAGAGTTTTAAAGTGACTAATGCAATTCAAATGTTATCACACGAATCATATTTATAGATTTCCAAAGATTTTTATCAAATGATTAACATTGTCCAGTACGGAGTAGGTGAACAATTAGGATTTGGAGTTTTAGTTTTATCAAAGGGAAAGAAAACGGCTGATGTTTTCCTCTATAAATAATTCTATCAATTGGAATGCCGCATACACATCCACAGACAGGTAAAATCATCTTACATTTGACAGGTCTTTACCTGTAGATGTACAGTATCAGAATTTTATTCCCAAAGAAGACTTTTCTTAGATATCTCTCTATACATTTTGTAAAATTCGTACATACTAATAGCGAGCCGGCCTGGCTCAGTCGGTAGCGCACTCGACTCTTGATCGTGAATTCGAGTCCACCCGGCGGCAGGTTGGTTTCCTGTCTGTCGGATGAGACAGTAAAAACCGAAGTCCCGTGTCACAGGAGGTGTCGGCACGTTAAAGAACCCTCGCTGCTCAATGGCCGTAAGTGCCGAGCATAGGCCAAAATTTGAAGTCCTCCATCGGCATTTGGTGACGTCTCCATATGAGTGAAAGATTCTTGAGTGGGACGTAAAACAACAATAAACAAACAAACATACTAATAACAATGTCATCAAGAAGTCCAAACTCTGCATTAAGGTCTGTTGGGGTAAGTAATGCAAATATATTCTTTGTGCAATTTCATTGACCTTGTAATGAATATTCAGAATTCCTTATTATTATTTGGGTTCCTATAACTGACTGGGACTTATATCCATGACATGTCAAATAGATACTTAATAGTTTAATTAATAATCTCTCTATTAATTAAACTGTAAATTTCTAAATTTCTCCGAGAAGGGGCATGTGCCATTTTTAGGTCTTTTGTTATCACAATTCACATATTTGGATTCTGACGATTCAGTTATAGACCTATGTATTTCTAAAATCGGAGTATTTCTAAACTGACGTTATACTTCTTAGTTGAAGGGGATCGGAATGTATACCGGTTTCATTGTCAACTGGATGCACATTCATCGTTGTTTGATATTTCAGAAATTGTATTATTATCTTTTCTGATTTTTATTGCTGCAAACTGAACGATTTATAAAATCTTGTCGACTTGGGATCAAGTCCCTCTGAAACCTATGCTGAATTTGCGAGAAAGATTGCCAGTCAGTTTACTTGAAAAAAGACCGATGATCCCTTCCCGAGCACATTGTAACCGGGTTTTCTTCTCCATCTTTAAAAAAATTGTCGCCATCTTGTGACTGAAAAAAATGTTGAGTGTGGCGGTTAACACCATTTAAACAAACAAGTGATGGAAATTAGGATATCAAAATCATCGAAATGTAAAGCTTTATATATCGCTGTCAAAATGAGTCAAGATGGTCAAATGATGAGATTCTGAAAGGGACGTGTTGCCATTAAAGCCGTGTAACATGGTTTCCTGCATCTTCTTAATTTTCCCATGTAGCTTTTGGTTTCCAAAAATTTTCTTTTTTTGAACAATTTTCCTTCGATCGCTTTCATATCACCATGAAAAAGCATAACATAAAATGACTGTATTGGCTGTGTCGACATAAAATTAGATGCATCGGCTGCGTCGACATTAAACTGGCTATATTGGCTGTATCAACATGAAAGTGGCTGTATTGCCTGTGTGAACATAAAACTGGTTGCATTGGCTATGTAGACATAAAACTGACTGCATTGACTGTGTCGACATTAAACTGGTTTTATTGGCTGTGTCGGCATAAAACTGGTTGTAATGGCTGTGTCGACATAAACACTGGCTGTGTAAACTTAAAACTGACCGCATTGCCTGTGTCGACATAAAATTGGCTGTGTCGACATTAAACTTGCTCTAATGGCTGTGTCGACATTAAACTAGCTGCATTGGCTGTGTCGACATTAAACTGGCTATATTGGCTGTGTCGACATAAAACTGACTGCACTGGCTGTGTTGACATAAAACTGGCATTATTGCCTGTGTCGACATAAAACTGGTCGTAGTTGCTGTATCGAAAAAAAAAAACTTACTGACGTAATGGTTGTGTAGACATATGTGCACCGAGTGGCACAAGTTGTTGTTTTCGGTTCTCACCGATAATCAGACTCTATATAAGGCTGTTATCTAGTGTGAGAATATTTTGATAATTCCTGATCTACAAATTTGCATATCTTGGTGAAATCTAGGACACTACAAAGACTTGTAGTCTATATGACAAATATTTCTTGCACTATAGTCAACGTGTACATACATTTCAGTTAGCTGTATACTACCTGTGTTCACTTTATGTCTTAGAACCAGAAGTGACTGTAACTATAACGTACAGTAAAACCTACAACGTGAGTATACATAGAGCTGTATAATTGTAATACGTAAACACGATGTAAATATTGATTGACAGTGTAAGCTAGATGTAAGTACATTATTTAACTTGATGTTGTAAACAAGTTGTAAGTGTGTGTTGACACTTACAAATGTAAACAAATTAATTTAACTTGATTGCCAAAGTAGTTGTAAGTATGTAGCCTACTTACGCTGACAATGTACACAAGTTGTAGATCACACACACACACACACACACACACATATATATATATATATATATATATATATATATATATATATATATATAATATATATATATATATATAAAGCACTAAAACCAACAATGCTATATATCCTAGGGTGTCGGATCTAAGCAATAGATACAAGTCAAGAAAAGATTATAAAATGTATAAAGCACTAAAATGACTAACGACACGCGGACAAAATGTCTAGATGTTCTAGAAATATTTGTCATGAAGATGTGTATTGTGCAGACTTAATACTATGTAGCTAATACATTGGTGGATTCAAGGGGGGGTGCACCCCCTTTCAAAAATTGATTTTTTTATATATTAATATTATTACGTTTGGAATCCAGAAAAGGGCCTCTCAGAGCTTTTAAATTAGGCCTACCGAAAATTTCGCGCCGCGCTACGCTCATCGAAAACATACTCTTCCCGCTAACTCGAAATCTTGGATCCATCCTGGATTTGTATATTTTAGATTTTATGGATTTGGACTACCGGCTTTGTACAAATGTATTATGGGTTGTATTTGTCCTACATATCGGTAATGATGTTTGCGGTTTTTTAGTATGTATGAATATGACAACTTATTTGTAAACAAAATGCATTGGATCAAAATGTATACGATATTCCACTGTGTTATTATCAGCTAAAGATCTGAAAATTTGGATCCAAACTTCATTTGAGAACGGTAATCAATGTGATTTACTAGCGGATTACTAAGCGTATATTCGCACCTGGACGCAGAAAAATGCTCCTACGGGTTTCCAAATTTATTGTTTTTATTTGATGCATTAAACATGACCCCCTAATGAAATATTGCCTCACAATTAATCAAATACTTAAAATTATGTGCAGTGACCAGGGAGAGCGTGCCCCTAAAGTTAAAATAGGTGTGAAACCTTTAATTTTTCTATAAAAGGTCGGAAAATTAAAAATAAATTTCCTAAAATTTTCGTGAATAATTTTTTAATTTGCACCTATTCAAACTTTAATTCTTCAGTCGGCTTTTGATGATTGCATCACAATAAGTATCCCCCCCACTGTTGTAAATATTTATTGCATAATCAAAAGGCATATGATGACAATGAAAGCGGATCGCATGCACACTTTCGTACATTACTGTACGTACTATATGTAATTTTCTGCTATTGTAGAAGTTAATACTAAAAATAAATCCTGGATCCGCCCCTGTAATATACGTATATTATCGTCTTTCACTTGATATAGGCTCAGTCGTTAGCGCGCTCGAATCTGGATCGTGAGGTCGTGAGTTCGAGTCCCGCCGGCGACAGGTGGGTTTCCTGTATTTCGGATGAGACAGTCAAAACTGGAGGTCCCGTGTCACAGTAGGTGTCGGCACGTTAAAGAACCCTCACTGCTCAATGGCCGTAAGTGCCGAGCGTAGGCCAAAATATGAAGCCCTTCATCGGCATTTGGTGACGTCTCCATATGAGTGAAAGAATCTTGAGTGGGACGTTAAACAACAATAAACAAACAAACTTGATAAAGGCCAAGGGCCGAAAATTTGGTTTGCTTACAACGCTTATTTCCCCCAAAGGTCGTTACGCCTCTCTTTGAAAATACCTGGATCCGCCCCTGCAATGATTGGTTTTATTTTTAATTTTACGACTAAGTGGGTTAGTTGAGCTTTTCATTTTTTAGTTGTAGATCTAAGTAGGTCTATATTACATCGGTTGTAAAATGTATCACGTACAGTTACGGTAGGGTAAGTGATTTAAAAATCGAGTTAATCTTCAGTTAGATCTTATCCCCACTGGATTCTATCAGAGACATATATTTGTGTATCTCTGATTCTATGTATAGACAAACCAGAAACATATAATACACACGCTATAGATCTGTGATTGATAAACCCTCCCCAGGGTGCGTCACTCTAACCACACCCTATTTATACATAGATCGCAGGCACTTATTCTATCAATGGGGGTCGAGAATTACGTATTTTGTAGGGACACAATACGTAATTATCGATCCCATTGATAGAAACAATTGCGGCCTGTGTTATATAGATCTATCTGGAATTGATGAATAATAATTACTACAGCCGAATTTTTCTCGCGACGAATTGACTATGTAACGAAATGCCCCTCGATTATTGTTTCGTTTTCATGAAGTCAGTATGCAGGTCAGCTGGTAATTGTAGGCAGTGCCAATTAGATCTACAGGCACTTATGACCTAATTGATTCGAATGCAGGTACACGTATGGTGTAACATGCAGCAGTGATACATAAAGTATGAAAACTGACATAGATTATTTTCCATTGTTTTCTGTAGGTGAACTGTTATCAAACACACTCGATTCGTCGGTAGGTCTAGATCTACTTATCTTTTTCAAGGTAATGTCCTATTCTTAGCAGAAAGGTTACTATAAAAAAATATTAGATTCTAAATTCATTTCGCCGATACAAAAATGTCCGGATGGATACGTATGCCATGCAATACTGCATCTTTTGAACCAGCCGATATATAAAGCCAGCGAAATATAAAGCTAATATCGCTGAAAAAGCTAACAGCTTTATATAGCATACATCGCTGTTTGAACTATAGATCTACTGCATTATTAGGTTAGAATAGGGGTTACGCCGAATTTTCTGCCCCGATTTTAAGCGATTTTACAACCCCCCCCCCCCAAAAAAAAACCGCTTAATATCGGGACAGAAAATTCGGCCTAGTTTAGGGTTTTGATATTTGATTTTAATAGTTGACATGTACCGTATTTGTAATATCCAATGATACCTTGACCTTTGATCTAATGACCTTGACCTCTGAATTTGACCTACTTTAAAAAGTATTACGTGGACTAGATCTTTCAAATATACATAGATAGAGCTATATGGACTGCCCTTTCAGGTGGCACCATGACATCTAACATATCATGAACTAAATGATGCCATTCGACATTTTTAAAAACTTTAACCGTTAATGGTTCCATGACCTATGAACTTGATTATGTCTTTGACCTATCTTCTTGAAAACTTTAACCTTGGCAATAACGATATTTAAAGTGTACAATTGTTATGATCAGCCCTTTCAATTAGCATTATGACCTTTGACCTTGTGACCTAGATAATGCCAATAGACTTGCTTAAAGAACTTAAACATGGCTATAACTTAATTTAAAGATATAAGGAGCGAGCATCAGACTTTGATGAGTGCAATTGTATAAGGCATTGGACCTACTTTTTAAAAACATTAACTTTGGCTATAATTTCTAAAATATATGGAGTAGAACTTCAATATGTCCAATAATTATGTTCCAACCTTTCAGATGGTACTATGACCTTTGACTTAGATAAAACCATTTGACCTACTTTTGTTGTTGTTTGTTTGTTTATTGTTGTGTAATGTCCCACTCAAGAATCTTTCACCCATATGGAGACGCCACCAAATGCTGGTGAAGGACTTCAAATTTGGTCTATGCTCGGCACTTATGACCATTGAGCAGTGAGGGTTCTTTAACGTGCTGACACCTACTGTGACACGGGACCTAAATTTTCTTTTCTCATCCAAAGGACAGGAAACCAACTTGTCGTGACCTCGCGACCAAGAGTAGAGCACGCTACCGATTGAGCCAAGCCGGCTCTTGACTTACTTTAAACTTTAAACCATGACAATAACTTTTTAAGTATAAAGAGTATAACATTGATGTTTGACATGTGTAAGACCACCTGTCATTCTGAATACTTCTCGGCTAAATAATCCTTTAACCCATTCACCCCTAAACAACACATTTGGACTGGTCCAAGTCATTGATTTACAGAAGAGTCCAATATTTTACAAAGGTCAATGAGCTTAATGAATCTTCTTTTGAGATACCACCCGTCTTGCAGGACCACATTTCAGTGGCAGATGGGGTGGACTCTCAAAACAGATGCCACTCTATGTGATTTTTTCTATTTAAATTTTCTGTGTTTGATAAAGATAAGTATACAGTCAACATGTTAGACCGTGGATAATAAAAACTTTGAGATAAACATATTGATATATCATTTACAGAATGACCAGTGCTAGTGATGGTAAGAGGGTCCTGGTTCTTGGACTGGCCTGTGTAGATATGATTAACGTGGTCAGAGAGTTTCCGGTGGAAGACAGCGATCAGAGGTTACCATTTTATCAGCCTCTAATTTTAACTATATGTGTTAAAACTTGATTACTAAGACAAGTTATATGTCTTGTTTCACACCTTGTAACACATTTTGCTGTAAACCATGAACAAACTTATAATTCTAGTCTGTTTATTCTAGTTTGACATTCACTATAACTCATACTTGAATATTCTTATATTGCCTGTTGATACCTGTTTATCCTGCTAACCCCAAGTATTTCCATGGTAATGCTTTTATTTTCTCTCACTTGAGACTGATTTGTCTGCGGATTTAGATGTCGTGGGAAATGTTATCTCACCCTGCAGCCCTGAGGGTGAGATAAGCCCATTCTGGAAGTGCCAGGACTAGTGTTTAAGATGTTGTTGTCATCTGTAGATGGATGCAGTCGCTCCTTTTTACTGTTTCAACGTGAGAGAAAAACAGTCAAACACCACTTTGAGGGAGGGATGGCGAAATCTCAATCCTTGTGCACAAAATTTTGTTAGTCCATGACGAGGCCGAGTCATGGACAAACAAAATTGTGTGCACGAGGATTGAGATTCCTCCATCCCTCCCTCAAAGTGGTGTTAGTATTTTATTAATATCTTTGTATTGGAACAGCATATCATATAATATGAGGTGTTGCAAGTGTATTCCATTGTTTTCTGATCTTATTTCCAGAATGACTGTATGTTAAAATTTTATCATATCATATTGATATGCCATCTGTTTATGAAAATTTTGAACTATAAAATAAAAATTTATTATATAAAAAAAAAATCAGTATGTGGAATCTGTAGGGTTGGGAGAACAAAAATTGAGTTTGATGACCCCCGGGGTCAGTGAATCTATATAAAACTGAAGGGATTGGGACTTCACTGGCCTGATCGAAAGCTCCTGTTTTTGGATTGTGTATATATTTTGTTAATTGGCTTATTAGTTTTGACCTTATGAGTAAACAATAACACATGGTTAATTATTTGTTTAAACAGAGTGGAGGATTACTACTGGCAGAAGGGAGGTAATGCCGCCAACACAAGCTCAGTTCTTGCATTACTGGGATCCAACACAGAGTATATGGGGTGTTTTGCAAATGATTTTGAAATGAGGTAAGACTTCCATGAGTTTGTACTCTGATTTAACTCTGTGACAGCAACATACACCTTGTACATATCATATAAATGATTTTGAAATGAGGTAAGACTTCCATGAGTTTGTACTTTGATTTAACTCTGTGACAGCAACATACACCTTGTACATATCATATTTATCACCTGGCACTGGAACTTGACAGACAAATGGGAGTGGAATAGGGTGCAACTTGGATCATTCCATTTTCACTCTAAGCCTACAACATGTATACATGGCTATCTTGTTTATCATTATAGGTTAAGCTATTAATGGACCGACCTTATCTGAACTTAGCATTTGAATCTATATGAACCACCTGTTTGAATGGCATGTGGCAAAAGTTGGCATGTGATTTGACCAGAATTCCCGTTTGAATAGTATTTGGCTTGAAAGCATGTGGCATGATGGCATGTGACTTGATAGCATGTGGCTTGATGGCATGTGGCTTGATGTCATGTGGCTTGATAGCATGTGGCTTGATGTCATGTAGCTTGATAGAATGTGACTTGATGGCATGTGGCTAGAGTCATGTAGCTTGATAACGTATGACTAGATGGCATGTGAGTTGATGGCATGTTTCTTGGTGTGGCACTTTTTGGGATTGCATTTGTCTTGATAGCATGTGGCTTGATGCTTGATGGCATATGACTATGTATAATTTGGATTGATAGTATGTGGCTTGATGTCATGTAACTTGATAGAATGTGGCTTGATGTCATGTAGCTTGATAGAATGTGGCTTGATGTCATGTAACTTGATAGAATGTGGCTTGATGTCATGTAGCTTGATAGAATGTGGCTTGATGGCATGTATCTTGATAGAATGTGGCTTGATGTCATGTAGCTTGATAGAATGTGGCTTGATGACATGTATCTTGATAGAATGTGGCTTGATGTCATGTAGCTTTATAACATGTGACTTGTTGTCATGTAGGTTGACTGAATGTGGCTTGATCGACATTTAATGAGTTTGTAAATGTGTCTGTTTATCTAGCTTAGTAAAAAATTTGGATTACTTTTTTTTTTTATCTAGGATGGTTTAATATATGACTCATTGTCTAGCATTTGTATTTCAAGCAAAGTTTAAGATTAAATCATTTGTATGAAAAGCATTTAGTTTTGGATTAATTCACAGTCTAGCATTTAGTTTAATGTTTTAAAAGGGGTCACCACGCCTGAGTAGATAGAGCATCATGCTTTTAACCATGAAGTCTCTCACCATCTGGTCAGCATTGAGTTTTGAGCTCCACTGGAACCTTAGTTGATTTTGTAAAGATGTTTGCCAGTTTACATTTGGACAGATTTGATTATTTGTATTTCTAACATCAGATTTGATTATTTGTATTTCTAACATCAGATTTGATTATTTGTATTTCTAACATAAAATTTTATTAAATGTATGAATGTACATGTATTTCAGATTTTTGAGAGAAGACTTTGCAAGTTTTGGAGTGAAGACTGAGAATTGTCGTATATATGAGACCACGACGCCAACATCGACCATCATCATCAACTCAAAGACCGGATCTAGAACAATACTACACGCTAGCAAGTAAGTAATGCTTGTAAACAGTAAACAGTATGGTCTGTATTGTATTTGTTAAAACATGTATAATGTCTAAATGAAATCAAATTCTCAGATATGGACTCTGTTCAGTTGTATTTGTACAAAAATGTCACTTTGATTTTGTTTGGTTCCTGTTTATTTTCTAGGTTAGCCCATGAAACATTCTATGTTTCATTAAGAATACATTCCTTTCCAACTGTGTTGGAATATTTGTGCATGTACTTGTGTATATACTTATGAATGTACTTGTGTGTGTACTTGTGTATGTACTTGTGTATGTATTTGTGTGTGTACTTGTGTGTGTACTTGTGCATGTACTTGTATGTGTATTTGTGTATGTACTTGTGTATGTACTTGTATGTGTATTTGTGTGTGTACTTGTGTATGTACTTGTATGTGTATTTGTGTGTGTACTTGTGTATGTACATGTGTATGTATTTGTGTATATACTTGTGTATGTACTTGTGTATGAACTTCTGTATGTATTTGTGCATGTATTTGTGTGTATATATATATATATATATCTGTATATATTTGTGTGTATTTTTGTATGTACTAGTGTATGTACTTTTGTATTGTGTTTATTAAGTGATATTGTTTATTTGATACTGGTCTTTTTTTATACCGTTTATTTGATACTGGGTTTTTTTTATACCGTTTATTTGATACTGGTTTTTTTTTATACCGTTTATTTGATACTGGTTTTTTTTTATACCGTTTATTTGATACTGTTTTTTTTATACCGTTTATTTGATACTGTTTTTTTTATATCGTTTATTTGATACTGTTTTTTTTTTATACCGTTTATTTGATACTGGTTTTTTTTTTTATACCGTTTATTTGATACTGGTTTTTTTTTATACCGTTTATTTGATACTGTTATTTTTATTCCGTTTATTTGATACTGTTTTTTTTATTCCGTTTATTTGATACTGTTTTTTTATACTGTTACTGTTAATTTGATACAGTTTATTTGATGCTGTTTATTTGATACTGTTTTTTTTATACCGTTTATTTGATACTGTTTTTTTTTATACCGTTTATTTGATACTGTTTTTTTTATACCGTTTATTTGATACTGTTTTTTTTATATCGTTTATTTGACTGTTTTTTTTATTCCGTTTATTTGATACTGTTTTTTTATACTGTTACTGTTAATTTGATACAGTTTATTTGATGCTGTTTATTTGATATTGTTATTTTTATTCCGTTTATTTGATACTGTTTTTTTTATTCCGTTTATTTGATACTGTTTTTTTATACTGTTACTGTTAATTTGATACAGTTTATTTGATGCTGTTTATTTGATACTGTTTATTTTAATACCATTTATTTGATACTGTTTTTTTTTATACCATTTATTTGATACTGGTTTTTTTATATCGTTTATTTGATACCGTTTATTTGATACTGGTTTTTTTTTTATACCGTTTATTTGATACTGGTTTTTTTTTATACCGTTTATTTGATACTGTTTTTTTTATTCCGTTTATTTGATACTGTTTTTTTTATTCCGTTTCTTTGATACTGGTTTTTTTTTTATACCGTTTATTTGATACTGTTTTTTTTTTATACCGTTTATTTGATACTGTTTTTTTTATTCCGTTTATTTGATACTGTTTTTTTTATTCCGTTTATTTGATACTGTTTTTTTATACTGTTACTGTTAATTTGATACAGTTTATTTGATGCTGTTTATTTGATACTGTTTTTTTTATACCGTTTATTTGATACTGTTTTTTTTATACGGTTTATTTGATACTGTTTTTTTTTTATACGGTTTATTTGATACTGTTTTTTTTTATACTGTTTATTTGATACTGTTTTTTTTTTTAAACTGTTTATTTGATACTGTTTTTTTTATTCCGTTTATTTGATACTGTTTTTTTATACTGTTTTTTTTTATACTGTTACTGTTAATTTGATACAGTTTATTTGATGCTGTTTATTTGATACTGTTTTTTTATATTGTTTATTTGATACCGTTACCATTTATTTGATACTGTTTTTTTTTACATCGTTTTTTTGACACCATTTATTTGATACCATTTATTTGATATATTTTATATTTTATGGACTATTAGACATTTTTCATATAAAAACTTATTCTCCCCATTTCAGAAAACTTCCTGAAGTTTGTTTAGAAGATTTTCAAAAGCTTAAGCTAGACAATTACAAATGGATACATTTTGAGGTTTGTACAACAGAGTTGCCCTTCTTGATTTGATCATATTTGATGACTTACTTTTTCACATTCTAATAGTCATTGGAAAATGTATTCTATTGATGAAAATCCTTTTTGTATTCACCAATATTGTCACTTAGTGTAAATATTTTGTACCATAGTTTGAATTATACAATTTACATGTTCAAGGGTAAAGTAGAGGGTTATGGGATGTTTAAAGAACATCAGTCAGCTCAGGAATATGTACATCATGTATGATTTATAATCAGGACAAATTTACTCAGGACTCAGGAATTTGTACATGTACAATTTATAATCAGGGTAAATAATTTGCTCAGGAATATGTAAATGTACAATTTATAATCACTAATCAGGATAGGTTTGCTCAGGAATATGATGATTTGTATTATTGACCGGCAGGGACGTCCTAATATGAACACAGATACATATGAAATTGTAAAAATGTTGGAACATATTGAACTACACAACAAAACTGTCAACACAGAAGACCAAGTGCAGTTTTCTGTTGAGTTGGAGAAAGCTTACAGACCAGAGCTAGGTAAGGTCAATTTATGTTTGACATCCATTATATCTGATTCTGAGTCATATTTAAGTAAGGTCAGTTTATGTTTGACCTCATTTAGAGACACTTGGTAATTCTGTGTGACATAATTGTTTTGACATTACATTTCGTTATGTCGTCCAGTACATGTATATCTAAATCTAATTTTGAGTCAGATCCTTGATTTGACTCACAGTTTAGAAAGTTCACAACAGTAAGGTATACGTATGGTTATTCTGTATACAGATATTTGTGGAATTTTTATTGTTGATATATTTGCGTTTTGCATAAATCACAGATTGCCACAAATTTTCCTATTTTTTTATTTCTATGTCATAAGGTATTTGTATTTAGTGAAATTTATTGAAACAAAATATTTTTTCAGTTTCTGATCATTTGCTAAAACTGAAATATTGTGTATTATTCATGTTTTTGTTTTAGTAAATACATCCCAAGTTAAGACACATGGTCGGACAATTCTATAATGTCTAAGATGCTTTGTGAGTTAACCTAGTGTCTGAGATGCTTTGTGAGTTAACCTATTGTGAGACACTTTGTGAGTTAACCTAGTGTTTGAAATGCTTTGTGAGTTAATCTAGTGTCTGAGATGCTTTGTGAGTTAATCTAGCATCTAAGATGCTTTGTAATTTAATCCAGTGTCTGAAACACTTTGTGAGTAAACCTTTGTGAGCTAACCTTATGTCCAAGATGCTTTGTGAGTTAACCTAGTGTCTGATTTGCTTTGTGAGTTAATCTTGTGTCTGAGACACTTTGTGAGTTAATCTAACATCAAAGATGCTTTGTGAGTTAATCTGGTGTCTTGAGACGCTTTTTGAGTTCCTTATTTAAACAATACTAAAGCCAGGCAGGAGCTTTATGGTCATTAAGATTGTTTTGAAATGCAAGTTATAAATCTTACCAATTGATTTACAGATATCCTTCTAGACAAAGCTAGTTATGTGTTTGTTAGCAAAGAATACTCCCAGAGTAAAGGATTCCAAACTAAAGAAGCTGCTGCAATTGGTTTAATAAAACGGTGTCGAGAAGGGTAAGTTGTCCAAATCGAATAAAGCGGTTCCGTGAAAGGTAAGTCATCTGAGTCTAATAAAGTGTTGTCAGGCAGATTAAGTCCTCCAAGTCTAATAAAGTAATTACAGGAAGGGTAAGTTGTTCAAGTCTGATACAGTGGTGCCAGGAAGGGTAAGTTGTTCCAGTGTAATACAGTGGTGCCAGGAAGGGTAAGTTGTTCCAGTGTAATACAGTGGTGCCAGGAAGGGTAAGTTGTTCCAGTCTAATACAGTGGTGCCAGGAAGGGTAAGTTGTTCAAGTCTAATACAGTGGTGCCAGGAAGGGTAAGTTGTTCAAGTCTAATACAGTGGTGCCAGGAAGGGTAAGTTGTTCCAGTCTAATACAGTGGTGCCAGGAAGGGTAAGTTGTCCCAGTCTAATACAGTGGTGCCAGGAAGGGTAAGTTGTCCCAGTCTAATACAGTGGTGCCAGGAAGGGTAAGTTGTCCCAGTCTAATACAGTGGTGCCAGGAAGGGTAAGTTGTTCAAGTCTAATACAGTGGTGCCAGGAAGGGTAAGTTGTTTCAGTGTAATACAGTGGTGCCAGGAAGGGTAAGTTGTCCCAGTCTAATACAGTGGTGCCAGGAAGGGTAAGTTGTCCCAGTCTAATACAGTGGTGCCAGGAAGGGTAAGTTGTCCCAGTCTAATACAGTGGTGCCAGGAAGGGTAAGTTGTTCAAGTCTAATACAGTGGTGCCAGGAAGGGTAAGTTGTTCAAGTCTAATACAGTGGTGCCAGGAAGGGTAAGTTGTTCCAGTGTAATACAGTGGTGCCAGGAAGGGTAAGTTGTCCCAATCTAATACAGTGGTGCCAGGAAGGGTAAGTTGTTCAAGTCTAATATAGAAGTGTAGATGGTTAATTATCAAATTCTAATATAAGGGTGATGGGTATGGTTCTTTATCTAATTTAGTTTACTAATCTAATAAAGTGGTGCCAGGGAGGGTAAGTCATTCATGTCTAATATTAATAGAGTGGTGCTGGTGGGGTATGTCATTCAAGTCTATTAAAGTGATGTTAGGGAGAGCAAGTTATCTAAGTTTAATATAGTGATGTTTCTAGAGAAGGTTAAGTTATCATAGTATTATGAAGCAGTGTGGGAGAGGATAAGTTGTAAAAGTCTGATAAAGCGGTGTTGGGGAGGGAAAGTCCAAAAAGTATTGTTTTTCATTAAGATATATTCACAAACATTTTCCACTCTTTTGCATGTTTTGGAAATGGGGCCTGGGCCTTTTAAATTGGGAATTTTAGCAACATTTTATCAAATTTGGGAAATCTAGAAATACACAAAACTATGCAAAATCCAAGAATATCATTTGACTTTATTTGGGAAATTTCGACTGCAACTTGAACAAATTGGCAAAAAAAAGCATTGTTTTTGCATTTGGAATAGGTCTTATGTTGGCCCTGTATAATACGGTGCAAAAATCCTGGTTCAGGTACTGGTACGTTATATTGGTGACTAAGTAATGGTGAATTTTAATAATATGCAACATATTATTTTTTCAGTGCCTCCATCATTTGCCCCTGGGGTGAGGAGGGTGCTCTAGCTAGGACATGGGATGGTGTAATGTACAGGTCCCCTGCCTACCCTCCAGAGACACTCACAGACACACTGGCTGCAGGGGACACGTTTATTGCAGCTACACTACATTCTCTGTGCAGTGGTCAGAACCTCAGTGAAGCTATAAACTTTGGCTGTAAAGTAGCTGGGACAAAGTGTGGCATGCGAGGTTTACGAGGTCTGAAGGATGTGAAGTTCTAACAAATTGTTAAAAATCTCAATATCTGATCTGATAATGTTAGCTGGTCTAATGGATAAGCTGGAGTGACTAAAATCTCAAAATCAGCGATAAAGTATGGAAGTGTCCGACATCATTATAACATGTTATGTGTAGTACCCAACAAAAAAACTTGATGGTCTGAAGGTTAATCTCACCCTGTGGCAAAAATATGGTGCTACAGCAAGGACCAACTGTGTCAATATAAAGGAGAACAGTGTTCATGTTAAGTAGGGTGCTGAGCTGTAAGAATTAAAACATGAATACTACAACTTGACTTCAACTTTTATATTTAATTTGTATTTTGTGTTGGGCCTCGTGTTCAGATTTATTGATTTTCTTTCAGATATGCCAACTTTAGATAATTGGAAAACGGAGTCTTAATTCGTGTGCCAAAGGTGCGAGCCTGCTAGGGGGTCTGGGGGAACATGTCCCCCCTTGGAAAATTTTGAAAATTAGGTGCTCACAAACGCATTCTCCTGGCTTAAATTAGAGTATATGCAAGAAAAAAATGACCCAGATTTCTTTTTGAAAAATCAAAGAATTGAATAGGAAATCTGAGGCATGGAGAAACTCCGCCCAAAACAGAGAGGTTGGCATTCCTGTTCTTTGTTTTGTTGTTGTTTACATCTCCCTAAATGTTTTTCACATCTACGGAGATGTCAACAGCTTTAGGTGAAGTGCCACAAATTTTGACATGTACTATGGACTGATGGCAATCCAGGAAGGCTTGGTTCTTTTAGGTGCCATGTCCACCATGATGTTGGAGCTCAGTTTTAAGTCTCATCCAAAAGACTTATGATTTTCACTTCGTATGGCATTAAACATATTAAACATATACGTGATACATTTCAAATTGGAGGCACTCGTCAGCAACAGCAACTTTAGGTCGAATACAATCTGAAATTTGTCTTACAAACTATCAGTATGATGTGTGTGAAAACGAAAATGAATCTGGCAAATCATTTGACAGTATTTATTATAAAATATAAATATCTAGTTAAAATCGTATAAATAATTTCCTACAAAACTGTAATTTCATCAACACAATTAAAACGAGCATTCTCACATCATTATTCTTATATCACTCCCAACATTCGCAAACAATGACAGAAATGCTGACATAAACAATAACATTCAAACAACGTAATGTATTACATTCGTAATCACGTGATCATTTCAAAAATGGAGTACTTGAAATTGTAATTAGGTATAGTATTTAATCTTACAAATTTTTTTTAGTAAATTTCCATGATTTTCATTTAACACTCATACAAAAATATTTTAGCCAAATGAAAATTTGTACATAGTTTCAAGAAATATTTCGAACAAGACCATGGACAAAAATTTCCTTCAAACAAAAAATAATGTATATCAGTATATGTATGTTATATACATGTACACATATGTAAAATGGCCATATTTTTAATTCACCCTCCATGTGAGATGAAGAATGGACAGAAAAACTATTCAGTGACAAAATTGAACATGTTTGTCAAATTAAATAAATATCAATAAACATTCATTCCACTTGTACACATATTTAAGATCTGAACCTTGTAAAAATGTCAAGTTGCGTGATGTATATACATTGACATACATATGATATCATAAGGAATGTTCATAAAGGACATTACACTACATCAGTTTATCACATGACTTATAAATCGGAGGAATTCAGCCAATCAACACTCTCATTTGTACTGTCGGAAAAAATGGACACTAAACTATGCTAAATGCATGATATTTTTCCCAGTGGACAAGTGTATACTTTAATATTATGTGACTGCAGTGTTTTTGTCTGTATTTAAGTACACAGATCAACATAAAATATTACATATTTCAAATCTGAGATTTATTTTGTTAAGCACTGCAGAATTCCTTGTGTAGGTAAATACTGGGGAAACTAAGAAGAAACCAAATCCCAGGAAGTTCTTCAAAATAATGGACATGACCCTCTAAGTCAGAGAGACTGGCTTAAAATTAATGGACGGATAAACATTCATATCAACGAATAAAGGGAGACAAACACTGTCTTCTTAATATGTAAAACAGCTAAGAAAGTCCCAATAAATGAAAAAATATGCATGGGCGGATCCAGGATTACAAGTTAGAAGGGCAGCACCTTTGCTATGCTTGTTGCAAAAATTTTGGTATTTTATTGATTTTCCACCTTTATATAGAAAAATTAAATGGTTTTACACATTTTTTGCTAACTTTTTTTTTGAGGGGATGGGTGGGATGCATGCTCACTGAATCCGCCAGATATGCTGCATTCAACCTCAAGACATTGTTAAACATCTGTAGGTCATGTTGCTGAAGTCTGACTAAGCAGACCATGTTCATACACATACATATATTTAATAAATAACAAATATATATTGGAATGGCATCGGTTTTTAGTTAAAATGTGATTCTAAAAACTAGATGCTTCACCACCTACAAGCTTCACCCAAAAGTAGGTTTCTAAACAAGATTCCACAAACAGTTTATGGCCAAAATCAGAAATACATAGTTATATATCACCTTCTAAACTTTGACATCTAAGTTCTTCTGCTGTAGTATATAGGTCAAAGGAGTGTGTGTGTCCTTAACAATCATGTGACCTTCACACATTCCTTTACCTGCATGTTCTTTAATCTTATTTTCAACACAAAAAGTTCTCTATATATTAGGTTTAACTTTTAGTTTATACTGTATCACAAACTGTCACTTCTCACAGTTCTTATAAAATGCATCCTTGCTTATCTTTCGGCATGAACAACTCTCCAGTGTAAGAGTCGGCTGTTATACTTTACAATCATACACCTATTCCCTCCAGTTGGTAACACAACTCTTTAATTTCAACTTTTTCATAATCAACTAAATTAGTTCTATGTTATAGGATATACCACCAGGGTCTGAGGAAAACTACAAAACCAGAGAAGATCAGCAAGATAAAAAGTGATGACACCAAAGTGTACTGCTGGGATTCACCCTCGTAACCTTTAGATAGCGGATAAATAAATTCTTCCCAACATACATCTCGACTGCAGATGGACTCATCATAATCCTCTTGCCATCTGGAAAATAAGAAAAATAATTTATAAAAATGATCTCTGGAGTATAGAAATTTATAAAATTTAAAATTCACTAAAACAAACTAAAGTTCTGTTGATCAAAAGTGCTAAACAAAAACCTCTGTGACTTAAAACCTGACTGAAACTCTTGTCTACTCTTATCCCTGTCTCCACCCCTCTACCCGTACGTCATATAAAAGTTAACTAACGATCATCACAAGACATGGATTACTTTTACTCAGGGCTTGGATTATTTTTACTAAAGATCTGGATTAATTTTACTCAGGGCCTGGATTATTTGTACTCAATCTGGATTATTTTACTCAGGGTCTGGATTATTTTTACTCAGGGCCTGGATTAGTTTTACTCAGGGCTTGGATTATTTTTACTAAGGGTCTGGATCAGTCTGGATTATTTTTACTCAGGGTCTGGATTATTTTTACTGAGGGTCTGGATTATTTTTACTTAGGGCCTGGATTATTTTTACTCAGGATCTGGATTAGTTTTACTCAGGACCTGGATTATTTTTACTCAGGACCTGGATTAGTTTTACTGAGGGCCTGGAATATAAACAAAATATATATACTTAGATCCAATCAGTGTGACATTCAGTTTTTTCAAATAGGTGGCCCAATGAGTGTGAAGATTTTATCCTGGTGGACCAAAGAAATACAATTTGTGATCATATGATAGGCTAGTTGTTTGTTTCTAACATTTTTTTTCTCAAAAATTCAAATGAGATGGGTGCAGAGGGAGAGCCACAGTAACAAATGGGTGGTCCAGTGGCTATCCCTTACTTACATGAGTTATGCCACTGACATTGCAGTTTGTAGGCTGAAATTATTTTTACAGAGAAAATTATCTAGCAAAGAAAGATGTAGAAAATGTTAAGTTCTTACAATGGTATTCTCTCTGGTGTGTTAGCTGGAACTTTTATAAACCTGACAGAACTCGTCACAGCAAAGTCCTCCACATGATTAACAGAACTACAGACAGTGGTGTCGGTAGCACACGACATCTGCCATGTAGACGTTGTGTAGCTGTAAACATAAATACTAAGTCATCATTGTTGTAATGCATAAATAAGTCACTGAACACTGCCAGAAAAATTATCAAAGTCAGTGAACACTGCCAGTGAAATGACCAAAGTCAGTGAACATTGCCAGTAAAATTATCAAAGTCGGTGAACATTGCCAATATGAATTATTAGTCATTGAACATTGCCAGTAAAATTATCAAAGTCATTGAACATTGCCAGTAAAATTATCAAAGTCATTGAACATTGCCAGTAAAATTATCAAAGTTAGTGAACATTGCCAGTAAAATTATCAGTCATTGAACATTGCCAGTAAAATTATCAAAGTTAGTGAACATTGCCAGTAAAATTATCAGTCATTGAACATTGCCAGTAAAATTATCAAAGTCAGTGAACATTGCCAGTGAAATTATCAAAGTCAGTGAACATTGCCAGTAAAATTATCAAAGTCATTGAACATTGCCAGTAAAATTATCAAAGTCATTGAACATTGCCAGTAAAATTATCAAAGTTAGTGAACATTGCCAGTAAAATTATCAGTCATTGAACATTGCCAGTAAAATTATCAAAGTTAGTGAACATTGCCAGTAAAATTATCAGTCATTGAACATTGTCAGTAAAATTATCAAAGTCGGTGAACATTGCCAGTATGAGTTATCAAAGTCATTGAACATTGCCAGTAAAATTATCAAAGTCACTGAACATTGCCAGTATGAGTTATCAAAGTCATTGAACATTGTCATTATAAATGATCAAAGTCACTGAACATTGTCATTATAAATGATCAAAGTCACTGAACATTGTCATTATAAATGATCAAAGTCACTGAACATTGTCATTATAAATTATCAAAATCAGTGAACATTGTCAGTAGACCTCTGCAGTTGTAACAAAAAGAGAAATTGAACTGATTGGACAGCGACCTGATTCATATTCACATTTCAAACTATAAAAAGAATCTACCCATGTTATCATTGGTAAACCAGTTGTTGACAACAGAATCTCTTATCTAACCAGATTAATAATACTAATGCCCTGAACTTGTTCTGTAACTTCAAGATGGGATGGACAGAATTAATTCACAAACTTGTTGATGGATGTATAGATGATGACTTATGAGGAGATAATTTTTGAAAACTGTCCTTGAAAGAATTTGTTTGTTGTTTTTCTGCAAAGAAATAATATCTATAAACAGTTGGACAATGTGACTCTTTTAAAGGGGCATTAGCTATGTTTTATTTTCAATTTTTTTTTAATTTCCTTTGTTTGCTACATAGATTAATATAACAACAACAAAACAAAGGCATAAAAATTCTTAAATTACTATCCATTTTGTGAAAATTGCTTGAAAACACAGGTTTGGCACTTTTTCACTTGCAATTGATTAACTCAACATCACTATGTGTATATGAATACCACACCAAACCAGACATTTTAACAAAATATATAGGAATATAAGATTTTTTATACCAGTGTATAGTTCTTATTTGTTATTGTACTACAAGTAGAGTAGTAAAAGTAGAAAAAAATGAGATATTTTTGGGGGGTAAATATAGGTAAATATTGCCCCTTTAAGTTCCCCATAACATTGGTATACACCAAAGAAATCACTTCAATGACATCAGTACAGAAATCAATGACATCACTTCTCTTACGTCTGTATAAACTGCAGAAACCACTTTCCTGACATCAATCTCAAAATCACTGATGGCAGAATACACCAAAGATGTCACTTCTCTGACATCAGTTTATAGCTATGAAATCAGTCTACAGACAAACAAGAAAAGCAGGAAGTTTAAATCTTCACCTTATGTGGGCCCCAATAATCTCATTTATCGGCTGTCCGTACTCCTTCCCAGAAACACCATACATAATATCTAGCTGAATCCCACTTATCATTTCTGTACAGATACCAGCCACATTATAGGACAATATGGTGTCATCTGAAGCATCTGTTTGTCTGAGGCAAATATCTGTCAAATTTTCTCTGTGAATGATAATAAAATCATCAAAATGGTATTCTGAATGAAAGCACATGAATACAGCATAATATTACATCAATACATTTACATGAGATATGAACCAGAATTTTGACAAAGGAAGAAACCTTTGTCAGTGTGAGACTTAATTTTTCACTTAATATAGACATGAGTTAGAATTAGGGCTACCTGTACATGTTATATTTAAAATATGGAAGCCAGGCAGCTGGTGCCATAGATCTAGAGTTTGACACTCCAGCCTTCAGCTCAGGTGAGCTAAAAAAAAAAAGAAAGAAAGAAAAATAGAATACATCATAAAGCAACAAAATACCAACCTTGTCACTGGTATCCAATGAAGAAGTTGCAAATAGTTTGGGTTGCCATAGCGACCAATATAATCTGCAGCCATTAAATTGTTCAGCCTATTTATTACCAACATCCTGTATTTAGAATAAAAAGAAAGTCACGCAAAATGTCTATATTGCAAGATTCCAATCAACTTCAATATTAACATGATGTAAGACGTGGATCACGATGCCGACTTTGACTTAAACTGACAAAAATAAAAGTATCTGATAAATAAAAAGCTCACTTGTGTCTTTGGCCCAGGTGAGCAAAAATGAAAACATATGGTTGGGGTGGGGATCCAAATAGTTTTCAAGTAACTGACCCATTCTGGAAGATTGAGCCCAAAATGAACCCAGATGGTCATGGTGATGTTAGGATATTAATGCCAAGATGGCAATGATATACCGTATAACGTCCATTTTCTGTGGTTTTTTGCAATTTGACCCTCTTAAGGTAGCATTTTAATTTTTGCCATTCCATTCAAACGCAAAATAAAAAATAAAACAAGAGGCCTATGGGCCTTAACTGTCACCTGAGTATGCACATTTTTTGGTCTTCAGAAATTATTGTTTCAACTATGTGCTCTTTATGCTTCATAATAGATGATGGATATATTGATTTAACTATCATACAAGAATGACAAGTTTCAATCCTTTTATAGGATAGTAAGTTTAATCATATAACAGTGAGATGCAATTTTGGTATATCTGATTAGATACACAAAAATAAAAACATCAATCATTTTTTGTGCCTTACCGACCAAAATGTTCATGAATTTCACAATTATGGTAAAGCGTTTTGCTCTTTCTAATCATGCATTCAGTCTTCATAATGCACAAAAGTGAAGATTTTGTACAATTATGTTTATTTCAACAGTATAACCATTTTGGCACTGCCCTGGCCAAACCACCCCCATCTTTTCATGTAACCCAGTCCATCTAGGTGATCAGAGAAACTTTAGTTTCACCAAACATCCAAATAATTGTAATATACAACTTGTCTAGTCATGAGGAGCACAAAAATACATGTTTAGTGGTAAGATTCACATTCAGATGATTTCTAAAATAAGGGGTTAGGGAATGGCCCTGGGGATCCCCAAAATATCACCATAAAACTTGTCTTGTCATGAGGAATAAGAAACTATATAGTTTAGGGGTGGGGACCACAACAGTTTTTAAAATAATTGAAGATTTCTGAAATAATGGGGTGGGGAACCATGTATTTAGTTTTCCTGTAAGATGTGTGGGAGTTGAGAAGAAGATTTTTGAAGATTTTACTATTTTTACTATATAGTAAATTTTGTCCCGCCTTAGGGGCGGAACCCATGTAGTCAGGGTAATGAATATTACAATATTTTTAAACGGCTTCATGCTCTTTTTAACCATGTACTCAGTTTTTCTTCATATGTGCAGGAGTTGAGAAGAAGACTTTTGAAAATTTGGCTATTTTTACTATATAGTAAATTTAGCCCTGCCCTAGGGGCAAAACCCATGCCCTCAGGGTCATGAATTTTGCAATTTTGGTAGAGGGCTTCATTCTCTTTCTAACCATGTATTCAGTTTTCCTGTAAGATGCTCAGGAGTTGAGAAAAAGGTTTTTTTAAGATTTGGCTATTTTTACTATATAGAAAATTTACCCCTGCCCAAAGGGCAGAACCCATGCCCTCAGGGTCATTAATTTTGCAACTTTGGTAGAGGACTTCATGCTATTTCTACCCATGTATTTAGTTTTCCTGTAAGATGTGCAGGAGTTGAGGAGAAGATTTTTGAAGATTTGGCTATTTTTACTATATAGTAAATTTAGCCCCGCCCTAGGGGCAGAATCCATGCCCTCAGGGTCATGAATTTTGCAATTTTGTTAGAGCAGCTCTAGGACATTACAACCATATAAAGCATTTGTTTCAGTAAGGTACCCCAGTAGAGAAGATGATTTTAAAAATACCTTGTTTTTCATAGTTTTTACCCCCTCCCTATTGCGCCTTGGGGGTGGGGACCATGAATTTTGCAATATTCATGGCCCTTCAGGTATTGATGCTAGTGACCAAGTGTGGTTGGATTCTTGATTCTTGAGAAAAGGCTGAAAATGTGACAAATCACGATCTCAATAGGTCACCATGAGCAAAGCTCATGGTGACCTAATAATGGATATGTACTTATGTTCATATTTCAAATTTATTTCAAACTTATTTATATTGTAAACTTCTTCAGAACAGTTAGAACTTTGTACCACTTTTTAGAGGTCACTGAAATTCATATCCAAATTCCAATAGCCCCGGTAATACTGCTTTTTTCAAAACCTTTAGAAATCAATTTCTTTTCAACTTTGATATCGGTTACAGTTTTTTGTTTTTGTTTGTTTATTGTTGTTTAACCACCCACTCAAGAATCTTTCACTCATATCGAGGGTGACCAAATGCCGGTGAAGGGCTTCAGATTTTTGGCCTATGCTTGGCACTTACGGCCACTGAGCAGTGAGGGTTCTTTAACGTGCCGACACCTACCAGCGCTCTACAATGCGACCAAATCACTCGCAAATGCGACCATTTTTTTAGATTTTGGCGAGTGTTTATCCTCATTCAGTCGCCACATTGCGACCAGTTTTTCCCCCGAACCGGAAATCAAAAGTTTGTCCGTTTTCACTGTGAAATTACATTATCGAAATCATGGTCGGTTATGCGCTTTACAGCAACCAATTTGGTTATTCAGTTTCGATAAACTAGAGCATCTAACGCACGTGGATTACTGTGTAAAACCACGTTTTTTCGACTTGAAATTTTCCTAACACACACGATGACATTTTTTTTTTCTCAGTCGATTTCGACAGAAGCATCATTAGACACTACTAAGTTTAAACGATCTTGGTTAAAGGAATACTGGAACAGAGTTATGGCTAGTATTCGACGAGGCCGAACTTTCTGCCCCGATTTCGATTTTAATTTCAGCGATTTTTAAGTGGTAAAATCGGGGCAGAAAGTTCGGCCTAGTGTTCGACGAGGAGGACAAGCAGACCACAAACCTAATTCCTTTGGGGATTATCGTGGGGGAACACAATAAAACGACCGCGACAGAATCCCTAAAGGGATTAACCACAGTCGGAACTGGAAATTTTATCTGTAAATTAAAGTCGAGAGTCAAACACCCGATTGTCGGACAAACACCTATAAATTAAAGAACTGTATAGGTGTTTGTCTGACGATCAGGTCACGGATGTTGGACTCTAGATTTTAACTTACGGACAAAATTTACAATTCTTGTGGGCAGTCTCCTTTTCGTAAATTCTGTCGAAAAGAAACTGGAGCTAAAAATTTAAAAACAAAGTTTAAGGTTGCCTCAATATTAGAGCAACAAATATGAAAAATATAGGCATATAAACACTCCTGGATTGATAAAAAATGCACAAAAAGGTCAACATGCAGTTAATAACCTTGTTTTATATGGATTGAAACAATAAAATGTTACATAAACTTAGAAAATTAATATTTTATTTCATTTCTATATTTTCATCCAGTGGATTTTTTAAGAACACACACACACACACACACATATATATATATATATATATTGGCGAGTAAAAGTTCCTGGCTGGCTAGTAAATTTTCTGGTTCGCTGGCCAAATGAAGAGTGAATTTTTTTAGTGTTGTAGAGCCCTGCCTACTGTGACACAGGACCTCTGTTTTTACTCTCTCATCCAAAGGACAGGAAACCAACCTGCTGCCGGCTGAACTCGAACTCACAACCTCACGATCAAGAGTCATGCGCGCTGCCGACTGAGCCAGGGCGGCTTGATATCGGTTACAGAACAGGTGCATTAAGTAATCATACAATAATTAGACAACAATAACTGGCACACAAAGAAATGAACGCGACGGAACAATCAATACAGAGGTTAGGTGTTTTTTGATGATTTTACTTCTGATAAGAAATTGAAATTTTTTGCGATTTCAATTTCTGCGGTTTTAAATGAACTGCAAAATACAGCAAAAATAAAACAACCACAGAAAAAATACTTGTTACAGGGTAACCATCTGGGTAATTCCCATATACATGTCACCTTCATTAGAAAGCTGATAAAACTGATTGTAAACATACAAACTGTCTGTATATTTGACAGAAATGAGTTTTTCAAGTGTTAATATTCTGTATACTGTTGAGTCTCAAGATCAAGCTCAACTGGCAGATACTGACCATACACAAAGTCACAGGATTTGCAGAATTGAAATTTTTTACCTAAATTTCTGTTTTTGAATGCAAATTTATTCTTGATTGGAAAGTTGGGATGTTGAACACATTCAGTTAATGTTTGTTTTATTATATTTCAACACCTCAACAAGACTTTTTCATTTATATGCCATACATATCATAATACATATAACAAGAAACCTCAGTTTTAAGTCTCCTTCAATAGATCTGTGACTCTCACTTCTTACGCCAAGTGTTTGGTAAAGGAACAGTCACTATTATTCTTTTTAATAAAGTAAAACCTGCTTTAGCGACCACTTGTGTATAAAGACCACCTGATCACAAAGACAAGTTTTTGCTGTCCCCAATAGTACCATTTGGGTACAAATCAACCTCTATATAAAGACCATCTCCCTATAAAAACCAGTTTTGTTGTCTTCCTAAGAGGGTTTTTATAAACAAGTTTCACTGTTAAACAGTTAAAGATATATCAATCATATTTTCAGTTTTACACCGTCATGCTGTGATTCACTTGAAATGAAAAATGTTCAAAGTACCTAAGTGTTGTACAATTGCCGAGATCTTGAATTCCAATCTTCAGATTACAACTGGTAAATGTATCTTCTCCAAAATTGATCTGTCTTCTCCCAGCATTGAAACAGAGACCATCAACTCCTGAATTAAAATAAAAAGAAAATCATGAAATCATATCAGAATCATAGCTAGGATTTAAAGTAAACAATTCACTCATCCAACAAGACACTCTCTGACCCAACTGGACACTCAATGATCCAACAGGACACTCAATGATCCAATAGGACACTCAATGATCCAACAGGACACTTATTGATCCAACAGGACACTCATTGATCCAACAGGACACTCGCTGATTCAACAGGACACTCGCTGATTCAACAGGACACTCAATGATCCAACAGGACACTCACTGATCCCACAGGACACTCGCTGATCCAACAGGACACTCACTGATCTAACAGGTCATTCACTGATTCAACAGGACACTCTCTGATTCAACAGGACACTTGCTGATTCAACAGGACACTCATTAATCCAATAGGACACTTAATGATCCAACATAACACCTGCTGATCCAACAGGACACTCATTGATCCAACAGGACACTCAATGATCCAACAGGACATTCACTGATTCAACAGGACACTCAATGATCCAACAGGACACTCACTGTTCACATGAAGAATCATTTAAATCAGACACTAAAAAGTCATTTTTAGAGTTGGAATCAGAGTTGAAAATATCTAAAACATCTTGGGGGAATCTTGGATGCATAAGCGTCAGCCATTTTTCAACGACTTTCATTCACCAATTTCAAAATAATAACACTTTTATATTCATCGTAACTTGCTGGCATCCATTACATGTACACGTGATAACATAGACTAAAGTCTCATCTAACTCTCATTATAATCATGATTTCCAGTCATAAACTGAAAGTGGGAAAAACCCCAGTTGAAAGTGAAGCTACTGAAGGAGAAACACGAGGTGGTTTACAATGTTCTCGTAATCAGCGGTTGTACTTCTACCGGGTGATCATGGATGTTATTGCGAGTAGTGAACAATAAATTTAGTGGGCGTGTTACGACACTATCGTACTGAAAGGGTTAAGAGCAATGAAAAATGTACCTGCATTCCACAAGGACATCTGTCTTGTAGAGTTTGTGTTGATGTACAGGAAATTATTAGTTGTTGTGTTGATAACTTGAGAACCACTTAAAATTGGAAGTCCATAATTATAGCCTGAAAAAGATGATGACAACTTGAGAACCACTTAAAATTGGAAGTCCATAATTATAGCCTGAAAAAGATGATGACAACTTGAGAACCACTTAAAATTGGAAGTCCATAATTATAGCCTGAAAAAGATGATGACAACTTGAGAACCACTTAAAATTGGAAGGCCATAAATATAGACCTTGTGACTCTACATTCTCACCTACATGTACTGTATTATGATTTCTTCAGAACACACAAGCCAATGTCTATGTTTATGCATAGGAAGATAAAACTATAACAATGTTTACTTTATCTGAGTAATTCAAGTCTCACATTTGAATCAGACATTAAATGGATACACATCAGTTTAGTTGTGGTTTAAAATAAAAGATTTTCAACATGTTTAAAACTTTAATATTGCTGATTACAGTAAAAACTGTGTATAAAGACCACCTGGTCATACAAAGACTATTTTTTTCTGTCCCCAGTAGTACCATTTATGTACAAATCAACCTCTATATAAAGACCACCTCCCTATAAAGACTGATTTAGTTGTGTCCCTAAGGTGGTCTTTTTATGCAGGTTTCACTTTATTCAACTTGTCCATTTGGACAAGTGTATAGGAAGACTGACTTGTCCGAGTTGATTTTCACCTGGAAATGTACATACAATAGTATCATACATTAATTTTGAGCCCTGAGTATAGATACTGCAGGGCTTAGTGGTACAGGCTGTACAGAACATGTAAAGGTTGTTTGCTGAACCTCTATGTTTGTTGTATTTCCTTAACCTCCCACTAGAGTTACCATAAGTTTTGATGACTTATAGTTTAAGTTTACATTCAGAAATTTTACAGTTGCCTTTTATACAAAATGTGAAATGTTACTAGGGTTCAGCTGTATTAGGCAGATAACTGTTTTATAGTACACAGTAAAATATATTGCATATGTTTCCCTGTGATATATATGTATCAAAATCCCTGTGATATATATGTATCAAAATCCCTGTGATATATATGTATCAAAATCCCTGTGATATATAGGTATCAAAATCCCTGTGATATATAGGTATCAAAATCCCTGTGATATATATGTATCAAAATCTCGCAGAGGCTTCAATTCTTCACACTTCTTTTATTTGACAAGTAATGATAATCGGAAACCGTTTTAAAAACAGGCTAAATGGTAAATAAATTTGGTTTATTTCTCAACATGTTTAACATGTTTAGACAATTACCTGGTTTTCCAGACCGTGAAAATGCTGTCTCCACCTCTCTATAATTATCTGCCGTGGCATTTGGCAGTCCTCCGTACAGGTGTATAAACCGAGCTTTAAATTTCTGAGTAACTTCTGATTGGACACCAGAGGTCATTTGTGGAACATTACCCATTATCACTGTAGCATTCAGCCTCTGTATACTGCTTCCATTCCAGTAAATATCATATCTAACTTCTAGAACCAAGTTTTCCCAAGTGCCTCCAACGGTCAATGCTGGAACTGGTGGACGCGTGTATCCATTGTCCCAAGAACAGAGAGGAGGGAGTGTCTCTGTACTTGCAGTAGCTATAGCATTGAAGTCTGTGCAGACGTCATTTCCACAGAAATCCATACATGTATCTGCTGGGAGATTGTAATCAAATAATGTTGAAGTTGTTACTGGTGTAAATGTACTAAGATCTTTAACATAGGGTGTTAAGTCTGTCGCACAGTAATAGTTAACTATTGTTTCTACAGTTTGATTATTGGGACCTCCTAAGATTCCAAACCCATTTGGACAAGCCGGATTTCTAGTGCTGGTAGACTCCAAGTAAGAAAGAGCACTGAATGAACTATCAAGTGAAAATACGTCGCCTGGCAGTTGATGTGTACAAAGTGAATCGAAATCTTTTAAGTAGCGCACAGGTGCTGTGTTTAGACATTCCCCAGTAAGTGTACGCTGTGGTAAGGCGACGACTCCCTTTCTTTCTATAGCAATATTGTCAGCTTTAAGTTTGCCGGACCTTACAGTATCACCACTTTTGTAACCATCAGTCGATGAGCTCGTGGATGTACTTGGACGACTGTAATACAGAAAATGCATTTCAAAATGTGACTTCATTTTTAAGCAAGAGGGCCTCAATCACTTCTCTAAGAACCATCTACAAATGAGGAAAGACGACCAAGAAAAATATGTACATGTAGGCTGATCTGGCCAAGAAACATATATATTGCAGTTTTAAGAAATTAATAAAAATATAAAAAAAATTGCATTTCAGCAAATTTCTTGCACAAAAACATTTCTTCACCTACATTTAAGTAAAACACATGAAATGACCTGAGGGTGACATAACACCTCGAGGGTTGGTAAATATTCGTGTCAACCCAAAACAAAGCAATCATTGTTTTATTATACTGAAACGTAATAAAATTTAACTAACAAACTGACCTACAGTGCCTTTGATACTCAACACTATCTATATGTTTTATCATTCCCTGTGTGGTTTTTTAATCCTAAGTCTTCAAGGCTGAATCCAGCAAATATATTTGACAACCATGTATCAATTCTGTCAAATCTTTAAATAATGACTGTTGTTCCAGTTTGCATCAAGCAAATTAATGTCTGTTTCGTAAGTCATAGATAGCTGCTAGAGGTTACACCTAAGTATGAACCATACACGCATCCATTTCTGCACATGAGAGGGTAACATTAATGTTTCAGGGTGACGTGAAGAATGTTTTATATCATGTGATACGATTTTGACAAATCAGAAATAAATATACATATTAGAGGTATAATGATTCATTTGAATGAGATGAGTTATTCAGACGAGTCAAGTCTCAGTTGTCACTTACTTATAAGAATAGTACTGCTCTCCTTCTAACTTTGCATTGAAGTTTTGAAGATTTCTCACTGCATTAGTAGTAGCATAAAAATATCCCAGTAGTGAGTTGTACTCCCTCTCCACACACATTAGTGAGAACCAGTCCTCTTTGTTAAAATGTGAGGACTGACAATCATACTCAGGGTGTGAGGCAGCCTGTCCCCCTGGAAGTCCCTCAATACATCCGGAGAAGACTGCAACCTCTTTATCACTGCAATTCTGTGGGAAATATAAAAGAATGATGAACCACATTTCTCTTGTGTGAGGAATATAATGCAAAGGATAAAAAAGTAAAGGATCTTAAGTGAATGTCATATGATCTTAAGTGAATGTGATAGGATCCTAAGTGAATGTGAAAGGATCTTAAATGATTTGAAATGATAGAAAAGTAAGTGAATGTGATTTGATAGGATCGTAAGTGAATGTGATAGGATCATCAGTGAATGTGATGTGATAGGATCATAAGTGAATGTGATAGGCTAGAAAGTGAATGCGATAGGATTGTAAGTGATTGTGATATGATAGGATTGTAAGTGAATGTGATGTGATAGGATAGTGAATGTGATGTGATAGGATTGTATGTAAATGTGATGTAATAGAATAGTAAGGGAATGTGATGTGATAGGATCATAAGTGAATGTGATGTGATAGGATAGCAAGCGAATGTGATGTGATAGTAAGTAATTATGATGTGGTTGAGTAGTAAGTCATTGTGAAGTGATAGGAGAGCTAAATGATTATAAGGGTAATGGAATGTGAAATACCTTATCACAGCAGCAATTAAGATCACACAAGTTCCCTGTAATATCACAAGGACAAGGGGCAAAGTCCACATAGGCTGGGTTCTGGTAAACTCGCTCAACATTCTGTGACCCATCAGCTGACAGATAAAGAATAATTACAAGTGTTAGAAAATATAGTGTTCCAAAACAGTTTTTATAAAAAACACTGATTAAACATTCACATTTTATATTGGTATTCAAATACTGATAAATTCATAGGGCATACAGCATTGAACTCATATATTTTAAAATGAATATGGAGCTTTCGAGTAAGCCCTGATTACCATTATGATCCTGCATTTAGTCGTACCTCTTCGATTTTGTTCCTAACGTGTTATGCCAGTTGTCATACTTACATTTGCAACATACATGGAATTTCCTTATGTTTTAACTTTATTTGGTGTAAAAAATCCAAGAGACTTTTAAAACATACCACAGTGGGTTATTTTGTTGATCACCAAATGCAGTAGGTGAAGAAAAATGTGCGACAAACTGGGAATCGAACCATTCCCAACACTAGCAGGACGCTCTTACCAACTGTGCTATCTGTATATAACTGAAGCCAAAAATAACGTTGGGGAACATTTTTCACAATTTAAGTGACTTGTACCATTAAATGCAGGATTGTAACGGTTATCTGGACTAACCGGTTCCCTATTCCTGGAGACAGCATTATACTTAATTACGGACATACTCATAGTGACAGCATGGTACTTAGTTACCTAGTTACTGATAATATGTTTTTTGACTTACATATAGAGGAAATACAAACGATATGTAAATATGAAATTACCAGTAGCAAATGCCCAGTCAATGGGTTTAGGTGATAACTTGACCTGTGTAAGTGTAGCAGCGTTTAGATTCTGGGCAAGGCCGGTAGTACAACAACTTGTAACAACAAACTCTGTAACTGGAACTGAAGTTATCAGATTTCTTGTCAAGCTTACTTTGCTGTAAATAATACCCTGAAAATAGATATATACATGATATACAGTAGAATTTCAATGAGTCAAATTTCTCGATGTTTCAAACTATGGACAATGTCCCAAATAATTTTGTTATTCAACATTACTTATGGACAGTTATAATTCGAACTTTCATGAATGGAATTTCTTGATGTTTCCAATAAATTTTTGGGCCCATTTCTTCGAAAAGAATGAAAATTCCTACATATGATTCAACGTCAAATTTGACGTGTGTACGAAATCGTCCCACGATAATTCTTCTCTTTTTCATAGACATTTAATGGTTTAATTTCACAAAAAGTAAGGTAAATTTACCACTAATTATTAATTATAATGACCGTAGATGTCTCAAATTGGTTCGAAGCAGTCATATACACCTTATAAAAACTAAAACTAAAAAACACATGATTCTTGGTTACCATCCATGAGTCAAAGTCCTAATGTTTCAAACTTTTCTAGGTGGTCCCTTGACCTTCCATTTATCGAAGTTCTACTGTAGTATAATCTTTACATTTTCACAGACAAATACACAGACACACTAACACTACAAACAAACACACACACACACATACACACAGTGACATCCCCATCTAATACCTACCTAAATATGAAGACACATGTAAATTATCCAAAGTATTACATTTAGTAAAGTGAACCAACTTTCTTTACTCTAAATCATATACCCAATTAAAATATTCTAATATTTTTTTATTTTGCCCTACATATAAACAACAAAAATTCTAAACTTACAGGTAATTGGGTAGGTGATAGGATTCCTATAGATCCAACTCCCCAGTCAGGTAGAATGGTCACTGTAGTTGATGTAATGTTATCACCTGGAGACAGTAACAACATACAATAGTAAAATGTAAGTCTCTTTATAAAAATATGTAATGACAGGCATGTAGTTTTAAAACTGATAGAATTTTTAAAATTTCATATACATGTATATATATATATATATATATATATATATATATATATATATATATATATATATACACACACACACACACACACACACACACAGACAGTTAACCCCCGTTGTAACACCCTCTGTTAGAACACCAAACCCACATAACGCTGCTATTTCTTGAAGAATGAATTTCTATAATGCAGAAACCTGCACACCGCCATCCACTCAAGATTTTCAAGTACCAAAGGTAATTTATATGTGCAAAATCACCCGACCATATCGCCGCACCAGGTACATAGCCAGGGGTATATAAAATTATGAAATTTAAAGTTGAATTTTGTATTGTAACTGTAGGATAATAAGTATATGTGTATGGTCATGTGATTTATGACCTAATAACTGAGTGTTGAACAGAATATGTGAATCATAACATATAACTAACCTGGATAACCACTCACCAGATATAATATTTAAATTTTTGTATTTGTATATACAGTGGATTCCTCTAAATTGCATAGCCAAAATGTTGGAGAAAATTATGCCAATAACAGGAATATGTAATTAACAGGAATAGAGTATTTTAGTGAACAATGATGATTTATGTTCAATAAGTGCTTTCCTTTGTGTGTATAATACTATGTTAAACATCCTAGGTACACTAGTAATGGAATCTCATTAAGCATTAGGGTAAAATAATATCATAAAAGCAAAATTTTCATAAAACTTAGTTTGGTATGTACTCATTTTTATGAAAATAGTATGTCCACGTGTAACTTTTTACAGTAATCAGTACATTCCCCCCCCCCCCCCCCCCCATTTTGGGGAATATTTTATGCAATGAACAGGAATTCTTGGTTTAACCTATGCAATTAAAAGGAATATTTAACATATAGGAGATAGGAAATGGTTTTGTGTTTTGAGTTCTTATGCAATGTACAGGAATATGCAATTATCAGGTATACAATTAAGTGGCATCAACTGTACTTAAAGCGTACAAACAAATTATATGTATACATATAAATAACCAGAACAAAAGCACTCGAAAGTAAATAAAAAATAAAGCACATGGCAATCAAATAGCAAACTATAACAATTATTGAACAAATCTAACACTACTAAATCTGCTATCAGGAGCTATAAATAGCTGATATGATGTCATGTTCACCTAATGTGCAGTGCACTAACCCACCATCTTCAACATCCATCTCATTACTTGTGTTAGTATGTGACATTATTGGGTTTTAAGATGCCATTTTATACAAATGAAACAGGAAAACTATTACCAAATAAAATGTTCATAAAAGAAAAGTGATTGGAAATAAATAACAACAGGAAAATGTAGAATGAAAATCACAGCAATACAATCACCTCAATGTTGAAGAACATTGTATTACACTTCTCATGTGTGAACAGAATCAATGGTAAAGTCACACGTGATGGCTTTTAAATGATTGGACATGTTTAAAATGTGTGTTTGGAGTGATTATCACCACAATGGTAATTTGATATAGAAAACTTCCAAATGATGTTAAAATTTTGCAAATGGCTTAATTTCGACTTTAGATTTATTAGCGGGGGCTTTTAATTTTTTTTCATAGCCAAGGGTACACCAATTTTATTCAATGCAAAAAAATGTGAAAAAATTGACATATAAATTGTTTTTATAACAAATTTCACTGACAGAATTATATATATATACAGTGAACCCGCTTTACAACGACATTCATTATAACAAGAATTGCTCAGGAACAAATATATGTACATAAAAAGTAATCATTACAACGGAATATTCAGTATCCGACTCCGACATTAGATTCCGGGAACAAACGTTCAAAATTCAATGTAAATAAATTCTTTACAACGGCATAACAGCTTACGTAGAGCCCACCTGCTTATCCGATTATTGTTAACAGTCTTGATTTTCTTCACAGTTCAGATCACAGGTAAAAATAATTGTGTCAATAAAACAATTACACCATCAATTGTTCTCGAATCTGCACTGATAGGTGACAGCCGCAGTGTCAAAGCACTTGAATCATCCTTACCTGTACATTAGGCAGTAGGCCTAATGTTTATAAACCATCAGTAGGTTTTGTTAGAACTCAACCGACAGGAAGAGAAATACAAGCTGTGTACAAATTAAAAAAAAGATAAATAAATTAAAAAAATACATATAGATCTAGTTCCGTTATGCTACATGTCCGTGCTGAGGTGGTTACAATGGTGGATCTTTAAATTACTTCAATACTTGCGATAGCTGTAGATATTTTAGTAAAACTTTATTTATGAAACACATTTTTAAGAGAATTTTATCAGCAATCTCTGAGCTTTTTATTTAAGCAATAATGAATTTAACTCTGAATTACTATTTCATTTGGGTATTTCAGGTTTTCTGTACATGATCCGTGCATTTCACGACATCACCAATTTACGATGTGCAACCCAAAAATATAATTGTACATTGATATTTTTATTTATTTACATGTACATATATGCGTAAATGATACTCAAGGGAGCTAACTATGAAATGCCCACCACATCAAATTCATTACAGTGACAAATGCAATATAACGTAATTCCAACGAGGGAACAAACATGGTCGTTGTAAAGAGGGTTCACTGTATATATAATTATAACATACAATTTGATGCATTTTCTGTTTTAAGTTTGTATAAAGATATAAATTATGACAAGCTGGAAGCACATCTAAATGCTGTGCCTAAAACCAAACCTATAAAGATTTGTCTACCTCTCCTATAAAATCACAAAGACACTGATGTAGTGCATAATAGGGAACTGTTGAGTTAGCCCAAATTATCGTTACAATCCTGCATTTAGTCACACAAGTCAAATGAATTGTGAAAAATGTTCCTCAACGTTATTTCCGGTTTCGGTTATATACATATAGCCTTAATAACACAATTGGTAAGAGCGTCCTGCTAGTGTTTGGTAGGTCCTGGGTTCGACTCCAGGTCTGTCTGCATATTTCTTTCTGTCTTCTACATTTTGGCCTTCTACTAAATAACCTACTGTGCATTTTATGAGTCTCTTGGATTTCTTATCACAAAATAATGTTAATGCGTTAAATCATAAGGATATTCCATGTATTCTGCATACATCGCCAAGGTAAATATGAAAACAGAAAGTACAGATGAGGAACAAAACCGAAAAGACGCAATTAAATGCAGGATCATAACGGTAATCTGGGCATACTCAAAAGTTCTCTACTGATGAAACAAAGGAGTAAAATTACAGCAATTGTTTAAGTCCAAAGATATTATCACATAAAGAAGTTCAACAAAAATCAAATCTCAAATGAAAAACCAAAGCCACTCTTGACATTTGTTAAAATCTAAAGTATTGTCCAAAAATTAACACACCAATATCAATGTATATCCACATTTGTAAAATCAGTTCTTGATAAAAATCATCCAGAGCTACCCTCCAGAAGCATTAGAAAATTTTGTCTCTCTGCAGTATGTTCAAAATTGAACTTGACTTTAACATTTAAGATTTCTTAAAGTCAATATGACTTTAAGCAGACGTCAATGTCAACAAGACGCAGTGTATGTATACATGATGCACATGATATAGGTGCACAGGAAGTGCTAATGTAATGCTAAAAAGGAAGGCCATCAAGAGATAATCGTAAGACTCATTCCAGCTTCACCAATTAAAACAAAAAAATTTCTGAATAAAGTGATATACCGGTAAAATATGTACATATAATTTCCTTGAAAAGTATTTAGATTCTTATATTTATGGTTCACATGGAAATATGGCGTAAATTGGTGTGTCAACTTTTGGACTGTACTATAATAACCAAAACAATGTGTCTACATGGTGCAGGGTGTGTAGACTTTGTATAACTTACCGATAGTTTCAGATATCATCCAAGACGAATGTAGTAAGATATAATAAAAATAGTTGTACAAATGAATTGCTATATTTGTAGTTAATGAATGACAACATGATCATCAAGTATATATATATATATACACAGGTGACTCTCGATACCTCCATTGTCCACAGGAAAATTGAAATACTTCCATGTGTTAGGAGTGTTACAAAAAAAAAAATAATAATAAAAAAAAAAACAATCAAATCAATGCATCATCTATTAACACTATACAAAATAGTGTGGAGTGGTGTTTTTAAGACTCCCTTGCATCCCCACACCTTGTTTTGCAAATAAATACATTTGTATTATTTTCATTACTTATCTGAATAAAGCATAAGACATCATGAACAGCAGAAAATAATAGTTTAACAATGCAATATCACTTGACCAACAAGTTAACAATTCTAATCAGGTATATCATGTATATGTAAGTTATATGAAGAAAAAATATATATATATTTTACATACCAAAATGATAACAGTGAATGTGGCACTTTCTTAATATCACATGATACGTGTGTTTCTTTACTATTATTTAGTTTAATTTACCTTAATTGACAGTCATCTCAATCATTCATCAATGAGTCAGAACAGTGTGAACACCAATATTTCAAACATGCTCTGTCTGTTTATTATTTAACCCATTCACCCCTAAAGACACATTTGGACTGGTCTAAGTCATTGATTTACAGAAGAGTCCATTGTATTTCAGGGGTTGATGATTTAATAAAGATAGGTGTTCTGACTCATTGATGAATGATTGAAATGACTGTCAATTAACTCATTAACCCCTGAAAAAATATGGACTCTTCTGTAAATCAGTGACTTAGACTTGTCCAAATGTGTCTTTAGGGGTAAATGGGTTAAGGTAAATAATATTTATCTGCCTGGTAAGAATTTCTGTGTAAGTTGATAAGAACAAGTCCAGCTGACATCAGTCTCTTTTTTCATTTTTTTACTGAAAACTTCTTGTACGTGTACATATGTACTTCCAAGGTTTTTGGAGAGTGAAATGCAAAGCAATATATAAATCAAATTCAAATTGACTTGGAGTTTTCAAGAACCTCAAGGTTTCCACATTCGTTAGTTTTGTGAAGGAAAATATTTGGACATGCGCGAAACTTTGAGAGATATCAAGAATTTTGAAGGTTTGGAAAGTCACCTGTTTATACTGATTTACAGTAAACATCCTAATATACACATATAAACAAATTATCAACAGGTAAATCTCTATATCTGGGACGCAGGTTTTACTAAATTAAATATATTTCAACTGTTTGACTTTGACAAACAATAATTTTCTTGTTCTTTGTGTAGCAATGTACCAAGTTTTGTGAAGACTGGTGGATTATACTATATTAATGCAACTAAAGTCTAAATCAAATAGATATGATATCCATCATTAACCCACTCACCCCTAAAGACACACTTGTGCTGGTCTAAGTCATTGATTTACAGAAGAGTCCATTGTTTCTCAGGGGCTGATGAGTTTATTTCCTTGTATTGTAAGGTAAATATTTATTCCAAAATTTTTAAATGTAGCTTTTTACATAAAAATAAGAAAACAAGGTATTTGAGTATTGCACAACTTGGAAAGTATTAAGAGCACATAATGCACAAGGATTCAAAAGTGAGTGATATTTCTGTTGTATGAAATTCTCATCCATAATAATAATAAAAAACAAGAGGCCAAAGAGGGCCTCAATTGCTCACATGAGAATCATCTACAAATCTGGAAAGAAGACCAAGAAGAATATGTACATGTAGGCTGATCTGGCCAGGAAACATAAATATTACTTTTTTAAGAAATTCCTAAAAAATTATAGAAAATTAAATTTCAGCAAAATTCTTGCACAAAAACATTTCTTCACCTAATTACAAATAAAACACATTAAATGAATGCATCAAGGTGAATGCATGGGGAGATAATTGAGGAAATCATGCAAAAATGAATGAAAATGACAAAAGTCTGAAAAGACCTCTTGAACACATCAAAAATTCATATTCCGATACAAACTTGAATCATACATCCATGTAGATCACTCAGAAACTCTGAAAACTACACAAACTTGGTAAAAGACCTTGGGCACTTGCTTCCTGTCAAGTTTCGTCAAAATCCATTCAGAAAAGTTGAAAATGTGAAAAGTTTACAGACGGACACCGGACAACGGACAGGGAGTGATAACAATAGCTCACTTGAGCCTTCAGCTCAAGTGAGCCAAAACAACATTTATACATCTACTAACCTGTTCCAGTTGTAGAAGTAGGAGCAACTGTAGTTGATGTTGTAGTTGTCGTACATGATGGCAATGCTAACGCCTGTTCTGCACTACTCAGAGATGTAAAACGATTTGCGATACAATTCAGTCCAGTGGCATTTAAAGTCGGCAAAGATGTTAAGACCACAAATAACTGAAAATCAAAATCACACCATCTTATGTAAAAAATATAAAAGTTCTAACTGGAAAAATAAAGTTGTTTGTTAGTAGGAGCAGTCTTAAAATTGTCTTAGCACTGTATATTTAGTGTTCATCATTCCAAAAAACCAAATTAGTACTCAATATCCTAATCCAAATAAAAAGGAAAATACTACACAGAGTAAACAGTTTGTTACTTTTGCTGAAACTTAGTCACTAACTCACCTCCAGAACTAAGTGTAAAGGGGTCATCATTTAAATTCAATGACCTGATTCTTCATTTGACAATAAAAATGCCCCTGCATAATGTCGACCATCAAAAACAAAATTTACACATTCATAACTGCTTAGAGGAACCTTTTTAAAGAACATATTCAGATATATACAATTGATTAAATAATTCTTGAAATCAAACAACTCTCGACTGTATCTTAGACTCTAGGGTGAAGACAAGCTACACGCACTATGACGTCCAAATATGGTTTTATAACGTGGGACGTCTACTTGATGAGAAAGAATACAGTGCATTCAAAGTTGCATCAAATTTTATTGGCATGCATAAATGTGTTTGAATCATGGGAAAAAAAATAATCAAACAGTGGTGTATGGAGTGAAAAGGGAAATCTGAACCTTGGCATAAGCATCTGAAAGTCCAATCCTTGGGAGACCCTAGGATAGAACAACCAGATTCTTACCACACGGGCGGAGATTTCCTTATCCACTCCACACACCCATGTAAGATTCTATTAATCTTTCAAGACAGTCTTCACCTTAGAAAACCTGTGTTGATACTTACATCAAATCTTGTCGTTGTTGTAGTAAAATCTTGTGGGTACATTGCCATGGTAACTCTTCTGATCTGAAATACAGCCTCTGGCCCTAAAAACAAGCAATTAGAAATTCTCTTCAAATACATCTGACTTAGTTAAATTTTCATGCAACTGAGGTTTGTATCAAAATTGGCTAAGACTTAAGCATATGTTAGCTGTTCTCAATCCTTGGTCATAGATATAGCTAAGATTTGATGTATGTTAGCTGTTGTCAATCTTTGTTGTCTGTTAATTAACTGGTCATAGATATGACTAAGATATGGTATTTCAAATGTGTTTAATTTTCGCAAGATCGTTCTCTCTATGAAAATTTGTGCCTTTGACTATGACCCTTGAACTTTATTTCAATAAAAGTTTATCAATTTCTCTGTGTGTTTCTTTCTGCACTTTCGTTTTATATTTAATGTTATCATGTTGCTACAACAGGCAATAGACTATTAATGAAGACAGGGGTCAAACAATACATTTTTTTTCTAATGCTTGACCCAAAAATAACCTTATTCCTATTAATGATTATTTAAAAAACTGGTTACAGCTATAACTTCTGAGAAATGTGATTGGTGGATCAATCAATACACTTCAGGTCAGAGGTCAAGTATGAACATTTGTTTTATAAAATTGTGCTCAGGTGACTGCAAACTTCAAAGTAAAGATGGGCAAATCATGTAAATATCAAAGAAAAAAATCACAAACTAACCTGGGGCAAAAACTGGACCTGCAAAACATCGGACTCTCACCATTCCAGTACCAACGGAAATTCTTCTGAAATTCATCTGAAACCAACGTCATATTAAGTCATATTAAGTCATAGTAAGTCAATGTTTAACATGTTTAACATATTCACAAAATGATGCTAAATGATCAATTAGTGCCGCCAAGATTTTAAATACATGTAATTCTGTATATAACAATTAGGGTAAATAATTAGTTCCATCGATTAGGTACAAAAATGTCAGTTTCACAAACATAAGAATTGTCAATATCAGAATCAGAGTCCACACCTTTAAGTGAAGAACAATTTCACATAGACAGAAGGATATCTAGCACCGAGTAAAAACAGATACATACCATTAGCTGTCGAACCCCCACTGGTGCCGTCTTTGTTGGAATACTAAGTACCATGGTCCCTGTACCTGGGTAATTTAATAAAATGAAGATAAGAAAAATAAAAAAAAATAAAAAATATGAGCTTCTTTATCCTACAATATGTTAAAAAGAAGAGATTCTCAGGTAAAAATATCTAATTTGTATGTGGTAAAATATTAACTTGGTATATGGTACAACATTTATTTGAGTCGTGTTAAGCAAAAAGGGACCTTTGTGACATTGACGTAGTAAGCCAGAAATAAGCAGTTAAAGTTACGTCAAAATCAGTACATGACTGCAAATTGACTTATTTCAAATTCAAATTATTTTACATTTCGTGTTCACTAGAAATATAATTTGGGTATCATTCTGATCAGTAAACGCTATAGATGAAAAAATGAAGAAAAATCCTATTCAGCCAAATATGACACAAAGGTCCCTTTTCGCTTGACGCATCTCATTTGTATGTTGTAAAACATCTATTTTGTATGTTGTAAACACCTACACAGCATAATAGCTAACTTCACATAGGCCTACACTAACAGAAATCTTTCTTGTACAGCATTATATCTAACACACACAAGCCTAACCTAATAGAAATTTTTCTTGTACAGCATTATATCTAACTACACACAGGCCTACACTAACAGAGATCTTTCTTATACAGCATTATATCTATCTACACACAGGCCTACACTAACAGAGATCTTTCTTGTACAGCATTATATCTAACTACACACAGGCCTACACTAACAGAAATCTTTCTTGTACAGCATTATATCTAACTAGTAAGATTTTAAATATATTGTAGTTTTCTTTCATATATATGATGTATGTGATAACTTTGTTGAGACAATTCTTCACATGACAATGTAATACGGAATACTGGTAAATCATAAATATAAAATAAAGCTTTGATAGCAATTCATCAAACAAATTCATCCATAACCACTTGTAATAATAATGATAAAGTAAAAACAATATTCAACAAGAAATCAGAATACAAACAATAAAAGACGAAAGTCACGGTTACCTGGTATGGTACTACAGTTAACAGTAGCAGCACTTGTAACTGTGTCACTACAATAGAAGAAGTTACGTTTAGCATGTTTAGGCATAATATATAGAAAACATTTCCAAAAGTTTAACCGTCACAACAAAACTTTTCATGAGAACAAGGGATGTCATCTGCTACATGTATCAGTGAAGTGATGCAAACATTAATCTGTGCAGCTGCATCAATAACACAAGCTTAAGGACATGAAGAATTCTCCAACATCAAATAACTACCAAAGCCATCTCTGCTTCAATTTCTACCACAATGACCTGAGAATTTCACTTCTTATGTATAAATGCTTGTTAACTTGTTCATCACTAAAGACAAATTTGGACTGATCTATGTCATTGATTTACAGAAGATTCCATTGTTTTTCAGGGGTTGATGAGTTAAAGAAACTACTTCTGTTGATTTTTTTTATTTTACAATGGATGTTAGGAGTGGGACAGTTCAGGATTTTTTCAGTTTGGTTCGGTTCGGTTATTTCTGTTTCGGTTCTCCTTTTTTCCTGTTCAGTTCATCTAACAACTGACTCTTGGTCTCCAAGTGCAACTACAGAAGTATAAACACATTCTAGAACTAATGTCAGTCGAATGGCACATATTTTTAACCCAAATATGAGACCCTGTGGTGCAACACAGAAGTATGTGGGTTCTAGTTCATATCTCTAGCCTACCTTACACTATATTGTGAAATAATATATCTTTAAGATAAATCTGTACATGGCACAGTAGCATTTCTAACAAGCTACTGATCAAGGATACAGAAACACATTGTAATTTGCTTATATGGAACACTTCTGTTTAAAATATTCTCTCCATTTGCATTGTAAGAGAAATATGCTGTATTGCTATGTTTAATTCACTAACAAATTTTACTCTTGCTTAATCCTTACTTCTTTGGAATTACATTTACGACAGGGTATAGAATACCACAGGCTACGGTTAACAGATCAAATGTCAAAAACTTGGCCTTTCTGCCGCAGAGTAACTCAGAGTAAATTTGAAGCCCTTTACCGGCATTTGGTGATGTCTCTATATGAGTGAAATATTTTTGAATGGGACGTTAAACAACAATAAAACAAACAATTCTAAGCATATGGATGCAGGAGAGTGTGTAATAGATCTGTTTGTTCAGGACTGGATTTCATTGTGCCTGTTCATGTGATACACACAAACACAGATAATCTGTATGCCTATGCCAGTCCCTTTTATATACCCCCATACCTGACATGGGGATGGGAGGTGAGATATCACCTCTGAAAACCACACCAGAAGAATTCCAGGTGGCACCCTGTGGGGCTTGAACCCTAGACTTTCAGCATGTTCAGTAGAGCAGGCCATTGTTTTCCATTAAGCCACCTCAACCCTATATAACAGACACAAACAAATACCATGACCTATGTATCGGTAAACAAATAGGCGTAAAAAAAAACAATAATAAGTGATACCTGAACTCCACAGTAAACTGTTGCTGTGTTGCTGTATCCAATACATCACTGGTACATATACTGACTGTCGGAATACTAAATATAGTAAGTGACCTACAAAGATAATGTGACTTCAGTTAAAGCACTTAAATCTGTAACAACATCACTAAACATAGTGTAATAATACTTCCCACACTTCTTGACACATACACTGCAATCACACTTCATCACTATCAGATCTGTTATCAAATGTTTTTACCCTTAAGATACACACACTTCAGACATCACAAAATGTAATCACACTTCATCATCATCAAATCTCTTACTGATGCTTTTACCCTTAAGATACACACACTTCAGACATCACAAAATGTAATCACACTTCATCACTATCTGTTACTGATGCTGTTACCCTTAACTTTACACATTATAACCATATTTCCAGTAATGGTATAACTTTACACATTATAACCACATTTCCAGTAATGGTATAACTTTACACATTATAACCATATTTCCAGTAATGGTATAACTTTACACATTATAACGACATTTCCAGTAATGGTATAACTTTACACATTATAACCACATTTCCAGTAATGGTATAACTTTACATATCATAACCACATTTCCAGTAAGTGTATAACTTTACACATTATAACCACATTTCCAGTAATGGTATAACTTTACACATTATAACGACATTTCCAGTAATGGTATAACTTTACACATTATAACCACATTTCCAGTAATGGTATAACTTTACACATTATAACCACATTTCCAGTAATGGTATAACTTTACACATTATAACCATATTTCCAGTAATGGTATAACTTTACACATTATAACCACATTTCCAGTAATGGTATAACTTTACACATGATAACCATATTTCCAGTAATGGTATAACTTTACACATTATAACCACATTTCCAGTGAGTGTATAACTTTACACATGATAACCATATTTCCAGTACGTGTATAACTTTACACATTATAACCATATTTCCAGTGAGTGTATAACTTTACACTTTATAACCATATTTCCAGTGAGTGTATAACTTTACACTTTATAACCATATTTCCAGTGAGTGTATAACTTTACACATTATAACCATATTTCCAGTGAGTGTATAACTTTACACACTATAACCACATTTCCAGTAATGGTATAACTTTACACATTATAACCATATTTCCAGTAACGGTATAACTTTACACATTATAACCATATTTCCAGTGAGTGTATAACTTTACACTTTATAACCACATTTCCAGTAAGTGTATAACTTTACACATTATAACCATATTTCCAGTGAGTGTATAACTTTACACATTATAACCATATTTCCAGTGAGTGTATAACTTTACACATTATAACCATATTTCCATTGAGTGTATAACTTTACACATTATAACCATATTTCTAGCTGTTTAACCACACTTCCATTTATCACTTCATACTTTTAGACAATATATACATTTATTGTTATCACACTTTTTAACACTTCTACAAAAATGCAATCACACTTCCAGACATTAAATAACAATATTCCCATTGTACTTCTAGATCTAGACACTAAACATGTCAAGTACACACAATTGTTATCAACACTTCACACACAATATAATCACACATAAACATGTTAAAGACTATATCATGTATAAATAAATATATATCACAACACTTCTAGATCTAGACATCACTATACACAGTTTAACACACAGACAGCATCATTCACACTTACACACTATATCATGTATATAAATATATTCTTCCCATATTCTCAGAACTATCCTTATAACTGGTGCAAAATGATCAGCCTGTCATCCACAGGGGGGGGAGTGAGAAGCTACACACCTTGTGACATCAAAATACATTTTATGACGTATAACTCTTGTGGCTTCCAGAATGCAGTACATATTTATGTTGGACATGACTCAGATATGAGTAGATCTGTATAGACATGTAGATCATGCGTAAATCTACATAGACATATATATCAGAAATGGGAGAAAAATAATCAACCCTTACCTTGAGGGTATGACAAAGGAATCTCAATCCTCGGGATAAGATTCTTGAATGACAAACCCCCTGCAAGCCTCAGATTTATCATTCGAGAATCTTACCTTTGGATTGAGATTCCTTTGTCATACCCTCAAGGTAGGGGTAAATTCTATTAATCACAATACTTCTAGATCTAGACATCACCATACACAGTTTAACACACAGACCACACCATTCACACTTACAGGCTACATCACGTATATAAACATATATTTCACAACACTTCTGTACATCATGCTGTCTGTGTGTGACAGCATGATCAATAGGGTTCAGTTGGTTAGAAGGGTCATACCAGTATGCCAACACTGAGAGCAAATAATTTTTCATTCACTCTAACAAAAAAAAGGGGGGGGGGGGGGGCTCAGGTTCCTCGGCTTTTGTGGCAATAAGCTGTATGGCTTATCTACATGGTTGTATATTGCAGTAAAAAGTACACTGGGAATAACAAGCAAAAAATGTTGTGGAACTCACACTGGTGCACTTATAGAGGAAGCTCGGGTAAACTGTGAGACTCCTGCTGTTTGTGAAACTCCGTAACACCGCAAGTCCACGGTCCTTCCAGCTGTCATACCACTGCAGATAAGATAAAAGCCATGTTAACCAGTGTTGAACGGTCAAACGAAACTGAAGATATCCTGTAGTGCTAATGTGTGTGTTTATACATTGCAGTGGGTTAATGGTAGAACTTAGATTCATCTTACAGTACTAATTAACAGGATTAATAAAAACAAATCTGAGATAATCCCATCAGCATGGTAAAATGTAAGAAAATGCATATTTACAATGACCTATTAATGATACTGCAAATTGTCTTTGAACTTGACATACATGTACTGCAAATTGTCATTAACTTTGACACACATGTTCAGGGTTTCAATAAGAGGCGGCCGGAGGCCAAAATTAATCACTTAGAAACAAAATTTGGCTGCTTAGAAATCCTGTAGCTATCATAAGTGATGGGTTTTGAAAATATACCCCAGTGGGGTGGGGACTCCTTCATTCCATATTTTGCCTCTTAAGTGAAATCTTATTGAAAATCCTGCATGTTTATAAGGACTTGTACCATAGCAGTGAAGGTTCTTGTGCTGACAAGCCAATCATACACAGGACCTTTGTACATGTATATCAATCAGCAAAGAAACTCTGGACCTTTGTATATCAGCAAAAAACCAAAAACAAACAAACAAAAACCTCTGGATTATTATCTCTAAATGCTATTTTTGTGTACATGTACATCACTAATTAGTCCTAAACTTGTATAAACTTGTACCAAACACTGTAGATTTATTCCAAGCAAAAACTGAAAGAAAACAAAATCATTTTTTTTTAATTTAAATGTAGTAATATTCAACTGTGAATACAAAACTGGATTGCTGAGTTAGAAATCCATTCTCAAAGAAGTGGTAAAAGTGCTGATACTATAGAAGACATTTACTATGTTCTGTATTGAATTTAGAAAATTTAGATATTTACCTGATAGTAACTGAACCAGCCAAGACATTTTGTGTTAAAAATATCCTATTGAATACTGCATTACTGAATCCAGTGTCTGTCCTTCCTACTTCACATGTTACTATAACCTAAAACAAAAACATGCTGTGTATTAATGTCATATCAATGTCATATAAGCTGTGTACATGTATTAATGTCATATCAATGTCATATAGGCTGTGTACATGTATTAATGTCATATCAATGTCATATAGGCTGTGTACATGTATTAATGTCATATCAATGTCATATAGGTTGTGTACATGTATTAATGTCATATCAATGTCATATAGGCTGTGTACATGTATTAATGTCATATCAATGTCATATAGGATGTGTACATGTATTAATGTCATATCAATGACTGTAAAAGAATGGACTCACGTCATGGGAAGTACTGGTAATGTTGTCAAGATAACCTATAGTATACGACTTGATTAACTGCTGGAATCATAAAGGATGACAGAAAAAATTTAAGCATAGTGCATAGCCATGCTTAAATAGGCTATTGGGATCCTCGTAAAGTATATGTACAGTGTATTTGTGTTAAATCAAGAATCTGAAATGACACACACATAAAGTATCAGTAAATTAAAAAGGAGATAGCTTTTAGCAAGATATGCAACACTGATCAGTGCACATAACTGTGTTGTATTTCATCTCATCATAATTATAATCAATTATTATACTTATCAGCAACAAATTAGTCGATGATATTTTCAATGTATAATAGTATATATCTAGTGGGCCAAAACATATGCTCAAGATGATTGTTTCTGTCAACAAGACTTCATCAGTTGAGCTCCAATTTAAAACAGATGTAGAGTTCCGAAACAAACAAGTGGTATCATACAAGAACACAAAATAACCTACATGTAAAAATGTAAATAAAAAGAGAAACATAAAAAGGATATGGCACTGACAAAAATATGTGTGGCATTGTGGCATGCCAGTTTGCTTCATCACCACATAACATACTCACATTCCCAATTACTGGTACCGCCACATCTGGTTGTGTTTCATTCACAGCTTCAATGAAAACAGGAATATTTCCAGTTCCGCCAGCTGTGAACGTGAATGATGAAGCTGTCACATTTGAAGTTGGACTCCCGATGTAAACTCTTCCAATACCTTCAAATAACAAAAATATAAACAAAATGTGATTGACATAAATACTTACATATGGCCTACAATGTATGTATACACTGTCATATACTTAAAACAGTATATATCAGTGTTTCCTTTTTAAGACTCAGTTGACCCTTTACCTCTGTGTATTAAGGGTCAAAGAAAATATTTCAGGGTCATGATCAGCGAATGTGAATTCATGATAGAATATAATGCACAAGTGAAAAGAACAACAATATTATACTTATAACCTGTATAAGTTTTAAGCCTATTTGTAGTTTTAATCAAATATGAATTTGTACAGAAATTATAACAATACATATATATATATAACTTGTAGATGGCTGAGACATCTGTGGTTAGAGCATTATTAATTATGGTTGTCTTTGGTAAATTTTAAATTCATATTTTATGACCGATATTAAAGGCCAAAAGTCTGGGTGAACTGTGACAAAACTAAATTATAAAAATTTCTTATTTTACTACAGTATTCAGTAACAAGTAGCACTGCCACATGTCATGTGTGACATGATACAATTGATAAAATTTTATATCTAAATCATTTATTGATTTAAAATTACCGCATTAGACTCTATATGTATTTAAATTGAGAAAACGAAATATAGTTAAATACTGAATCTACACTTGAATTATTTTTCAGAACCCTACATGTAGCTAGATCAACTTGATCTAGATCTACTTATATCTCCAGAGTCAGAGATTTCTTTTTTTCTCAAATCATAAATGTCAGATTTACACTGTTGAAAATTTTAATTTCTATTAAGTCTACTTTTCAGGACAGTACATGTATATGCCTGTCAACTGGCCAACTAACATCAATGATTGATAAATTTGTAAATAGTAATCAAAAATCAAAATTATAATACATATTGCTCATTTTAAGGAATCCTGAGAAATATTTAGATAATTATTTGAAAATCTGGGCCGACTTGTTTACATCACATGATCATCTCAACTGGCAATGAAGCTTTAGGCTGTTCAATGATTGCATTTCATAAGCCTGTGAAAAGCAAAGTTAATGTTATCGAACTTACAAAGAGCAATCATAGAACAGACGATAGCCTCTGACATAAACTAATCTGCGATTCAAACTCAAGCAAAAAGTAGGCGTCTGTCAGAATAAACATGTGATATTTCAATTTCTATTTGGGATTTTCAACAAAAAAATGTATGGATTCAAAGAAACATATGTCTAGAAACAATAGATGACCTACTGATTGACTGTCATCCGGGTATTTATTATTTAAAATTATCTTCAAGCGAGCGAGTCGCCGAAGCCCAGATTTTCCCGAATAAAACTATGAAGGCTTGACAAGGGATTCTGGTGGGACAATACGATGAAACGACTGCGACAGAATCCCCAAAGGGATTACCGATAAGTCAGATCATATCCCATAATTATGTCATCCTTTGGTTGATCGCCCTCCTTTGCATAGACGTTGAAACGGTAAATTCGCGAAATGTTCGAGCACTGTTCAAGTTCGAGCACTGCCACTGGTCAAGTGAGTCTACTGGTACATTTATTTGGGGGAAAAAGACAAGAAAATTGCAATAATTTATCTGAAACTACTCTGACTCGGAGATGCATTACTGTTAATGGCATCAATCAAATGATAATGCAATTCTCGAAGTATTTAACGGAAATATTTTGACAGTAAACGAGACTGGCGAATTTGGGTACTGTTACGATAATTGTGCATGCCACAACATGAAATCTTTAATGCAATTTTTCTATTGATAATTTTAAAGATAAATATCAAACCTTGACTCCTACATGTACAGATTAAGCTGAATAACACTATGACGTATACGTTTAACATTTTCAAAGATGTCATCCTCGTGCAATAAGGCACACAGACACTAAAGTTTATCCCGGCTATGATCAGTTGTCAAATTTTCCGCCATTATTACATAGTTTCCATAAATTCAAGTTCTCCGAGAGTCGTGCATTGTAATTGGACAAAATAATTCAGTTGTCCAATCAAATCATTTCTTTCTACAGAAAATGCAATTTGGTTTCGGTTCTAACTTCATGGTAAAATCAGATTAGGAAACCAAATTAATAGAGTTTATACTAAAACTTAGAACCTTGTAAGAATCAAAACCGGATCAACGTCTCTCGCACATATTGGAAAATTATTTTTTAATATAAAAAAAGGTCACATATATTATATACATATGATTATGTATAGCATGTCTCTGATATCAATAAATGTTTTTCATATTAATAAGACTTTTTTAAATACAAAATAGCTTATATAATTACCATACTAATTTTCAAATGATTAATTAACAGTATATATATCATCGATATTACCCACTGATTTTTGGACAATAATATTCCTTGATATATCGCTGATCGCATGTCTATGGGAGGGAAATGAGTTTTAAAATACGTGACTCGGACAGCCGATGTTGCATTTATGAAGCTTTAAAACGACAAGACCACAGATGATGGATTAAATATTTGATTCGTTTATAGTGTAACAAAAGACATTTAAATCCTGCAATACAATGGAAATATATTATGTAATTCCCCACAACAATGGTATAACCTTGCGATAGAAATGCCGAATAAAGTAATATTTGAGTGGCCAAAAACTTACTAATATGTGACGTACATAAAAATGAAATTATACACTTTTGTTGACATTGCCATTGTTCCTGTTGATGTTGTTATTCGTTTAAGTTCAGTCAACAGGAAAAAGTAAACAATGGCTTGCTAATCAGCGAAGCATTAAGTGCTACATTCGGATTTTGGTCTTATGTTTACAGCGAGAAATTAATTGTAGCTATGGAACGTGTAGACGGTAAACATACACGTTGTTAAAGGAAGATATATATCCGCAGAAATTCTGGATATACATAGCCGCGGAAAAAAGACACTTTATAACATCAAAGTAAGTAACAAAAGCTTTGCACTTCAATTTGAAATCATTACCAGAAAGAGCGTGTGACAATTAACTCTGTTTGGTCTAACATTTATATATCGATCTAATGAGTATTAAGGATTTCATATTTTACGCCCACGCGTGATTTCATATTATTAATTTATTATAAACAAATGTATCAACAGTTTGTGTACTTAACCTACGACCTATATATATATATATATATGTACACATGTACACATCTTGTTATATATCATAATGTACCACGTACAACAACTATACATCCACAGTTATATATCATAATGTATCATGTACAACGACCTTACACATCCAATTATATACCTTAATGCATCATATAGAATGACTGTAATATCTAGTTATAATTATATCAAATGTATCATGTACAACTGTACACATCCACTTATATATCACAATGTATCATGTACAACGACCTTACACATCCAATTATATACCTTAATGCATCATATAGAATGACTGTACATATCTAGTTATAATTATATCATAATGTATCATGTACAACTGTAAACATCCACAGTTACATATCATTATGTATCATGTACAACGACTGTACACATCTAGTTATATACCAAATGTATCATGTACAACTGAACACATCCACAGTTATATATCACAATGTATCATGTACAATGACTGTACACATCTAGTTATATATCACAATGTATCATGTACAACTGTACACATCCACTTATATATCATAATGTATCATGTACAAAGACTGCACACACAGTTAACTTATAAAAGTTTAATTTGTGTACAACGACTCACGTGTTATATTTGTCTTTATTGTACTTATAATATCCACAGTCGTACATGTACAGTTATGGTACTTATAATATCCACAGTTGTACATGTACAGCTATGATACTTATAATATCCACAGTCGTACATGTACAGCTATGATACTTATAATATCCACAGTCGTACATGTACAACTATGATACTTATAATATCCACAGTCGTACAGTACAGCTACGGTACTTATAATACTCACAGTCACACATATACAGCTACGTTACTTATAATAACAGTCATACATGTACAGCTAGGGTAGGCCTACATATAGCCTAATATCCACAGTCATACATGTACATCTACGGTTCTTATAATGTTATTTAATAATATCCAGTCGTACACGTACAGCTACGGTACGTACACATAATAGCCACATTCATACATGTACAGCTATGGTACTTATAATATCCACAGTCGTACATGTACAGCTATGGTACTTATAATATCCACAGTCGTACATGTACATATACGGTACTTATAATATCCACAGTCGTACATGTACAGCTATGATACTTAAAATATCCACAGTCGTACATGTACAGCTATGGTACTTATAATATCCACAGTCGTATATGTACAGCTACGGTACTTATAATATCCACAGTCGTACATTTACAGCTATGGTACTTATAATATCCACAGTCGTACATGTACAGCTATGGTACTTATAATATCCACAGTCGTACATGTACAGCTACGGTACTTATAATATCCACAATCATACGTGTGCGTCTACAATACTTATAATATCCAAAGTCGTATGTTTAACGCAAAACTACTAATCTCATTCTCGGTCATTCATTAAATCCTATTGAAGACTAAGGTAGCAATTGTCGATAGTGTAAAATCTGAAATCAGATCAATAACTTACAAAGGTACAATGATTTATAATACGACTTCATTTTTTATTTATTTTTTCCTTATATATATATATATATATATAGAGAGAGAGAGAGAGAGAGAGAGAGAGAGAGAGAGAGAGAGAGAGAGAGAGAGAGAGAGAGAGAGAGCGAGCTTGCTTTAGCTTTATTTTAACATCTTTCTTGTTTTTTTAGGCTTGAAGCATTGCTTCGCCAATGGAACTGATTTAAGGGAACAAAATGACGTCACAAACTCCTAAGGTTTGTTCACTTATTGATTGTTATATGTTCTCGCATTTCTCTTCTTATTCCTGCATTCAGAAAAAAATATCTCCTTTTGCCATTTTAAATAGCAACAGATCGTTTCTTTAAAATAAACTATATAAAACCATACTGTAAAAAGAGTTATACCAAATAAGACGCTTTATTAGTCCCATATATTGACTATATAAACCATACAACAAAAAGAGTTATACCGGGTAAGACGCTTTGTGAGTCCCTTATATAAACTATATAAACAGTACAACAAAAAGAGCTATACCGGGTAAGACGCTTTATTAGTCCCATATATTGACTATATAAACCATACAACAAAAAGAGTTATACCGGGTAAGACGCTTTGTGAGTCCCTTATATAAACTATATAAACAGTACAACAAAAAGAGCTATACCGGGTAAGACGCTTTGTGAGTCCCTTATATAGACTATATAAACCGTACAACAAAAATAGCTAACGGGTAAACGCTTTGTCAGTCCCTTATATATACTATATAAACCCATACAGCAAAAACGCTATACCGGGTAAGACGCTTTGTCAGTCCCTTATATAGACTATATAAACCGTACAACAAAAAGAGTTATACCGGGTAAGACGCTTTGTGAGTCCCTTATATAGACTATATAAACCGTACAACAAAAAGAGCTATACCGGGTAAGACGCTTTGTGAGTCCCTTATATAGACTATATAAACCGTACAACAAAAATAGCTATACCGGGTAAGACGCTTTGTCAGTCCCTTATATAGACTATATAAACCATACAGCAAAAATAGCTATACCGGGTAAGACGCTTTGTCAGTCCCTTATATAGACTATATAAACCATACAACAAAAATAGCTATACCGGGTAAGACGCTTTGTGAGTCCCTTATATAGACTATATAAACCATACAACAAAAATAGCTATACCGGGTAAGACGCTTTGTCAGTCCCTTATATAGACTATTTAAACCGTACAACAAAAAAAGTTATACCGGGTAAGATGCTTTGTGACTACTTATATAAACTATAAAAAGCTATAAACAAAAAGAAAGATACAGGTAAGACCCCATATAAAAAGCATTATAACTTTTGTATTATGTTCATAATAAACCCATACAGCAAAAAGAGCTATACCGGATAAAACACTTTGTGAGTTGCTAGGAACGTTTCTTATATAAACTATATAAACCATACAACAAAAAGTAGATCTAGAATTGTTGTCACACACCCCCCCCCGTTGATGAATGGTTAGAGCATCGCGCTTTGAACCATGACGTCTCTCACTTTTTGTCAACGCGGGTTCGAATCCCCGTTGAACTATAGATGTTTGCCAGTTTACTTGCACAAGGCCGATTTCCGGATAAATTGTTCCCGGGTTCTCTCCTCCACCATTAAAGACTGGCCACCACCAAATAATTGCAAAATTGGTGGGTGTGACGTGAATCACCATTAAAAACAAAACAAGTGTAACTAAAATTTGGAATCTCCACATGCGACAATATGTGACGTACTGAAAGAGGACATTGAATTCCACTGAACACTCCATCTGACTCAATCACATACAAATTGCATCAATATTGTTGATTCATTGTCAGTTTGAATCAAATGAAAAAGAAAAGTATTGTCACAACATAAAAATGTTCTTCGGTAAAACCGCATGAATGGTGAAGATGCTCCTCAGTAAAACCGCATGAATGGTAAAGATGCTCCTCAGTAAAACCGCATGAATGGTAAAGATGCTCCTCACTAAAACCGCATGAATGGTAAAGATACTCCTCACTAAAACCGCATGAATGGTAAAGATGCTCCTCAGTAAAACCGCATTAATGGTAAAGATGCTCCTCACTTAAACCACATGAATGGTAAAGATGTTCTTTAGTAAAACTGCATGACTGGTAAAGTTGCTCTATAGCATGCCTGCATGAATGACAAAGTTGCTCTTTAGCATAGCCGCGTGAATGGTTAAGGTGCTCTTTAGTATAGTCGCATAAATGGTAAAATGTTCTTTCCCAGTTTGGCGTTTGTAGGATCAGCATATTATAATGAAGTAAACGGAGAGCCGTGTGTATAATACAAGTATTATAATAACTTTTAGATATGATAGTTATATATATTTATGTTTTAGAAACACGTTTATGTCAAGGCAATTTTTTTAAAAGTTGGGGAAATAGACACGGTTAAAGAAACGTACAAAGCAGACGTTTTTATACAAGCAAGATGGCGGGACAAAACTCTGGACGATTGTGATGTAAGTAATTGTTTATTTATTTATTGTTGTTTAATGTCACACTCAAAAATCTTTCACTCACATGGAGACGTCATCATATGCCGGTGAAGGACTTAAAATTTTGGCCTATGCTCGACACTTACGGCCATGCAGCAGTGAGGGTTCTTTAACGTGCCGACACTTACTGTGACACGGGACCTCGGTTTTTATTCTCTCATCCGAAGGACAGAAAACCAACCTGCCGCGGGCTGGACTCGAACTCACGACCACACGATCAAGAGTCGAGTGCGCTTCCGACTGAGCCAGGCCGGCTCGTGATGTAGGCAATATGTTTGTGTAGTAGGATACTAAACACAGCGACTGTAAATCCGCCAGAAGATGTTAACATGATAAGTGTCGATTAGATATATAATTTCAATAGTAACACACAATTAGACTATCAATTGTAATGATTATGTACAATTATGATTACGTACAATTAGTATTTCAGTAGAGATGATAAGGTACAATTGGATATTGTGTACAATTAATATTAAAATAGTGATGATTACGTATAAAACAGTGTTGACAATGTACAATTAGTATTTCAATAGTGATGATTACGTACATTTAGTATTTCAATAGTTAAGACAACGTACAGTTAGTTTTTTAATAGTTATTATTACGTACAATTAGTATTCCAATAGTTATGATTACGTCAAATTAGTATTTTAATAGTTATAATTAACTAGAATTAGTTTCTCATTAGTTATGATTATGTGCAATTATAATCTCAACGGTAATGATAAAGTACACTAAGTATTTCAATAGCATTTTTTAAAAAAACAATTAGTATTTCAATACCTACGATTACTTACAATGAGTATTTCAATACCTATGATTACTTACAATTAGTATTTTAATACCTATGATTATCCAATAGTTATGATTACGTACAGTTAGTTTTTCAAGTTATTATTAAGTACTCACGGCGGGTGTGACCGGTCGACAGGGGATGCTTACTCCTCCATGGCACCTGATCCCACCTCTTGGTTTCCAGAGGTCCGTGTTTGTCCATTTTTACCGGATTTGTATCTATGTCCTGGACATTCTATTGATTTATACTTTGGTATCTGAAATTTTTATACAATTAGTTTTTCAATAGTTATGATTACGTACAAATTAGTATTATGATTACGTACGATTAGTTTCTCAATAGTTATGATTACGTACAGTTGGAATCTCAATGCTAATGATAACGCACAATAAGTATGTCAATAGCATTTCTTTAAAACAATTTTAAAAGTCGGTTAATTCATTTCTGTATGAACATTTTGTAGGCCCGGTATCACAGGTAATATTTTATATCATATACCTGCAGATACATGAAAAACTGCAGAGTCCCTAATTTTACAAGATCTCGGAGATTTTAGAAATTGTACGTAATTATATCTAACATCTTACCAACATTTTTCTCTCTAGAATCTGACAAATATTGATCTTAATCAGCACTGGAACCCTAAGTTATATGTTCATAATTTACTGGATCACAGAAAGAGAAAAACATGGAAGGAACTAAATTTCAACAACATTGGGGAGGCATACATTGTAGAAAATAGGCGAATTAAGGGGACCTTCTCAGAAAAATTTGAACTCAAGGAATTTCCATTTGATCACCAGGTAAGTGATGCAAACCGCTCTTCTTGAAGCATGATCAGAATAACATAAACACAAAATATAGATATTGATGATAATTGATCGCCATATAGTAATAGTGCTATAATATATAATGATAAACTGATCTCTCTGTAGTATCAGTGCTATAATAAAGAATGATAAATTGATCGCTATATAGTATCAGTGCTAATAAAGAATGATAAATTGATCGCTATATAGTAGCAGTGTTATAATATAGAATGATAAATAGATAGCTATATATTCCCAGTGCTATAATATAGAATGATAAATTGAATATGATCAATAATAGAATGATAAATAGATAGCTATATATTAACAGCAATAATGTTGAATAATAAATCGATGTCCATATATTACCAATCCTATTATATAGAATGATGAATTGATCGCCATATTGTACTAGCTCTTGTGCTATCATATAGAATGATGAATTGATCGCCATATTGTACTAGCTCTTGTGCTATTATATAGAATGATGAATTGATCGCCAATTGTACTAGCTCTTGTGCTATCATATAGAATGATAATTAGTACTAGCTCTTGTGCTATCATATATGAATTGATCGCCATATTGTACTAGCTCTTGTGCTATCATATAGAATGATGAATTGATCGCCATATTGTACTAGCTCTTGTGCTATCATATAGAATGATGAATTGATCGCCATATTGTACTAGCTCTTGTGCTATCATATAGAATGATGAATTGATCGCCATATTGTACTAGCGTGCTATCATATAGAATGATGAATTGATCGCCATATTGTACTAGCTCTTGTGCTATCATATAGAATGACGAATTGATCGCCATATTGTACTAGCTCTTGTGCTATCATATAGAATGACGAATTGATCGCCATATTGTACTAGCTCTTGTGCTATCATATAGAATGACGAATTGATCGCCATATTGTACTAGCTCTTGTGCTATCATATAGAATGATAAATTGATGGCCATATAATACTCGTGCTATGACATAAAATTTGATGTACAAAACATTTTACTTGTATATGATAATTTTGTTTCAGTATTTGAATGTAATCATGACATCAGAGTTACAGGAAGGTAAACTAGATATTTTGGAAGACCCTCAGGATTTAAGCGCGATAGACATATCCTGTTTTGTGGACGAGCAAGAGTGGTCTCTTTTTGATTATGTGGAGACAACACCATTTGCCAGCACCAAAGCATTTTCACCTACAAAAAATATAAAATTTCCTAGTGTTGAAATAGGATGCTGTGCTGCCCGACGAGCTGGATATTTCATCATGAATATCGTAATCATAATGGTATGGTTTTTTTCTTAACTCATAGTAGTAGCTCTTTTAACAATTTATCAGTACTGAAAGCAACAACCTTTGGAATGATGTGTGGACATCTTTGTATCACCCTAAGACCGATGTATTGCAGATCTTATGTCGAGTGCCCGACAAAGGGATACTCAAGTCACTGGTGCGGTTAGAACTGGCGGTCAAACCAAGTGCATTCGGCTTGCGGGAGAATTCTCATTCCCAGTCCTAAACAAATCGTTAAGAGGCAATGGTGTTATATGAAGTAAAACTATTGTACATGACACAGTCGTGATGGTGTTATACACGTAAGGATGGTGCTATACATGTAGTGATAATGCTATACACGTAAAAATGGTGCTATACATGTAGTGATTTTACACGTAAGGATGGTGCTATACATGTAGTGATACTGCTATACACGTAAGAATGGTGCTATACATGTAGTGATAATGCTATACACGTAAGAATGGTGCTATACATGTAGTGATAATGCTATACACGTAAGAATGGTGCTATACATGTAGTGATACTGCTATACACGTAAGAATGGTGCTATACATGTAGTGATACTGCTATACACGTAAGAATGGTGCTATACATGTAGTGATACTGCTATACACGTAAGAATGGTGCTATACATGTAGTGATAATGCTATACACGTAAGAATGGTGCTATACATGTAGTGATAATGCTAGACACGTAAGAATGGTGCTATACATGTAGTGATAATGCTATACACGTAAGAATGGTGCTATACATGTAGTGATAATGCTATACACGTAAGAATGGTGCTATACATGTAGTGATAATGCTATACACATAAGAATGGTGCTATACATGTAGTGATAATGCTTGATATGTAGTATTAGAGTTATAGAAATAGTGACAATGCTATATATGTAGCAATAACGCTATACATGTAGTGATAAAACTCTACACATCAATAGCGCTATATATTTGGTAATAATGTTTTACATGTAGTAGTATGGCTAAGCACATGTTAATACTATTTTACATGTGTTAATAGTGCTATACACATAGTGAAAGCGCTACACATGTAGTAAAGCGCTATACATATAGTAATAGAGCTATGCATGTAGTTAAAGCGCTATATTATAGTAATAGAGCTATGCATGTAGTTATAGCGCTATACATGTAGCAAAAGAGCGATACATTTAGTAATAGCACTAAACATGTAGTTATAGCGCTATACATATACTAATAGCGTTATACATGTATTAATAATGCTATATAGGCCTACATGCATCTAGTAATAGGGCTATACATGTAGTAATAATGCTACACTCATGCATGTAGTAATAGCGCTAAGCATGTAGTAGTAGGACTATACATATAATAGTGCTAAACATGTAGTAAAAGCGCTAAACATGTAGTAATAATGCTACACTCATGCATGTAGTAATAGCGCTATATATATATATATATATATATATATATATATATATATATATATATATATATATATATATATATATATATAGTTATAGCACTATACATGTAGCAAAAGCACAATAATGTAGTAATAACACTATACATGTAGTTATAATGCTATGCATGTAAAAAGCGCTATGCACGTAGTAATACTGCTGTACATTAAATAATAATGTTGTACATGCAGTAAAATCGCTATACGTATAGTAATAATAGTTGTCGTTAATGTAATAAGGCACTATGGATTATATTGCATTGTTTCTGTTCTTTTAAAGACCCAACTGACCAACCCCTATGCTGTTATTTAGACTCACCAAAATCTGTAGACAGCATGGTCTAATCTCATAATTTGGGAGTGAACAAGTTAACATCGCATGTAAAAATTTTAAATGGATACTAACATATGCACCCCTGAATTATGACAGTGGACTTAACCATTCTTTGAAATGGGCAGGTTCAAAAGTGACTTCAGGGGTTGATGATTTAAAAGACAAAATGTTTATATTTTTTTCAGAGTCTTATTGGTTCCGCGTCGTTTGTAACATTTGCAGTCGATCGCAGTTTACCTCAGAATCGTCTACAACTTTCTATTACACTGATGTTGACAGCTGTCGCCTTTAAACTGGTTACAAATGCAAATCTCCCGAAGATATCCTATTATACACATCTTGTAAGTATAACTGATATTCGTCAGAGGAGTTCAGGATGTTAAATTATAATTATAAAAATTGCAAAATTTCTCAGCAAGTACAAACTACTACTAGTAGTATATTTTAAAAAATAATAACTTATTGAATTCCAAATCAAGGGAAAAGGTTCTTCATTGATTTATCATACTGTGACTTTTGTGCACCCAAATGTCTTACTTTTCTCTTTTCTCTCTCTCTTTCTCTGTGCCTGTCTATCTCACTCTCTTGTTCTGTCACTGTGTGTCTCACTCTCTAGTTCTGTCTTTCTGTCTGTCTTGTGTCTCTGTCTGTCTCGCTCTCTGATTCTGTCTTCGTGTCTGTCCGTCTGTCTGTTTGTCCGTCTATCTATCTATCTATCTTTCTTTCTTTCTTTCTGGTTCTCTGTCTCTCTGCCTCTCCTCCTTTATCGCTCCATGAAGACTGTTGCACGAAAAACCTATTATCAAATATACAAAATTAAAGTATGGTCTACTATTATAATTTGGGAGTGAACAAGCTAATATTGCATGTAAAATTATTACAAAATTTGGGTTTTAATTCATACACCCTTGAACTTTGCATTGGACTTAACCTTTCTTTCTTCAAGTCCTTTTCCTTCATACAGTGAGATCATGACGTCAACTCTTACTTTTGCAGGATCGCTATATATTATTTAGCATGGCGTTTAATTGGTTAATTACCATATGGCATGCCGTCATTACGAGATTCAGCTACGATAACGAACTACAAGCCCGGATGGACAATTGGGCCTTCCTAGGTTTTGGAATTTTTTATGGATTGTTTATCATTATATATACATCTGTCGTCTTCTTAAGGGTAAGATATGTAACAGAAAATAAATATGTCAGCTTATTCTTTACAAAATTAAGATAAAGGTTATTAAAAGCTAATGTTTTGAATAAAACCTTTTAGAATGATACAGAATATCTTAGACATTTGTTTATGAATTTACACATTTGACAACTGCATACCATTGTAATATTCTACCTAAATGATAATACAGTATGCCTCTAATCTGATAATTTAAAAGCACACACCACTATATCAATGTCTCATTTTATATTTTCAGTACGTTTTTAAACAGCAGGAACTGTTGAAGAAGATTAGTTTGTATGAGGTTAGTAAACATGTAATGTCTTGTTTTCCATATATAAATATATACATCTATGGACAGGAACCTCCATGGCCGAGTGCCTAGAGCATCACGCTTTGAAAGAACTGGGAGGGAACTTGAATACCCACCTGATCCTGATCTATGAAATGCGCTAAGCTTATTGCGCTCATATTCATACTGCAATACACAAATGTAGATGTATAGTTAAATTCATATAACCTGGCGGGATAGTTTCATGAACCCGTTCTTGGCCTGGACGAGTTTATGTTTAGGAAATAAAGCAAAACGACATTAAGAATAAACTTACAAGAGTAATGTATCCTAATTGTCATCATGGCTTCGAGTATTGAGTGAGGAATAAAACGCTTTTCTCGTGAAGCTTGTCATAGCCGAAACGTGATTAGAATCGTCCGTATGATAATCAAAAGGTTACTCCGCCCCGCCAAGTAATGTGAATCGGACTATAACATCTATTCATTTCATGATGACAATCTTTTTGCTCTCTCTCTCTCTCTCTCTCTCTCTCTCTCTCTCTCTCTCTCTCTCTCTCTCTCTCTCTCTCTCTCCACAGACAGACAGACACACACACTCTTTTATTACATACATTTACGTACATTTGAGATTACACTATAAGATATGACATATCTTGAATATTCTAAAATTCCAAATAAACTATCTGATATCACGAGGCTTACCAATGATTTCAGTTATTTACAACTTGAAATGAACATATTATTTTTAGTATGAAATCATATATTTGTATGTTCACACAGTTAATCTGTCAAAAATAAAGTTTAAAAAATAATATTACATATTTTGCAAAATTTGTATTACAGGAAAAAGCTAGAACTCGTCTTGGTAAATCATGGAAAAGCAACAGAAAGGACCATGTGTCGTATAACATAAGGGTAAGTAAAAACAAAGTTGGTCAAACATTAGCAACTATACACCTTGTATATGTACTATTTCTCTTATACGGCAAATTCAGAGTCTTTAATATCAACATACACATTTCACTGTACTAAAGAAGATTAAACCATATTGTTAATTTTTATAAACTCCCTGAACTTCATTCTGAAGTTACCATGATTTTCACATATCAATTATTTACGTTGATAAACCAGAATTACATGGATTGTAAATAACAGAAATGTAAATGATCTAGCTTTGTGGACGCAGGAAAACTCAAACTGAATATAAAATATGAATTCCAATATAACCAGGACTGAATTCCGATATTACAGACTAAGACGGGTGGTGCTTTTTACAGTGAACAAAGTGGTTTAGTAAGATTTAGAATCCATAGAGATGTACTGTGGTCTCATATCGTCAGTCTATAGAGATGCATTGTGGTATATATTTTTTCATACCGCCAGTTTATAAAAATGCATTGTGGTATATATTTTTTCATACCGTCAGTCTATAGAGATGCATTCTGGTATATATTTTTCATACCGTCAGACTATAGAGATGCATTATGGTCTATATTTTTTAGACCCGTCAAACTATTGAGATGCATAGACCCTTTCACAACAACTGCGGTCCTGTAACTTTGAGGGAATAAATGATACAGATTCCCGTAAAATGACGTCAAGAAACAATCAGTTACCATAACGACGTCTATATTTTTGCGGGTATATGTATCATTTATTCCCTCAAAGTTACAGGACCGCAGTTATCGTGAAAGGGTCTATTGTTGTCTATATTTTCTAGACCCACGAGTCTATTAAGATGCATTGTGGTCTATATTTTTCAGACCCGTCAGTTTATTGAAATGCATTGTGGTCTATATTTTCTAGACCCGTTAGTCTATTGAGATGCATTGTGGTCTATATTTTTCAGACCCGTCTATTGAGATGCATTGTGTTCTATATTTTTTTCAGACACGTCGGCCTATTGAGATGCATTGTGGTCTATATTTTTGAGACCCGTCAGTCTATTGAGATGCATTGTGATCTACATTTTTTTCAGACCCGTCAGTCTATTGAGATGCATTGTGGTCTATATTTTTTCAGACCAGTCAGTCTGTTGATTAAATGTACATTACTTCTATAGTCCTTTCACGATGTTAATGGTTGTGATATTTCTATTTTGTGATAACAGTCGATTCTACGTCACTTCAAGTAGTAGGTAAGTTGGCGGTCACTAAACACTGCAAACATGTGATTTATCCACTTTGATCAATTTCATTTGGTTTTATATTTCAGTTATATTGCCATTATGTTAACACATCATTGAAATATTCGATACATTCGAATCATGTGGTTCTCAATAAACAGTGGAATGTCCGTCTTAAAAATGGACACGGGCAATGGCACGGATATACAAAATGTCAGATATTTATCAAGTTAAAAAAGAATAAAAGAAAATTCAAAATATGATATCTGTGGGTAGAGTAGGTAGATTCTATTGTATGACTGAATCGGTTATAATTTTTCAAGGACACTAAACGTTAAATACCATAAACAAACCATAATGTCCGTCACAAGGTATGCATTTGACCTTCATGGAACTATTAGGAAAAAAATGTATACTGATGATCGAATATTGCATTAAATGAAGCAATGAACATTACGTTTATGCAATACTCAATATTTCCGTATTTTCCAATGTTTACCAGATTTCTACAGGTCTGTATTTTCCAATGTTTACCAGATTTCGCAGGTCCGTATTTTCCAATGTTTACCAGATTTGTATATTTGTTTGATGGATATCAAATACTTTCGTGTCTATAATTTTTGCATTTCGATGCAATGGAAGTTCTTTTACGTGTCTTTCACTGTGATACACGAACTCATCAGAACGTACAAGGTTTTTATCAATTGTACGTGAAAGGATTGTCAAGAAACCAACAATGTATCAAGTCCAGGCTCGTACCTAGAGCCGCTTCTATATAACTGCTCTAGGTTACTGAATGTGATCAACAGGTCTAGAAAAGTGTGTCTTCCAGCGACGCCACCATTGGGAAAACTAGGTTTTTTATTACTTTATAACAAAGTAGAGTGCGTTAATAGAACTGCCTATGTAACAAAACCTTTCCACACTTTTTCAGCATTTTGCCATACCTGGCAAAAATAACCCATGAAATGTAGAGGTTCTAAATTCAGTACAAACATTTCCCAGTAGTAAATTAATTCATGTTTCTATATCTGTTAAAATATTATTTCATGTTAAGATATACATGTACTTTTATCTTAATACGCAACACAAAAATAACACAATTGTGTTCACACTATTGTTTTGTATTTTCTTTGATAGCAAAAACACATTTTCACATTTTATGCACTTCGTTTGTATTTGATAAAACGGTGCACGTAAGTTTTTAAAATGATTATGTATAAATATTAAAAAAATGTTCTGTAGGCCAACTTACAAGTCAGGGTCAGGCATCAGTAGTTTTAGAGTTTTCATGTTCCTTTTCATCTTTGCTTATTGAAGAACTCAAACCTACAGATTTCGTACCTATAACATACTTGTTTTTCTCGTCTTTTCGATACAGTTTTAATCCTGTAATCTGCTATTATTACCGGGCACAATATATTTGTGTCTTTCGTCTTTTGGGTACAGTTTTAATCCTGTAATCTGCTGTTATTACCGGGCACAACATGTTTGTGTCTCTCGTCTTATGGGTGTAGTAATAATTCAGTTATCTGTTGTTATTACAGGGCTCTCAAAGGAGGAAATCACGAGTGCGACCAAAGAGCGACCATGAATCGGTGTACCCAATGAGTGAAGAAATGTGATATCGTTTGGAAAGGTTTATCTATCGTTTTGTCAGGTTGGGATTTCTCTGTCTACACCTTCTGGTTAAGACAAGCTGCGTACGCTACACTGAAGGTTCCCGGCGCTTAGACTCTGAAGTTGTTTTAAACTGTTAAATATCTTTGTTATTGATAACAGAATTATTTTGAAGTGGATATGGAAAGTATAAATTAGATTTGTAATGATCAATACAAGAAATATTCGAGTATTTGTTACAAAATTACTTGAAGTGCAAACTACCTTTTTTGTTATTATTATTATTATTTTTAGATATTGCGTGTTTCAGGTCGAATAGAATTACTACATGTACTACGTAATCTATATACTAAATATAAACGGGAGTACTCAGATTTGGCACTAGCAGGTGAACAAAAAAACAACAACTGTTTCCTTTTAAAGAAAAGACAGAGAAAATCGCAAACATCGGGGAACGATTTTTCACGCATAGCTTGAGCGAAAAGCCTTAAATGTATATTTTGTAGGAAATACAGATATCCTTTGATATAAAATATTATATGCCCAAAAAGAACTCATTGTTTTCAATTATTATACATGTATTGTATAACTGGACGTTTTTGCGCCCGTTTAATTTCGCCATTAATAGGATGAGAGGGCGAATTTAAAATGAAAGTGAAATTTTCAAGCTAAAAAACCGAAGCACTGACGTACATGCCATCTAGGAGACTATAGTGATTTAGGGTTATTGAACTCATTCACCCCTAAAGACACATTTGGACTGACCTTAATCATCGATTTACAGAAGAGTCCATTGTTTTTCAGGGGTTGATGAGTTAATGACATGGTGAATATGTTTTCTATCGTAAAAGGGCGAAAATAACCTAGGGGAAATGTCAAAATGTTTAGGCCCTACAGTAGTTTATCGCTGTATAATATGGTACTAAATGCCGTTCCACTGTATTGACTGTAGACATTTTATAATATGCGCACATGTCATCAGTGACAAGAAATTTCTAAAATGTAAGTTAATGAAATGAGTACAAATATTGATTATCAGGAATTACTATACATGTGTCTGTTTAATATTTCCAATAAGTACTGGTGACCTATTTTTCACTGTAAATTTAACTTTTTCATATCACTGACAATGTGTTCCTCCATTACTTTGGAAAATGACATATGATTGATTGAGATGGTTTTGATGTTTTTATTCTATTCACGTGCATTTCGTGTAGTTAATAAAGCTGTCGATAAAACCGTTGTAAATGTGGGACTCGCATACTAAATACAAAATTTGTCGTTAAATGAACTTTGACATGCAAATGTTCTGTTGATATCAAAAGATAGAGAAATTTTGTACCCAAAGATTTGTCGCAAGATTCTTCCCCATAAAATCAAATAATTATTCATACCATCCCAATAATGCTACTGAATCAGAAATTAATATCCGTATGTTACTAATGCATTCAATATACTGAAAATGTTAATTATGATAGAGATTATTATATGACCATTTTGATAATATACTCCTCCTCAGCCCTAGGTTCCCGATCCCGGCCCTCAAGCTGATATCGGGACCGAGGGCTGAGAAGGAGAATATATTAAAATGATCATAATAAAAACTTTTTATCATTTGTCTAAATTACAAATTATAACACATAACAAGATACAGCATTCATCTACTTTCTAATTCCAATATTCTGGCCGTCAAAGATTTAAAAATCCCTTCACCGTGTTAAGTTTCATGATTTTGGATATGTATCGGAAACGACTGACACTCAAAATTCTTTTTTCTTTTCATTGATCGCAATATAAATAGAGATTTTCCGAACATGGGGTGCATTACGAGAATACTTAATGCATGGGAGTGCATTACGAGAATAATTAATGCATGGGGCGTGTCAGCATCGCATATAAAATGTAGTCATATCTAGTACATGCATTTGATAATATCATTTTAGTTTCTGGTAGACCTGACCCGATGCAATACCTGAAATTATTAAGAGAATTTGAACATTGTTTCACGCCACACTCAACAATTTTTCAGTCACATGATGGATGGCGGCCAGTTTTTTTTTGATGGAGGAGAGAACCCAGTTACAATCTACCCGGGTAAAGTCCACTGGCCTTCTGCAAGTAAACTGGCAAACCTCTCTCGCAAAATCAGTTTAGGTTCCAGCGCTGAAATAATGGTAATTTGTAGTTGATATCAAGGAGTGAAATTCATTTTCTATTGTTAATTCATATAGTGTGAATTATACAATATCAAATGCCGATTTCAATTGGGTATATCTTAATTAGTTATAAAGGTAGATTGTGGTACATACCATAGGCGTAGGAATCGCTACGCTTTGGCGAAAACATTTCAATAAATTTATTTGTAAATAAAATTTGCATTGGATCAACATGTATATTAGTTTTCCCTTGTGATATTATCAGCTAAAGACCTGATAATTTAATCATCAATGATATCCAATTCTTTACACACAATGAACGCACAATTTGCACATGTACGGCGTCTTGTCACCCCACCCCTTAAAAAAATTGCCCTGTCTGATAAGTCTGCCAATTTAATGAAACATTTGGTCGGAATAAAAACGAGTCGCAATGTGATAATTAACTCTCTGTGCTTTTAAAATTTAACATTTCTGGGAAACATACCCAGCTACGCCACGGGGAAACAATGACTTTGTGTCTGGAAGCTAGAGAATATCTCATTTGGCTTCCGAATTAATCTATCTAACGTGATAATGACAAAAAGTAAAATATGATATAACACGAAATAATAATATGATATTATACGAGGTAATGACAATATGATAAAACACGAGATAATAAAAATATATGACATGAGAACATGGAAAAATGATATACCACGAGACAACAACAATATGATACACCACGAGATAAAAGGGATAATATAAAATAACACGAGATAATAACAATGTGACAGAACACAAGATGATAACAACATGATATAACACGAGTTAATAACAATGTGACATAATGCCAGATAACAACAATATGATATAACACGAGATAATAATATTATATTATACGAGGTAATGACAAAATGATAAAACACGAGATAATAACAATTTTATATAACACGAGATAATAACAATATATAACATGAGAACATGGAAAAATGATATACCACGAGGTAATAGGGATAATATAAAATAACACAAGTTAATAACAATGTGACATAACGCGAGATAACAACAATATGATATAACACGAGTTGATAACAATATGACATAACACGAAATAATGGTATTATGATATAACACGAGATGATTACAATATGACATAACACGAAATAATAACAATATGACATAACACGAGATAATGACAATATGGTATAACACAAATTAATAACAATATGATATAACACGAGATGATGACAATATGAAATAACATTAGATAATAACATGGTATAACACGAAATAATAACAATATGATATAACACGAGTTAATAACAATATGATATAACATGAGATATGGACAATATGACATAACACGAGATAATAACAATATTTGATCAGAATTGAGTCAATATTTTTACAGCGACTTAAAAAACTTTATATACATGTATACATAAAATACGTACTCATATATAATCTATAAAACAGGCCTAGTCATAGTCAATATGGTTAATTTTCCAACCCAGTTCATGTTTAATAATTGAGCAGTCTTAAGTATAGGAATAAAGCAGACTATATTGTGAGTGTCAATATACCGCAAAGACTAGTTTCTTTAATCGAGGATTTTCGCCCTGGATCGTCTGAAGTCGTTCCATTTTCTGAAATACAACAATATACATATTCTGTCTGGATGCCATGTTATGCTGTCACATTATTCCTCACCATTTAAAGAGTCGTACAGACTCTGTCAGAACTGACTCTCTCCTCTAGAGTGATATTGTAGGGTTAGTAACTGTTATTTAATGAGACAGAAACATATTTCCTCCAAATAGGACCTCTTATGTTTCTTGAAACTGGGTGCCCTGGTTTACGAGTATAGTTCTCTACCGATCAAGCTAAATAGGAAAACACATTTTTATTGCTGCAACTGTAATAAAGTTACATCGTAATCAGGGAGATAACTCTTATACATTGATTGATAATATATATCTGGTCTGGGATAATTTGAAAAGGGGGTTGACAGTGTGTATTGCTGGTGAATAAAAGTGTGCACCTTAAATGGTGTTGTGTTGGTGATTAAAATCAGACTTAATCAGTGAGAAGACATTACACTCTGGCGACGATGATAAAGAAAATGGCAGAAGCAATGAAAATGAACAAGCAAGAAAATGGCCAGGTTTGAAAAGTGGAGAATGTTTACTGAGATACTAAACATTTTAAAAACCAACTTCACATCCTAACTTGGCACCCTGGCTCATCCCTCACAATATGATAAATTACCAACTAAAAGGCTAAAAGCGGTCTCTCACGGCTATCCCTACATGGTAACCAGGTTGTCTCCTACACCATTAAAAACTGGCCGCCACTATGTAACTGAAAAATTATTTTATTAAACCTTTAGAAAGAGATTAAACCTTTCCGACTCGAGGCCAAGCGGTCTCCGTGGCGGTTTGGTAAGAGCATCGAGAGACCATAGAGACTTTCACCTCTTGCCAGCTCAGGTTCGAACCCCGTTGGAATCTAAGCTGATTTATGAGAATGCTTGCCTGTTTACACGTGGACGGTCGGTTGTCTCTTCCCTGGTACATAGTATTCGGGTTCTCGCCTCCACCACTAAAACTGGCTGACACCATATGACTGAAAACTTGTCGAGTGTGAAAGTGTGACTTGAAAACCACATTCAACATTCATTCTAAGGCTGGCATTCGAACTTACAATATAAACTTGGTTACGAGTTATCCTGATACATCAAACATTCATGTTAACATGTAGTCCAAAAGACAACGTATAATTATGTCGATATTTTAGACTGTATAAACAAAGTTACGTAATTTATCAAACCGTGAAATGTAAATTGCTCACACAGACTATTATTGCAATTATCCGCAATGCAACACTTGTACAGATACATCTACGCAAATATAGTGATTAATATTCTGCGCTTATAATTCAGTGATCATGCAACGATAGAGTTTTTAGGCAATATGAACTGTCGACGTCGGCATTTGAAAAAATGTTGTATAATAAGGTCTGAACCATTTTAATACAGTACAAATGTTTGTTTGTTTGCTTACAACCCGGTAAGTATTTTTTTTTTTTACTTATATGAAGATGCCGCCAAGTGCTACAAATTTTGACCTGTGTTATGGACTGACGCGAATGCAGTGAGGGTTCTTCTACGCACCACACCTAACGTGGCAGTTTGGGACCTCGGTTTTATCAGAAAAGACTTTTGCTTTGTATGCCGAGGACTTTGCGAAGGAAAGTCACTGCCATTTGTTTTAAAAGTATTAGGTATGACCCGGTCTGGGAATCGAACCCGGGACCTTCCGCTTGCCACGATTTTCTCTACCACTGAAGCACCGCAAGCGGCTAACAAAATATATCAGAACACAAAATTTGCCAGCCAAATACGATAAATTTTCAAAGCCAATTTACTCATTACAGCAAATATTTGTATAGGAATTATCACTAAAAATTCACTTAAGACGTAAAAGAATGATTTCCCTGTTTAAAAAGTTTTTAAAATTTGACGAGCGGGCAAGTTATGTATGTTTATCTTTTTAACTGTCGGGACATTTTACATTACTTTTTTCATTTATATTAATTCTATTTCACATTGAATAAATTATTATGGAGATTTCTTCATACATTGATGACAATTATTTTATTCTAAATTATTTCCGTTTTGTACCTGTAACATTGTAATTATCACGCTTCGGTTAAATAGTCACCAATGATACCATAAAATCAACTGTCTCCATTGATAGTAAAGTCATAAGTCAATAGCAGCCAGTCAATCACAAGGATAGTAAAACAAAAATCACCCCTGTACAAAGTCACCATTTAATGAAGTTCTAACCATTTATTTTTATACATTGATATTATATAGTATTTTGTCTGTTTCCGTTTACTGACTGTTTAAAAGTCATATACCATTACAAAGTAATGCTAACCATTGTAGTATTCCGTTTCAATCACAAGTTACCATAGATACCGGTAAACAGTAAATCACAAAACAGTCACCAATGATACCAGTAAACAATCAATCACAAGACAGTCAGTCACCATTGATAGTCAATCAGTAAACTGTCGGGATTCACATTGAATAAATTATTATGGAATTTCTTATAAGTCATTTTAGATAGCAGCAAACAGTCAATCACAAGTCACCATAGATACAGTCACCAATGATACCAGTAAACATTGATACCAGTAAGTCAAATAACAATCACAGTCACCATTGATACCAGTAAACAGTCAATCACAAGTCACCATAGATACCATTACAGAGTCAATCACAAGTCGCCATAGATACCAGTAAACCGTAAATCATATGTCATAATAGATACTAGTAAACAGTCAAGTACATCACAGTCATAAGTCACCAAAGATAACAGTAAACAATCAATCATTAATAACCATAGATACCATTAAACAGCCAATCATAAGTCACTTTAGATACCAGTAAACAGTCAATCACAAGTCATCATAGATACCAGTAAACAATCAATCACAGGTCACCATAGATACCGGTAAACAGTCATACACATGTCACCATAGATACCAGTAAACAGTCAATCACAAGTCACCATAGATACCGGTAAACAGTCAATCATAAGTCGCCACAAATACCAGTAAACAACCAAACATAAGTCACATATATACCAGTAAAAAGTCAATCATAGGTCACAATAGATACCGGTATACATTCAATAACAAGTCATTAGAGATACCAGTAAAGAGTCAATTATAAGTCACCATAGATACCGATTAACAATGAATGATAAGTTGCCAAAGATACCAGTAAACAGTCAATTATAAGTCGCCATAGTTACCAGGAAACAGTCAGTCATAAGTCGCCAGAGATACAGTAAACAGTCAATCATAAGTCGCCATAGATACCAGAAAACAGTCAATTACAAGTCACCATAGATACCTGTAAACAGTCAATCACAAATCACCATAGACAGCGAAGGCATGGATTTAATACAAACCGTCAAAACTGAAGAAGGAATGTCTTTATTACATCAAGGTATCCATTCTTTGTCGAAATTTTGTGGAAATACTCAGGGGAGATAGGACTACTTTTTCAAGAGTTTCCACAGCCAATTATCATCGAGGGCAAGGTTACCAATTAGTCTGATGGATTCACACAAGAGTACTGTAACCCGATTCCCTTGTCCAGAAGCTGGTGGTGTGAGCCTGTTTGAATCTTACAAAGAAAGAAATGATCATCTGCTTATGGGCAGTCATGATAGAAATGTCACTAAGAGAAGCATAGACAAACCTGGAAGGAAATGGGAAAGTGTTGCAATGAGGTTGTCATGTCAGAGAGGCTAACATACGAGGCAAACTAGGAAGGACTGTTTTTTCTAAATTTAAACATGTCTCCCCTTCACGTTTCTGTTTAATCCTGTCTACCTCCAAGATGGCAAGAATTATTTGATCCCCCCTTTGGTATTACACGTATATTTCTTGATTTTTTCTGTCATAAAGAATGAGGAAATATATAATTTAGGGATTTAATCTCAACTATTTGTAAGGCAAACTAGAAATATGAACAAAGTACACCAAATATACCCCTTGCTCCCAAACTTTTTATTATGACGATATGTGACATACTGCCGCATGGTGATACAATCTATTTATCAAACAGTATAAGTCTTCATCGACAGACAAAAAATATTTTGTTTTCATCATAATTTGCCCTCGGATCAAACGTCACGGTCAAATGGGAAGTTATGGTGGTAGGTGACACTGTCGCATGGTGCTTCAATTGTATACAAAACAGTATAAACCTACATAAAAAGACAAAAACGTTACAATCTGGACAAAGAAATACTACGTATATACTTTAATCATACTTCGACCTTGAAGTTAAAGATCAAGGTCAAAACACAGATAGGTAACACACTGTTGCATGGTGATACACCTATATACCAAACAGTATAAACCTGCATCAAAATACAAAAGAGTTACAACCTGGACAGAGGAATACTATAATTTTAGTTATAATTTGACCTTGGGTCAATGGTCAAGGTCAAATGGAGGTTATGATGGTAGGTGACTGCCTCATGGTTACATATTTACATACAAAATGGTACAAGACAAGAACGTTACAACCCCTACAAGGGAATAACATTTTGGTATAAGTTGACCTTGAGTCGAAGGTCACGGTATGAGCTTAAATCATAAGACAAACAAGAAAAATTTGATGCAAAGCATCAATTCGCCGCCAAAAGTTTGGGAATAAATGAATGCAAGCTTTCAGCATGCCCACCAAATAACATTTTTGTGAAAATAGAGTCAACAGAACTAATTTAACGGCGATTTCCCGTCAACTAACACCAAGTTCACAGACAGTAGTTCGCCATCCAGTGTATTCATTCATTTTAGTAGTGTTTATATAGCAATTGCAATGTCATAAAAAAAGTTTACAAAATGACAGTTGCAGTAATTTTCATGTTCTGCATAATGGTTGTCAACAATGGTGAAGAACTTGGATTTTTTTTAAGAAAATGTATTAATAATTAGTATATATCAAGAATATAAAACGTAATTTAGAAAAAAATTTTATGGAATAAATTCATGAATGTTTTTATGTCAAATAAAAGTAAAAATGGTGTGCTTCGGTAATTAAGGTCTCCCTGTTTCGGTAAATCGTCCGACCCGTTCTCCCCAATCATCAATATTTCATACGACACATTCGTTTTCGGTGTTATATTTATTCCGTTTTGCACAAAACGTTACTTATCAAAATCAAAAGCAATCACGTAATGATTGCTCCATCATTTCGACTAATGTCTCCCAATCGTTATTTCAAAATACGAATCGCGGTATTATACCTTAATTGCATTAAAAAAAATTAGATGCTGATTATTTATGAAACTGTTACAAAGAAACTAACAGCTCCTTCCATATACTACTTCCTAACTTAATTTGACAAAAAGGTCAAGAAGTCCCACCAAATATAACGTATACACCCATATCTCACACTTTTGTGAAAATAGAGTGTTTTAATACTTTCGTATATATATTTTTGATATAATTCGAACGCGGTTTCTTATTTAATATTCAATGTTATGTATTTCGGATATTTGAGCATATTCGAAATTTAGTTTATAAAATACATTTCATTCTGTTAACAGAATCCATAACAGCCACCTTGTTGTTTATTTATATATAATACTTTTGGCGCCCAATTTATTGACCAGGGTCCCATATTACATAACGTATATATTATTTACGGACGAGAGCTGAATTTAAACCGCCCAGTGGCGTAAAGTTCGCATTTTACCGATGGACCAGAAAGTTCCTCGTAGCTTTCATTGCGCATGCCTGGACACGCCCTCGTTTCAATTTGAACTAACTAGGCACCTGTGACTGTGTCGTTTTTGCCACTCAGCTTAGTCATCCGTCACAGTTACAGTAGTGAGTAAATGGAGTGGTCATAAATATGAGCAGTCAACTCCGCCGCGACCTGTTCCTGTAGTCACTCAGTCAAATTCAATTCAGGCACTGCTGCAGAAATTTTTATTTAGAAAAACAGTGTAATCATTCATTTTCAGGGAAAGTTACTACACCTGTTCAGTGTTTGAATCATATAGCTGTTTCAAGAAGAAATTTTGGCAGAGGTAGAGAAAATTTTGGCAATTTTTGTAAGTTATGGTCAGACATCAGTGAATGATGGTTTCGGTCATAGAGGTCGAGGTCAAGGAAGAGTCTCAATATCAAATGAACTCGATCATACCGTAGCATGTAGTTGGTAAAGCCAATAAACGTGGTGTACTGGTGAATAATCATGATATGTGCCTGAGGTTAAGAGTTTAACCGATTTTTCTGTGACTATTACCACGGCAGGTGTCTTCCATAAAAGTTTACAAAAACCTTTAGCTGACAGTTGCAATGTAGTAATTTTCCCATAGTGTTCTGTCTGTCTGTCCTAGATTGGTTTCTGTATGTCAGCTAAGCTAATCTCTATATAAAACCTAAAACGGTATTAACTGAATTATTTGAGGTCTGCATAGTTATGGGGATAGCTGATGATATCAAGCCAAAACTTTAATAAACTTTTAAACAGGTCAAAGGTCCAACTGACTTGGGTTACATTTAAAAGAGCCATGGTGAAATGCTCGATGTAGGTGCAATTCGAGAGTCATGTAGTCCATTTTCGAGTAATATTGTTCTCGTTAGGAAGAAAGACGGATCTTTAACTTTAGAAAACTCTAAGAGAACTATCAAAGATGCCTATGCACTTCCCCGCATTGATGGATTTAAAAACTTTTTAGAATGCCATTCGGTTTGACAAATGCTTGTGCAACTTTCCAAAGAAAATGTATTAGAGTCTGTCTTTGGTCGTTTGAAACAAAATGGTCTAAAAGGATCAAAGTATTAGTCCTAAAAAAGGTATATCAGAGAATGTTGATGATAAAAATTTTTGGGTAATTTAGAAAAATGCTAATTTAGGCCTTGGAATAATTCAGAAAAAGAGTATACAGAAGGAAAAAGGACTGAAAATTTTTTTGGGGTGAAAAAGAACAAACAGTCCATTATATCCAGTCTGTATTCGTTAGATGCTATTGTCTAGGCGCTCCTTTACCAGCAAGGCTAGATGTGTAGTTTGCGGAATTCGATCCAGCTCATGTTTTTTAAAATGGTCAGTTACTGATAAATTCCATGACTGACTTTATCCATTATTACACCAAACTTGACTCCGCTGTTAATTAAGTAAACATTTGGAAAATTATATGTATGACTTTAAATGATGCATAAAAGTAATCTACATGTATCACCTACAGTTTTGTCTCAAAATGTTCAATCTCAATGATGAACCATAAAAGTAAAAAAAGTAGGTGGGTCATAGCTTCGAGACTTTTGGGAAAAGAGCCATTTAAGTTCAAAAGTCTCAGTAAGTTTGTTTTTGATTCCGGTGTAACCGTGAGAGTCGAATTCTCAGAAGGTTCGTCACCCGGTTTTCATTGACTTTGTTGCGGGATAGAACTTCCTCAATCATTGGCCTGGTATATTTCCAATAGGAATTGACACATTTGCGTTTTGAATATTAAAACGGTGTTATATTTTCTTATTCCGTTTTGCCGACAAACGATGCACAAGCTTTTCACTTTTACAACCGCAATGTCTAAAAACATTTCCTTTTGTTCCAAATTTGAATCGTCGTCCAACTAAAAAAGTCTAGAACTATTATAAATGGGCAACGGTCCAGGATTTAACATGCTTGGTACTCTAGATGAGGAAAAGAAACCAGATATCAAAAACGCTCAAAAGCAAGTCCCCATTACGTTTGGTTGGCAATTAGCCATTGCTCCAGAATAAAAACCTACGTCATCTGTGTATTTCGAAGACTAAATGTCTCCTAAGGTAGCCGAAAAAGCACTTAAGACTCGTTATTTTTCAAAAAGGTACAGAGTCCTGCGGTATAATAAGTGGATACCTTAATCCTGATGCATTTGAAAAAAAAGTTAGATGTTGATTGTATTACCTGAAACAAAGTCCAAGTAATAGAGAGAAGCATCACTTTCATATCTTCTGAAATTTAATGAGGTGTATGTTATTCCACCTTTACGTTTTTGCTACCTCTAATCCTGTATTTTAAATTCTACTACGTCAATCTTCTCACACGAATCTCCGACGTTTCAAGAGATGAAGAGGTTCTAACAGCTCAACTTCCATCAACGTTGAAACTACTTCCTAACTCTAATTGAGGGACGAATATTTTAAAGATTTTATATTTTTGTAAATCTGGACAAAGATATTTATAATTTAAATATCGGACTTTATAGGTCAAAGGTCATTGTTAGATTGTCACATGGCGGCCATGATGGTATACACGATGCTATTACCTCACGTTTTTCCACGGACCGCACACTGGTAATTATAACCAAAGGATATAAGCCTAATTAAATTGATATGGTAACATATTTGAACAAGAAAAATACACGGAGTAGAGGGTGGATATATTGTGACAAAAGTGATGTTTTGTTGTTTATTTATATATAATACGAGGACTGTGACATGGTAACAAGAACAAGAACACGGAAGGGGGGCAAAATGATGTTTGTTTACGCTACATAATGTACTTGTGAAAATCTTGTAGCTGCCGTAAAATTTCTAGACTGTCTGAAGGAAACCAATGTTTCTTTTAAGACATTAACCATTTCATCGTTGTTGTGACAAATTCTTAATTTTATTGAGATTCTTCAAGACGGAATGGTAAGTAGTCACTAGTGTGACTGCTGTATTGCAGTAGAGTGCCCTGTCTTTGTCGGATGGCTGTAGATTGCACAGTCGTGGCATTGTAGCTTTTGTTACAAAGGCAAGTTCTGAGATGTTGGCTTAGCTCTTGGAAAGAAGCTGCAGATGAATAGTTACGTTGAACTCTGGTGGCAAAATTTGTAGATGCTCATTCCAAAATATGAGGTGGATGGCATCTGGGTGGTATTAGATATAGATGAGACTTTGTAGGTTTCGTGTGGAGACAATTTAATACATGTATTTTAATCAATCAGAGTTGGTGAGGTGTTGGTAATGGTGTATCATACTGCACGTGATATAATGGTTTATCATCCTTAATGTAATATAATGGTGTATCATACTACACGTGATATAATGCTGCACCACACTACACTTGATATAATGGTGTATCATACTGCTCGTGATATAATGGTGTATCATACTGCTCGTGATATAATGGTGTATCATACTGCTCGTGATATAATGGTGTATCATATTACACGTTATATAATGATGTACAACACTACACGTGATATAATGGTGTATCATATTACACGTTATATAATGATGTACAACACTACACGTAATATAATGGTGTATCATACTACACGTTGTATAATGGTGTATCATATTACACGTTATATAATGATGCACCACACTACACGTAATATAATGGTGTATCATATTACGCGTTATATAATGATGCACCACACTACACGTGATATAATGGTGTATCATACTACACGTGAAATGATGGTTATCATTCTACAAATGATATAATTTTGTACCATTCTACACGTGATAAAATGGTGTATTATACTACACATGGTATAATGGTGCATCATACTGCACTTGATATACGACACATGATATAATGGTGTATCATACGACACATGATATATGGTGTATCATACGACACATGATATAATGGTGCACCATACAACACATGATATAATGGTGTATCATCCTACACGTGATATAATAGTGTATCGTACTGCACATGATATAATGGTGCACCATATTGTGGTGTACCATACTACACGCGATATGGTGGTGTATCATACTGCATTTGATATAATGGTGTATACGACACGTAATATAATGGAGTATCATACTACACGTGATATTAATGGTGTATCATACTGCACGCGATATAATGGTGTGGCATACTACACGTGATATAATAGTGTATCGTACTGCACATGATATAATTGTGTACCATACTACACGCGATATAATGGTGTATTATACTCGCGTTGTATAATAGTGTATCATACTACACGTGATATAATTGACACGTGATATAATGGTGTATCATACTGCACGTGATATAATTGTGTACTATACTACACGTGATATAATGGTGTATCATACTACACGTGATAAAATGGTGTATCGTACTACACGTGATATAATGGTGTATCATACTACACGTGATAAAATTGTGTGGCGTACTACACGTGATATAATGGTGTATCATACTACACGTGATAAAATGGTGTGGCGTACTACACGTGATAAAATGGTGTAGCGTACTACACGTGATATAATGGTGTGGCGTACTACACGTGATAAAATGGTGTAGCGTACTACACGTGATATAATGGTGTAGCGTACTACACGTGATATAATGGTGTAGCGTACTACACGTGATATAATGGTGTGGCGTACTACACGTGATATAATGGTGTGGCGTACTACACGTGATATAATGGTGTAGCGTACTACACATGTTCTACAAGTATATCATAATACAAGTGTTATAAAGAAATCGTAAGGTTTTGTTTTGTATTTAAAGACCGGTACCTCAAGGTCAACTTAAAATATAATTAAAAAAAAATTACCGTCAACCTACTGTAAGCTTGAGTGCACAACCAACAACAACGGAAAAGAAATAAATGGATTATATATAAAGACTTGCGTGATGTGTATACAAAGTTGTAACACTCGGCAAACATTTATTATGTACGGTGCAATCAGTTGGTTTGAAGAATATCGATAATATCTCTTGAGACCAAAATCAATACAAAAGATGCAGATGTAAGAATGTTGAACTCAAAATCAGTTTGCGAGTATGTGTGTGTGTTGTGTGTGAGAGCGGGTGACTAAGTGATCTAGAAGAGAGACATTTACCCACGTAGTAATCGATGTTTTACACCTATAAATTGTCAAATGTTCTAACTGAATCACCACCCTCGGTTCTGTTACTATACGCTAATCAAATTTCGCTGGAAGGTGTACGTGTTTGAGTGGGGGTAAGCCCCTTTCACACATTCGTGGATCCGGCGTCTCATCCGTGAATGGGTGAAAGGAGCTGTAGATGACTGTCATCTTATAAAGGCCCCTAAAAGTAATGGGGACAATTTCAATCTAAAGATGTTTTTAAACGGTTAAAAACAATTCTTTATGCACGTCTTATGGAATGCATGGAATAACTCGCACACTTCCTATAGTTTGCCTATCCGAAAAAAGGTGGGAGCTATAGGGGTACTCTCGGCTAACCAACTTCAGGACCGTATGAAGCAGATGAGAAAACTGCTTCATCCGATTTTTGCCAGCTTTTTTAATATAAATAATGTCATGGAAATGATTTTTGGAAACTGTTATTTTTAACTAAATGTTCAATTTTCTCCGCACGGGACTACGCCCCTTCTACCCCCCCCCCCCCCCCACTTCAGTTGGCATCCCAAAACCCCTGCCTCATCTGTTTTGGGACCCTAGTTACGCCCCTGAACTTGAATAAACTTTTAGGTAAGCGGTTTTAGAGGTTAATAATTTAGAAAGGTAATGCAGATACATGTATATATTTTACAAATTAGTCGCAATATCTTAAATGGATGTCAGAATTAGTTCAATTTGCTACTGATTAACATATCTTTACTATATCTCTACTTTTCTTTTGGAAGTTTATCATATTTTACAAGTTTTCTTGCCTCTCAAACGTTTATATTTAGGTTCTATGAGCATTGTTCGCATTGCTCCAACATTGACTTACAATACACATGTGATCAACTTGTACAAATGTATAAAATAGTTTGAAATGACGTTTTCTTTAAATAATTGAAAGTTTGGGGACTTTCTTACACTCTTTGTGAATGGTAGACTAGCTCAATCCTGACATCATGTGTTGTTTGAAAATTAAATCGGTAACAGATCCCAGAAATGTACATTCAATTGATAACACTTATAGATTATTGACAAGATTTTATCTGCATTTCCCCGACTATAACAGAAAGCATGATTATCACGCTATCCGCAAACGCGTGTTGTTACTCATAGAATTAACACGTGTTTTTGTAGACGTGTCATTTGGGCAATTTTGTATTTACACCCACTCAATGCGACACACCAAGCGACGCCACTATATCAAATGCAAACTCTATTAATTTAAGTTTTCGACTAAACCATTGAATTTCCTTGTTTTAGAATTCAACGAGATGACAAATGTTGGTTATTTTTAAGATGAATACTGTCCAAATGTTTTCCTTATAAACCTCAGATAAATTTTGAATGGCTGAAAACAATGGACTCTTTTGTGACTGAATGACTTGGACAAGTTCAAATGTTTCTTTCGGATGAATGCGTTTTTGTAAATATCAGGCAAAATACATCTTGAGGACGACACCGCAATGTTTCGTGGTCTCCACTCCAATAACCATCTTCCCCACATGATTTTGGTGACCATACATGCTCATACTTAAAGCGACTTTAAAGAATATTGATTGACGGATATGAAAAAAAATCTATTTCAACGCCGTACGTCCATTAGTAAGCCGGCTTCATTATCGGTTAATTATGTATCAAGTAATTTGAAACTCTACGGGGACATTGTGGTGGCAAATGTATACGTACATTCAAATATATATCGCCTATAGTTATATCAGCGATATATAAAGCTGTTAGGCTCTTTATAACAATTTTATATATCGCTAGTTGTATAGAGTAAGCCCGCGTCAGTAAGTCCGAGTCCCTGGGGAACGGATTTATGTTAGAAGCTATAATTTGTTTGGTACTTTATAAGACAGCCGGGGATAATAGCCCCACCCCCCCCACCTCTAGATCCCCATCTATACTTATGTGGCAAGGTTGTTAGTAGTCAAGCCGCACATCAGATCAGCTCACTGTATTAATAGGTCAGTGATACGGATAGCGATTGAGATAGAGAAATGTCACACACACATACACATGTACAAACACATAGTATCTTTTGTTAGCGAGCTTAGATCTTGTCTGACAGGTTTGCACACAATCTGACCAGCCCCCGGCTTATTTAGTACCGAACTACAGGTCAGCGATCATTTGTGTATCTTGTGGACAATGTTGTTGTAGTCTAGATCAAGTGGAGAGTGTGTCGAGAGCATTAAATTAAACCAGTGTCAAAGTTTACAAGATAGCATGAAATAAGATTTGCAGGTAAGTAATTAGCACGTTTTTGTGCGCTTTATCGCCGTTAGTTTTTCATTAATTTTCTATCATTTTTCTATAGATAACCATGGTTTGTATATTACTCTATGTACTACATGATTCGACAATAAATCCTGCTAGTTTGATCAAACTTTAATTTCAATAGACCCACGCTTGAATCAAGAATCCCGTTGACATTCGTTTGTATAACTTTGAAAAGCGGATGTATAGGTGTTTTTGAATACTATAGACTATTATTTGCCATTAACAACCCAGGAATGTAAAACAAATCTAAACGCATAGATCGGGAAATTATTGGATAAGACGGGAATAGAAAACACAAGGTAAGATATGAGTAATGCATTACCTGTAGAGGTACACAGGTATTTAACCAACTGGTCATTTTTCAGGTTATCATGTAAGAGTCCGACGTCACAAATGTGTGTTTGTCTGGACAGTGTCCTGTCAAAATCACGTAAACATGTTGCTTGTAATGTCACCAACACAACGGAACTCCGTGAACATAACAGTCCGCCGGCTAATTGTCTGGAATTGGACATTTGAGGACTTGAATGGAGATCCTAGGGATCCGAAAAAAGTAGGTTTCTATTTAGTATCGATGGGTGAACGGACAAGTCGGCCCTAGGACATCTCGGCCTGGGACAACTCGGCCTTGAACCTGAGACAACTCGGCCCTGAAGTAGTTATACAGGTTTAGAAGACCAGAGTCCATGCGTGGCGTGGCTTGCCTTTTATTTAAAGCGACATTCATTAAATGTAATTACTTCGATGATCTAAAAAATATGATATAACCAAATCCAGTGTGCTTCAATAAGCATAACCCATTCATAAATAAATGTATAGGACAGACACCACCAAATATTTTTCCATAGGCCTCAATGCTAATTTACAAAACTTCAGGTCACTGTCACTCCCATGTTTATTAAATCTGGGTCAAATTAGTACCCTGTGCTGAAAGATCAATATTTTTGATAACAAAATATGCAATCAAAAGTATAGGTTGCCGTTCTCATATGACCCCTCCTGTTAAATTTTCAACCCTCAACCCTATAATTTCCAAAGTACTACCAATATTCATGTATCTTTTTTATCACCTTTATTTCACTTATTAATGGCAAAACTATTTTTTTTCATTTAATGACCAATCAGATCACTGGGCTCATTTTACCCTCCGCACAACTTTTGGGTGTCCAAAATGTCTGCGCCCATGTTGTAAACAAAGCTGGTGTTTTTCCTATAGATTTATCCAAAACATTGCCAAAAATGGTCATTTTGCATTTTTTGGAAATCTCACTAACTGTACACCAAGCCCCCTTAATAATGAGGATGGGAACCCAACCTGAAGAGAAACACAGTCTATAATGTGTCACACACCCCTACCTCTCAATCCCATTCATTGATATTAACAAATAAATGCATTATATGAAGAAGGTGTCTGTTTTTCTTTCATGATTTTCATTCAGAATTGTCTGTAACACATATACTTCATTATTTTGAATGATTTCATATCATTATTTACCAATATTGACCATGATATCAAATAAGGGTAGAAGGTACCCCTTAATAATGGAAAAAGTGACAAAATATACCATTTTCTTCACAAAAACTTAAAATTTGGATCATTGCTTAATGAGCATGGAACCAATTAGGCACCAGAAGTAAAGAAGAATTTCTGAAGTTCACTTAAAAGTAAACCATGTCATTTTTTATATCATCAAATTGCTTTTATTGACAAGGAATGAAGTACACCCTTAATAAAAGTGTAAAACTTCTGGGAGGGGATACCCTTACATACAACACATTTCAATAGACTTATTGTGTTCATTTATATAAAATATGTTATGTAATCATTTTCAGACATGTCCATGTTTTGTTTCATCCCTTAATTACAGTCTCATGATGTAAGTAATTAAATACAAAGGGCAGATAACTGAATCTGACTTTAAAATGACTAACACTTAAATGGTCAAAATGATAGTCAAATTGCTTTTAAAGGATATGACATATGTATAGTTCTGTTTCAGATGAAAAACTAAGTCAAATTTTAATTATACTAAGTTTTGAAACCAGTAAAAGTCAATATCAGGTGTTAATTTTTGTCTGGTATGACCCCAAGAAAGTGTTAAGAGACATTTGCTGGAAGGGGGAGGGTGAAAAAAGGTGATTCAAACAAAAAATGCATGACTGAAAATTTAGAAAACTTATGAAAACATGCAACTTGAATGAATATTAGATGAGCTAATACAGAAAAAAATATAATTGATACTTATAATTATCTTTACAGGTACTTGAGTATGATAATTAGATAAAAAGTCTCTTATTGGACAATATTTCCTGGATTTAAGAAATTGAAATATTCCTTCTACAGGTTAAAATGTTGATAGATTATGAAAAAAATGTTAAAACGCCCTATTTCTAAAGAAGTTTTTTATTTACAAATTATCTATTACCCAAATTTAACACAATATGACCTAACCACAATGTGGAAATTCTTGTGTACAGATTAGCATAAGGGGGGGTTATTTAAATTAATTTATATACTGTTTACAGTGTACATGGCATGATGAAATATTTTACTGATGAGACTTAAATGCTGAAATGCAGTTTAATACAATTTTCTTAAAAATGAGATGGTTCTTACCCTTCAGATACAGTACATATATAGAGCTAAAGGTACAAAATACACTGCACAGTAAAATGACATGGTCCAATATGTAGATTTTGCCCTCAAAAGAAGAAAATCAACCAGTCTTTACCTCAAAAAGGTCTGATTTTAATTTAAATGAGTTAAAATTTACAATAGAAACATCATTTCAAAAATATTTTGCTAAAATTAGTCACTATGCATAACCATAACTATATGATTTTTTATCAAAGAACATGTGCATGTTTGTATAGGAGAGGGTGGGATATACTTGACTTTTCCAAGTACAGATGGAATTTTGACCAGTAAATGATAAAATATTAGTTCTAGGTGTAATATAAAACATACAGATAAAATTAAGAGATCTCAATATGCAACAAATGAATATTAATGTGTGTAGAGGCAGCACACCTATTTAAATTTGCACCTTGTGGACCCCCAACAGGTGCTCCATTTCATACAGACCCTCAAATCTGTTTAAAAGTATGAGTAAAAAGTGAATGAATTGCAACTTAGGTGATATAAATGAGAAAAATGACTTATTTTAAGGCTTTATCCAGCCTACATATGTCAAATGTGCATTTCTCTATAGGACAGACACCACCAAATATTTTTCCATAGGCCTCAATGCTAATTTACAAAACTTCAGGTCACTGTCACTCCCATGTTTATTAAATCTGGGTCAAATTAGTACCCTGTGCTGAAAGATCAATATTTTTGATAACAAAATATGCAATCAAAAGTATAGGTTGCCGTTGCATTTTCACTTCAAATTTTCACTTGTTTACAACTCATAGTATTCCGCACCAAAGGAAAATATCTATTCTCATATGACCCCTCCTGTTAAATTTTCAACCGTCAACCCTATAATTTCCAAAGTACTACCAATATTCATGTATCTTTTTTATCACCTTTATTTCACTTATTAATGGCAAAACTATTTTTTTCATTTAATGACCAATCAGATCACTGGGCTCATTTTACCCTCCGCACAACTTTGTGTGTCCAAAATGTCTGCGCCCATGTTGTAAACAAAGCTGGTGTTTTTCCTATACTACATTTTAAATTAAATCAAGGTACTGAGATACTGAAGTACATGTAACTAGCGAGTAACGATATATACAATGTGTATAAGATAAGATAATTTTATTTCCCATTGTCATGCAGCCTACGGGATATACCAAACAAACAATGGTACAGAACATTACGAAGACAAAGATATTATGTCCAAAATACAATTATAGTTTGAACAGTTAACAATGACAAACTCGCACATAAACACTGTCATGTATTTACTATAATACATAAAAGCATCCACGCATCCGAGTACCGGTGGTGGAGAGCGGTATTAACAAGGGATAATTGTAACAGGGTTCTGTTACATGATGTCCCCCAAACTTTGGAACAAGTCGTGTTGATATCAACCGGCATCTATTACATACACTTCTCAGGTTTTGAGGAATAAAAAGCCATAAGGCTGAAATCGCAATCGCTGATACCAGTAAATTTCAAATTTCATCAAAATCTGACAATGTTGACATTTTGTCCAATCAGAAGGCCTGGTTTGCCATAGACAGCAACAAAACCAATACCATTTAAACTGCAATCCCATGATACCCATAAATTCCAAACTTCATAAAAATCGAACATTTAAATTCTAACCAATCAGAAGCCTCAGTTTGCTACAGATGACAATAAAATCCATACCATTGAAATCATAATCCCTTGATACCCATATTTTCTAAATTTAATAAAAATCGGACAATGTTTAAATTTCAACCAATCAGAAGCCTCTGTTTGCTATAGATGGCAACTACACTCATACGATTCAAATTACAATCCCTTGATACCTATACATTCCAGATTTCATCAAAATCAGATAATTTTGAAATTTCGACCAATCAGAAGCCTAGGTTTGCCATAGAAACCCAAGGAACCCATACGATTTAAATCAGAAGCCTTGGTTTGCAATAGACACCCAAGAAAACCATACAATTCAAATTACAATCCCTTGATACCAATAAATTCCAAATTTCATCAAAATCAGACAATTTTGAAATTTCGACCAATCAGAAGCCTCAATTTGTCATAGACAGCAAAGGAACCCATACGATTTAAATCAGAAGCCTTGGTTTGCAATAGACACCCAAGAAAACCATACAATTCAAATTACAATCCCTTGATACCAATAAATCAGACAATTTTGAAATTTCGACCAATCAGAAGCCTCAATTTGTCATAGACAGCAAAGGAACTCATACAATTGAAATCGCAATCCCTCAAAACCAATAAAATCCACATTTCATCAAAATCGGGTAATGTTAAAATCTAATAGACGACAACAAAACCCATACGATTGAAATCGCAATCCTTTCATACCTATAAATTCCAAATTTCATCAAAATCAGGCAATTTTGAAATTTCGACCAATCAGAAGCCATGCTTTTTCGGAAAACGGACAGTCAGATACACTTCAACTGACCCTCTGTAATATCCATTTGAAGTGTGGTAAGGATCGTTCAAGCGGTTTTAAATATATATTAGTTTAAGTATTGAACTAATTAGGAGCCACCATTCGGTCACGTGACTTTTTCTACAAAAACGAAAGGTCGGGTACACTTCATCTTCACCCTCAGTAATATCCCTGTGAAGTTTTGGTAAGGATTGATCCAGCGGTTTTGGAGAAAAATGTCGGACAAGTTCGCGGAAGAAGAAATAATAATAAGACTTTTACAAAAACAATTGTTATTGTTTATCAAAGGCCCAAAATATAGGGAACATGGTCTTATCCCGTTTGGGATTCGTAATTGTTCTTCTTCTTGAGACCATTTGCACATCTAATTCATTGTGTTATAATAGACTTGAGTTTTGGTTATTGATTAGTACTTCTTCAATTTTACGTGTCACCAGTTTTTCGCCCGGGGGTTGTATTTAGATACGCATGAACAGTTACGATCTTTAGTTTCGTGGATTATTTCTTTCAAATAGTAGATAATTAATGGACATAATTTTAATGTATACTGAGGTATTATACATGTATATGTATACCGTACATGTATTTGTCACTTGGTTCCGTGATTATGAGGCAATTTTAGATTCGTGTCAAAATTTCAGTCTTGTATAAACTGTCTGTATCTGATTATTACTGGTGATCAATTAATAATTAGCATCATAACACTATTAAAAGCCAACAAAGCCGTGTTAGAGGTAACACCACTGTTATTATTATCACATTGATTATTGTATGTGCTCCACAATCTTTCAATTAGCAAAGCAGGTAAGAAAAGTAAGAGATTTGGAATTAATGAAAGGATAGGTATATATTCTTCTTTATTTAATATTTATCTATCAACGGAGGAGGCACAATCATGGTTAAACACAATTTGCGGTATACATTTCTAACCTATATACATGTACGATATAAAGCAAGAAAAAGAAACCGGTTCTTTTGGTATCACTATACTATTTGAATAATAATAATATTATTATTAATAATAATAATTATCTAATCATTAATTACTGTATTACATCATCTTCAAGTCGTGCCATGCATGGATTCTGATCGTCTAACGCTATACAACTATGACAGAGGATAAGGGCCGAGAAGGACATAGGTTGAAAGTTGTCTATGCAACATTTTATGATGCCGAGTTGTCTAATGTTCAGGACCGACTTGTCCTATAAATGGGCCAAGTTGTCCTAGGGCCGACTTGTCCGTGATTCCCGTCGGTGTAGCCTCCGTTGAGGCAACTGGGTCAGTCAAAAAATCTTTATTTTTACGTTGAAAACTAAAACCTAATGTATGAAGTACCGGTGCAATATGCTGTGATGTCCTTGTCATTTATCAAACTGATATCTTTTTCATGTTGTAAATTTTGAAATTACTGGATGGGTGTAAATACAAGAGTTGTCATGTTGTAAATTTTATATTTACACCCACCCAGTACATTCAAAATTTAGAGCATGACATCTTTCCGGCAGTTGTCGCGGACATTTCAAGCGTAGCAACGTGACAATTTTAGCTTTATATAACCTATCACTGCTAACAGATATACTTCGATAACAGAACAAATATAATTCTTTAAAATTAAACAGATTGAGCTTTGTAAGAATTAAAATTATGATCTACTCTAAGGCGATTATTGTTTGTGGGGACATCTTGAAATTAGATGGCAGGTCAGAGTAACCTTTTGATTATCACGCGGATGATTCTACTCACTTTTTGGTTATGACAAGCTGCACGGGAAAAACGTTTTATTCCTCACTGGATATTAATATGTGAGGTACACATTATTAGACTAGACAACTTGTGAGCTTCCATGTGTTAGATTTAGACAACTTGTGAGGTACACTGTATTAGATTTAGACAACTTGTGAGATACACTGTATTAGATTTTGACAACTTGTGAGATACACTGTATTAGATTTTGACAACTTGTGAGATACACTGTATTAAATATAGACAACTTGTGATGTACACTGTATTAGATTTACACAGCTGTGAGGTACACGGTATTAGATTTAGACAACCTGTGATGTACACTATGTAAGATTTACACAGCTGTGAGGTACACGGTATTAGATTTAGACAACCTGTGATGTACACTTTGTAAGATATACACAGCTGTGAGGTACACGGTATTAGATTAGGCAACTTGTGAGGTACACTGTATTAGATTTAGACAACTTGTGAGGTACGCTGTATTAGATTTAGATAGCTGTGAGGTGCACAGTATTAGATTTAGACAACTTTGAGATACACTGTATTATATTTAGACAACTGTGGGTACACGGTATAAGATTTGGACAACTATGAGGTATTATACATTATTAGATTGAGACAACTTGTGATGTACACTGTGTAAGATATACACAGCTGTGAGGTACACGGTATTAGATTAGGCAACTTGTGAGGTACACTCTATTAGATTTAGACAACTTGTGAGGTACGCTGTATTAGATTTTGATAGCTGTGAGGTGCATAGTATTAGATTTAGACAACTTTGAGATACACTATTATATTCAGACAACTGTGGGGTACACGGTATAAGATTTGGACAACTATGAGGTACACTAGTAGATTTAGACAACTTTCATGAGGTATTATACATTATTAGATTGAGACAACTTGTGAGCTACACATTATTAGATTTAGACAACTTGTGAGGTGCATATTATTAGATTTTAACTTGTAGGGTATACAATATTAGATTTAGACAATTTTGAGGTGCATGGTATTAGATTTAGGCAACTTGTAAGGTACACTGTATTAATTTTTACTTACATTCCTATCCAGTTATTCCCCATTATGCCCTCTCCCCTATTGTACCAGTCATGCCCCTTATTTAAAGACAGCTACAAACAGAAATGTAATAGCCTAATTGTTATTTTTCCATAACAAAATTGCTCATTTTTTAATTTATTGAATAAATGTGAGTGGAAAAAAGTTCACATATATCTCCCCTTCCTTGTTTTGAGAGACGTCATGCAAATTTACTTTATGTTTTACCTTTTATTGACAGCAAAAAGTGCCCCTTTTGAAACTGAACCAACCCCCTGGAACGCTCATGTGAGCTCATACAATATGCGAGTCACATAAATATTTTACTCATGTGGGCAAAATTTGCCACATGAAGGGAGCTGTCACCTCGCAATTTGTAATAACGACGCAATTTGTAATAAAACTTTCAAAGTCCCGTACTCCTTGAAAATATACGGGGTAACATTAGAGATGGTCGTGTCAGGACGGAATATGACCAATTTAATGAAAAAGATTGATTTGAACCCACTACGATGATTTTTTTTTTTTTTGAAATGTTATTACAAATTGCGTCGATGTGCATTTTTCAACAAAGACACATCAGAACTGACGCAATTTGTAATAAATCTCCAAACCTTCAATTTTATCATCAGTGCCGCCTACAACCACAAGATATATAGATATCTAAACACACATTCTGACATATTTACATGTAATGGTAATCAAGTATTCAGGCAATGAGTTTTAGAATTTATTACAAATTTATCTTCAAAAATGGCAAAATCGACGTTATTTCTAATTAATATCCAATCGATAATTAGCGGGGCGAATTATTTCGCCAAGATAAATAGCGACTTCATGTTTTCGTTATTTCGCTTTGGATAGTTTCGTCTTTCCGTGCGAATAAAAGATAATTATCGTTATGTCGCTGCGACAAAGCGAAATTAATAAATGGCAGAAATCAGCCACCATAGCAAACAATTATAAACGTTTACAGTGTTACATTACGACAATGGTTATATTCAATGATCGTCTCGACGGTTTGTGCCCGCGGCAACATTTCACGAAATATTTAGGAAAAAAAAAAAGAAACACTTTTCGGATTTGTTGGAATCCTGGGACTTACAATAATATCCTTATCAAGGCCCATATTGTTGCCTGCTGCAACAAGAATATATTGTATGTACGATAAGCTGATAAGTATGTAAGATAGAATATACTGTCTGTAACCAAAGACAAACGACGTCTCTGGGCATTGAAGATAAAGATGTTTTAACCTAGGCTGTATATACACTAGTCTATGTACATGTATAAAACATATAAACGAATGCCCCAAGAAATAAAAACATCATTATATATGCATATTATCTGTGACCGTTAATTACCACACAACAGAACAAGACAGGACATCATTCCCATGTAATAATTTGCCCCGTACCACTGTAGCAGCTTCCTTTCGAGTGATGTTCATGTATACATAACATAGGCGTCGGAAGCAAATTGAAAGTGGGGGGCTAGACCAACTGAAAAAACACACACACACGCCAGAAACGTCTGGGGGGCTAAGCCCCAATTTTCAACACATATGTCTATCTTTGCAAAAAAAACTAGCCCCCCCCGGTTCCGACGCCTATGCATAAACGTAAGGAGAACCATTGAGTAGAACGGAACAAACATTGCTTCTTGTCCTTCCCGAATCGTCACATTTTTTAGTTGTCTTTTCTTTTTGTTGCTGTTTATTTCATTGTTATTTTCATTGGCGTTTTAAAGTAATTTTTCCCTGAAGGGAACCTCTAATCCCCTAAAAACATTATCCGCTTTGTCACACAGTTAAAATTTTTACGAGTTACGAGGTAGGTACCGTAGTAAATAAAAAATGAACATTACAGCTTTATTCTTGAGCCACAAGAGACATAACTTATCGGTGGACGATCTAGGCCATTCATTTGAAAAAAAAATAGATAAAAAAATAATGATAATGATAATAATAATAAAAAAATGTTTTGTACACAACACATGATGGACATGAATTGGAATCCAGACCACCCGGATGCGTTTAAGCAACCCCGTGCAGGCCATTTTGTATTTTTATTGTTTTAATGATGGAGGACAAACATACACAGATGTGAAAACTTTAAACCATAGAACCACTTGCGATGGTCCAGTGTTAAGCATGCGACTCGCAAGAGGTAGGTGCTGAGTTCATTCCCCGTACTTGGACATACCAAAATGGTAGCAAGGTGCTCGACATACGAAGTGAAAATCAAGGGTATCTTATCTGCAGTCAAACTTGAATTAAACGCCACCTCTGTATCAATGGCACCTATCTATAAAGGTCATTCAAACATAATCTTTGTTATTTCTTAAAATTAAATATATCTCTTTTATAACGGCAACTTTTGCCTGTTCCCTTGTGTGATCTTTATAGACAAGTTTGACTGCATCTATAAAATGTAGGGTTATGACAACAATAGAATCTCCGGTCACTATGTTTTCATCATTGTATGACTCTTATTTAATCTTATTGTGATTCGGACATTTGCTAAAATCTTTCCAATCCTTATTAACTCTATTGACGAACGGTTGGTGGAGAGAATTTGTAATACAGTTGTAAAAACATGTCTTCGAAGCCGGAAATTTCCGGAACCATGTGGGGCGCAAGATGTTGCACTTTAAGCTTTTTAGATTATTTCCGTGAAATTGACTAGAGTCATGAAATTCTCGATAGGTGACATTTGAGGAAATGTATAAAACAGTTACCATGTAGTTACCAAGGGCTAATCAATCAATTTAGTCATTGTATGTTATTGATATATATTTCGCAATTTTAGGTGACAGGTGTGTTTTTACTGTTTAACTTTATTGAAATTTTCTTTACAGCTGTCTGGTACTAAAGTCGGACGTAGCGGACATTTTGCTGGCAAACTTGAAGAGGACCATCGGGATAACTGATTTGTAAGTAGAAGTACTAGATCAAATACATAGTCAAAAATTGGATCTTTTTTAAATATTGGAGACCCGCTTTAAATTGTTCCGCCTCCCTGTTTTAAAACATCCTACCAGGAACGAGTGTATGGAGCCCTATCACACACACACACACACACACACACACACACACACACACACACACACACACACACCAAAAAAAAAAAAACATTCAGCATTATGAAATTCAATTAAGAATAGGAAAAATTATGAATACAGAATGGATCAACACTTGTGATTTATACTTTACTAGATTTACTCATAGTTGTGAGTTACACTGTATTAGATGTACTCACTCTTATCAGATATACTGTAGCAGGTGCACTCACACTTGTTAGGTAAAAAGTATGTATAAGATGTACTCACATGTGTGACTTATCCCTTATCAGGAGTACTGACAGTTTTGAGCTATACTGTATTAGGTGTACTGACAATTGTGAGCTAGTTGTGATTTTATGTGTACTCACTCTTGTGAGTTATACTGTATTAGGCATACTCAATCTTGTGGGTTATACTGTGTTAGGTGCACTCACTCTTGTGAGTTATACTGTATTAGGTGTACTGACAATTGTGTGCTAGTTGTGATTTTATGTGTACTCACTCTTGTGAGTTATACTGTATTAGGCATACTCAATCTTGTGGGTTATACTGTGTTAGGTGCACTCACACTTGTGAGTTATACTGTATTAGGTGTACTGACAATTGTGTGCTAGTTGTGATTTTATGTGTACTCACTCTTGTGAGTTATACTGTATTAGGCATACTCACTCTTGTGGGTTATACTGTGTTAGGTGCACTCACTCTTGTAAGTTATATTGTATTAGGTGTACTCATTATTGTGTGTTATACTGCATTAGGCATACTCACTCTTGTGAGTTATACTGTATTGGGTATACTCACACTTGTGAGTTATGCTGTATTGGGTGTACTCACTATTGTGAGTTATACTGTATTAGGTATACCCACTCTTGTGTGTTATACTGTTAGGTGTACTCACTATTGTGAGTTATACTGTAATATGTATGCTCACTCTTTTAAGCTATACTGTATTAGGTATACTCACTCTTGTAAGTTATACTGTGTTAGGTGCACACAATCTTGTAAGTTAAACTGTATTAGGTATATTCATTCTTGTGAGTTATACTGTATTAGGTATATTCATTCTTGTGAGTTATACTGTATTAGGTATACTCATTCTTGTGAGTTATACTGTGTTAGGTGTACTCACTCTTGTGAGTTATACTGTATTAGGTATACTCACCCTTGTAAGTTATTCTGTATTAGGTATATTCACTCTTGTGAGTTATACTGTGTTAGGTGTACTAACTCCTGTGAGTTATACTATATTAGACATACTCACTCTTGTGAGTTTTCAGATATAATTACTCTTGTGTGTTATACTTTATTGGGTATACTCACTCTTGTGAGTTATATTGTATTAGGTATTCTCATTCTAATAAGTTTATATTGCAATATTTATACTTACTCTTGTGAGTTATACTGTATTAGGCATACTCACTCTTGTGAGTTATACTGGGTATAGGTGTACTCAGTCCTGTAAGTTTCATTGTATAAGTAGTTCTCACACTTGTGAGGTAAAATGTATAAGATGTACTCACATTTGTGAGTTATACCTTATTAATTTACTCAGTGTTTTGAGTAATTAGATATACTAGGTCCAGTTATTTTCACAGAATCAAAAACAGAATAACAGAATCAGCATTCTGGAATGTCATATGCCTGTTTGAAAATCTTAAAAAATTCCAATACAAAGTATCAAATTGTAAACTAATGCGTTGTCTGTGTGTTATAAACTTCATTTCTTTGTTTATTTACTATATCATCATCACCAAATTTTGCATCACTTTCTGTATTTCCAATTTACAAAATTATGCTAACATCAAAAGATAGGGCTAACTCATTTCGTCTGTCTAAATATCAGTACTGTGACATCTATTACTTTATCTGAGATTAAATTCACAGACAAACATTTGTAACTTCTGCATTCTTTATACATTGTATATGATTTCAAATTATACTGGTGTAGCAGCTAATTCTGTACCCTAGGGAAAAACTGGCCAGCCAAATCCCTCCCTCAGGTGAAAATTTCCCTATGTAACTTTTAGATGGCGAAGGAATTAGCCACCACACTGGTATTAATGGTAAACATGTAGGCTTACAGTACTTACAAATTATTTATCAAATGTTTGATTATAGAAACATATATTGTTCCATATATATCCCTATTCAAATCATTGATTAAACTTGTGTGGTAGACTATTATGAGTCTATATTATTACGTATTCATTATCATAGGAAATAAAAAAGGGAATGCTGTATTATGTGTACTCACTCTTGTGAATTAAACTGTACTAGGTATACTCACACTTGTGAGTTATACTGTATTAGATATACTCACTACTTTGAGTTATGCTGTATTATGTGTACTCACTCTTGTGAATTGAACTGTACTAGGTATACTCACACTTGTGAGTTATACTGTATTAGATATACTCACTACTTTGAGTTATGCTGTATTATGTGTACTCACTCTTGTGAATTAAACTGTACTAGGTATACTCACACTTGTGAGTTATACTGTATTAGATATACTCACTACTTTGAGTTATGCTGTATTATGTGTACTCACTCTTGTGAGTTATACTGTATTAGGTATACTCACACTTGTGAGTTATACTGTATTAGATATACTCACTACTTTGAGTTATGCTGTATTATGTGTACTCACTCTTGTGAATTAAACTGTACTAGGTATACTCACACTTGTGAGTTATACTGTATTAGATATACTCACTACTTTGAGTTATGCTGTATTATGTGTACTCACTCTTGTGAGTTATACTGTATTAGGTATACTCACACTTGTGAGTTATACTGTATTAGATATACTCACTACTTTGAGTTATGCTGTATTATGTGTACTCACTCTTGTGAGTTATACTGTATTAGGTATACTCACTACTGTGAGTTATAGTGCATTAGGTGTATTCTCTTGTGAAACCTTGGTATACTGTATGAGTTGAAATTTTTAGTTGATTGTGTTATGAACAATATTCACCACACTATACTGTATTAGGTGTACTCACAGTTGTGAGTTATACTGTATTAGGTGTACTCACTTTTGTGAGTTGATGTTATACTGTATTAGGTATACTCACACTTGTGAGTTATACTATATTAGGTGTACTCAAGTAAGTTATACCATATTGGTTTTACTCACATATGTGAATTATACTGTATTAGGTATACTCACACTTGTGAGTTATACTATATTAGGTGTACTCAAGTAAGTTAAACCATATTGGTTTTACTCACATATGTGAATTATACTGTATTAGGTATACTCACACTTGTGAGTTATACTGTATTAGGTGTACTCACTGTTGTGAAGCCTTGGTATACTCATTACTGTATCAGTTGAAATTTTTGGTGGATTATGTTATGAACAATATTTATTAGAGGTATTGGTTTTTAAGCTTGAGAAATGACTCAGTGCCCTAAGGACACCAATTAGTGTTTTTCAAACACCTTGTTTACAAGTCCCAAGATTATGATTTGTTTACATGTGTGTGTGTGTGTAGATTTTGATCTCTGTGATACATTAAGTGCTGTTGATATTAACATGACATTTACCTCATTCATCATATTTGTTTAAGATGACAAAAAGGATAATACATGTTAACATACTTTGTATGTTTAGTTCATGAATATTTATTGACAAACAAACATCAAAAAGTGAAGCGGCTGGACCCTGTTCCCATAAGTAGTTCAAATATTTTTAAAACAAAATAAACTTCTCAATCCCTCCAGGTCATTTATATTAAATATTTCTGTGATTTGTCATGTTATAAATTTTGAATTCACAGGTGGGTGTTTATACAATATACAAGGTGTTGGCAAATGTAAGAAGAGTTTTGATTTGGGTGGCTTCCTTTTACTAACGAATCAAACTTTAATGCAAGTTTGATTTCAATGCTCAATGGGTTTTTGCAAAATAAATTATGAAATTAAATGCCATTTGTATAACAATTTCTTTACTTGCGCATTAAAGGTCACTACTTGCACGAAAAATACTGGTTGTATCAAGTGTTTGTTTTTTGCGTGCTTTAGCTTGATAAAACCAGCGGTGTCACTACTTCAAGTAGTTATCAGTCGTTGCTGTTTGGGGAGATGTCTAGTGGGCATGCGTTTGTTTTCTTCTTGAGTGGTCGGTATTTCAAACATCTTTTTAACACATCAACCCCTGAAAACAATGGACTCTTCTGTGAATCAATGACTTCGACCAGTCCAAATGAATCTTTAAGGGTGAATAAGTTAAGTGTCACTACACTTGTACATTCCGAGTCTAAGTCACATTAGATAGGAAGTTTAGAATTTAATATACAATGCAATTGGTTGTCCCATTCCAAGAAAATGTGCTGATATCAATAGAAAACAAAATAGTTTATCCTATATCTTATCTATATACTTGTTTCTTTGTTTGGTGGCTTCAGTTATGGAAAATACTTTTCCTACGGGAATTTCTGTGTTAGGCATGCGATGTCAATAAATTAGGTCATTATTTTACTCTTGCCAAAAAAGTGATTTGAAGGGGGATAAATCCTAATATAATATATGATGTAAGATAATGAATACACATAATACAATAATAGTTAGAATGCTCCGAAAACATGACTTTCGGATGAATTTATTTTACATTGATTATGAGCAATAAACGGCCCCTTTCTTTCACTCCCGCTGTTTAAACAGTAACAGATGGTCGTCATGATCAATTGAAAAATCCCATAGTGGTAATTTGAGTGTGAATATCTAGAGCAAACAGATTAATTTTCATTTGTCATGAGCATGGATAAATTACTCAGTATACATAGAATACCGCTACGTTCATAAACCATTGTATTTTAATCAGCCAAAACCAGCAGACACAATGAATGTGACTTCGACTATAGACCGTTTTTTAAAACCTCTATCAAGTAGGGGCATCGCTGTGGGCATAGATTTGAATCTTCTAAAAAGTTTACACAGTGATAGGTGTTATCAGTAACTCTATTTCATCGGATATCTGGAGAACAAAGTACGGTTGTGTATGTTTACACAGGTAATCACACTGTAGTATATTACCTCCTGAAATGTATAAACAAGTGTAAATATTGAACTTCTCTAAAGTGTATAGGGATTCCTTACCACAAAAACTGTTCTCATGTTTAACATTTTACCTCTTTTCTCCAAACTGATACTTAGTAGTTACAAATAGGACAATAAAATGTTATTTGGTTATTCATATATTTGCTAAGTTTACCGTTAATTTACAATAAACAACAACGACGACGACGAAAGACACTTTTACGATAACTGCGTTCCTACTAATCTCACCTGCGCACTTACCACTTCCGAGTGGTAACAACGGAAGTATCGTACCCAACACAAATCATACCCAATGAAATCCGAATAGTACACGGAACAAATAGTCTTTCGTTTGGTACTATTTTTCTTGAGTATGAAATGTTTTGAGCACGAAACTTTTTGATACCACTCGTCAATGTTTGTGCACAGGTGAAATGTTATCGCGAAAGGGTGCGACGGAAGTAAAAACCCACACCCCATGATGTCCGAATGTCCGACCCGCAATTACGTCTGAACCTTAGTTAGTTCGTATTACACTTGGGGAAACAATTTAAAATTTCTTGCATAATGTATAAAATATGAATCAATGACAGGACACAAAATTACAGAAATGATTGGATAAATGTTATATAAAAAGAAATCTTGACAAACTTGGCAACTTAAATCTGTGGGCATTTCAGAATGATTATGTTGTAAATTTTGAATTTACTCAATGGGTGTAAAACCCAGTAAATTTCAAATTTGTAAACAATAATACAAAATTGTCTAAATGCCGCATTGAAAATTATACTTTTCGATCAGGCTATAAATGAAACTAGGAGTTCGTCAGTACATAGACAAAACTACACATATGTTTCTCTATCCGTATCATCAGACTACACGAGATCGTTGTATCGGAAGGATTCAACGAGACCGTAGCTCGAGTTGAATCCATCCGCTACAACGATCAAGTGCAGTCTGATGATACGGTTAGAACCATTTGTGTGGTTTTGTTTTTATTACATATCCCTATTTATCTATATGTATACACAAATTTGAAATTCATTCCGCTTTTAACGACGCCATCACATATTTTGGATGACATGAATGTCATTTAAAAAAGTAGCTCCGCTGAAATTTTCGTATCCAACTATGTGCAATACGACATTACGTATTGCACGGGCGTATTGAACTCTGTATTGTAACGATATGATTACACATGCATGTAATAAAATATTATAACAAATGCATACTATACAGTTGTTTTAAAACTCTGTCAGTGGAAAATCATCTTAAAGTTTTACCTACTAAAATAGAATTATTTAAGTGCAGTTTCGGACAACCATTTACAAACTTCAAATTGAAACTGGGCTCTCGTGCTGGCATAATATCAGTAGAGAAAATAGAAAGTGTAACCCGTGTAAGAGAAATGATTTGGGAGATGAATTTCATATGCGTTATTTACTTGAATGTCCATTTTTCGAAAAAAATACAGACGTAAATATATTGACACATATTTCTTTTTAAGACCGAATGTTATAAAATTTCATGAACTTTTGAATAATTCTTCTGTAAAAGTATTGAAGAATTCGTGTATTTTTATTTCTATTATATTTAATCACTTTGCATAGATACATATACGTCATCACTATTTTATATTTGATGTAATACTATTATGACACATGTACATCTTGTAAACGCTTTGTGTTGTTGTAAACTTATGCCGGACATTGTTCTCCCCGATATGTTGGGCCTCCGTGGCCGACATTGTTCTCCCCGATACGTTGGGCCTCCGTAGCCGAGCGGTCTCGGACCCTGGTTTTACAACGATGTCGAGTGGTTGGAGGATCGCGCTTTTTAATTTGAACCATGATTTGAAGTATCTCTCTTCTGAAAGCTAAAAAGTAGAAAAGACTAATATAATTTTACCTTCAATGGAAATATAGTAGAAGTTGTTATTAGCATTTTAAATACCTTGGTATATACTTTTCTAGAAATGGATCACTCACATAAAACAACAATACATAAAGGCCACAAAGGCAATGTACAATATAAAAATAATAATTTACCACTTAACTGTCATTTAGAACTAACTCGTTGACAAAATTATTCAACCTATTTTACTCTATGGATGTACGGCGCCCCTCTAGTGACATAGAATACAGTATATATATATATATATATATATATATATATATATATATATATATATATGTGTATACATTCATTGTGACCTCTACATTTTTTGCCATATATGTATATTGATTAAGGAGAAGACAATCTAAGTTGTGATAACTTGTGTCTCATCCTATTGTTTGAAACAGTAAAATATGTTTAAATCAAAATATATATATATATATATATATATATATATATATATATATATATATATATATATATATATATATATATATATATATATATATATATATTGTATTCTATGTCACTAAAGGGGCACGGTACTAATACACCAAAACTTTCAAATTCATTATATAATATTGTTTATATGAGGAATCCACCATGGGTAAATTTTTTTTTAAATCTATTTTAGAGGAATGTAGACTGTCATATATTTGGGAAAGGTATAACTTTCTCAATATTAGATATCTCAAAAATCGTGTATTTAGGTCGTTGTATGACCAATTTTCTCCAACAGAGGAGAAGTTCAATATACAAGTCTCCTAAAGGGCTTAATTATAGAATATTTAAAGAAAATTTCGATTTTGAACGTTACCTTACTAAGTTGTCAACTAAACAATCTTTGCTTATGTGTAGATTTATAACTTGTAATCTTAAAGGGCATTAGCTGTGTTTTTTTTTTTTTTTTTTTTTTTTTTTTTTTTTACTTTTACTACTTGTATTTGATGTACAAATAAGAGTTATACACAAGCAAGAAAGTCTTATATTTCTATATATTTTGTGAAAATAAGGTCAGGTCCACTTTGGTATACATATACAATTAGTAAGGTTAAGTTAATCAAATGTAATTGAAAAAGTCCCACTCCTGGGTTTCTCAAGCAATTTTTACAAAATATATGTTATATTTAAGCCAATTGAGAACTATCTATAACAGATTGTTATAGATAGTTTTCAATTCGCCGAATTGTTATACTTAAATATAACATATATAGAGATTTAAGAACTTTTATGCCTGTGTAAATCTTTTTTTGTTATTTTAATCTAAGTAGTAAATAATGAAAACACAACTTAAAACAGCTAATGCCCCTTTACATTACCTAAAGAAACAGCCCACTGACAAAGCACTCCAGGAGATGAAGGTAAATGCATCTTATTTAATTTAAATGGTGTGGGGATGAGTTTCATTACTTGTTCAAATGTACAGATGATGTAATATAATAGGTAGAACGAGAAAGTTTTTTCTTCCTTCTGATTATTATGAAAGACCAAATACATTCAAATTTCATGATCTGTTTAATACAAAAAACGCAAACTTGTTGAGAAATATACACATGTATGTAAATTAATATCTGTTATGAAAGAGAGAGGATTTGCATTCCTGGTTAAAAAGTCTAGTTTAATTCATAAACCTGCACATGTACTTCCCACGCATGTGTTGTAATATGATTTTCTTCCTCCTATATTTTCTCTACAATGAATACTTCTAGGATTAATGAAAATTAAACATTGTCATTGTCAGCGAGGGTTTGAGTCCCACTGGAACCTAAGCTGATTTTTGTGAGAAGGTTTGTCAGTTTATTTGCGGAAGGCTGGTGTAACGTTAAAAATGGACCCCCGTTGAAAATGGAACCGGGGTCAGTTTTTAATGTTGAATGTGGATCAGGAATGGCGTTGAACATGGAACCATGACTGTACTTTTCACCCGACATGTGGAATATGGACCCCTTTGAAAACTGATCCATTGGCAGTTAAGCAACTAGACCAGTACAACTCGACCCCAATAACTCGCCCTAGTGGACTCGAACTTTTAAAAATCAAAAACTTTCTGGACTTCCTCATCCCGCTCATGCATTTATGTTTTCTGAAACTCAATTTATTTTGAGTAAATGGCAAGTCAGTCAATTTAATGCAATATTTGGTGGGATAAAAACGAGTTACAATGTGAAAATTAACTCTCTGGGCTTTTAAAATCGAAAATTTCTGGGAAGCATACCCTTGACCACGGGGAAAACGGTGATTTTGTGTCTGGAAGCTAGATAATACCTCATCGGGCTCCCAAATCTATCTATCTACGAAATATTTTAACGATAAAGAGGTCATAAATCAATGTCTGGAGGTACTAGGCCGAAATTCAACACTTTTAAAAAAATATATATGCAATGACGAGGGAGAACGTGTCCCCTTAAGTTGATAAAATGTGTTTGAAACGTTTAATGTTTCTATAAAAAGTCGGAAAATGAATAACAAATTTCCCAAAACTTTCGCGCCTCCCTCCGCTCAGCGTATTCTCTCTCTCTCTCTCTCTCTCTCTCTCTCTCTCTCTCTCTCTCTCTCTCTCTCTCTATATATATATATATATATATATATACCCTGTCCAATTTTGAAAAACTCGGTCTGCATTTGATGGTGTGTATGCATTGCATAACAATTTTTAAGTAGTATACTTTTATGTCATTGGCCTCGAAAAACCATCTTATGTGAATCGGACAATATAATTTTATGTATCAACATGTGTATTACGGAGAGTAAGTAAATAATTAATCCACATAAATAATTAATTGGTACATGCTCATAGCATATACGTACTACATATAAAACATCAATTGTATTGCAGATAATTCATCAAAATATTTTTGTGGGGAGGTGGTACAACATAACATTAAAATGACACTGGCTAGAGTGATCGTTCTTGCTTGTCACTAAATGTCATACAGGCAGAATTAAAAAAAAATTCCAAGGTTAATTAAAATTCTTGATATTAGGCTAATTGATAAAATTATTTCAGAATTTCTGATCAATTTTACTGACATCATTATTTTTAAAGTTTTTAAAATGTCATAAATACATGTATATCGTTGTGTTGCTGTTCTGAAAACATCCGCTCGACTGGCGAGTGTACGCGATACATGAGGTCAGAAAATCATAACCGTTATATATTATAATAGAGATCTAAGGTTTATATATCGCTGATCTAGTGATTTATTTATTTATTTTCCTCATCAACAAGATTTAATCTGTATATCTATCGATATCTGTATTATAACAATCCTATGAAGGAAATATTACGTCCGATAGTTAGGACGTCTAACATATGTGTTTATATACATCTCTATTAGTAAAAGTAATGCGGACAAAATGACAACACTGCAGCACACCTATATATCGCCGATATCATAGTTCCAAGAAATGTAGACTTAGTCATGATGAATACGGGCTTACCGAAATATGTATTAATTTAATAACCTTTACGAATCTGCTCGACAATAAAAACATTATTTATGTAGCAGTGTTATATCGGATTACATGCACGCCTGCAATTTCTTTCCGTTTCTCTTGTATCAGCGACTGTTTCCACTGGGGTTTGGTTTCAAACTGCTGCTAAGAAATCATCTACAATATCACGTGATTAACTGACAGGATGTGCTTTTAGAACGATCTAAAATGCATTAATAAGAGAGACATAAGGCTAATATTATATACAGATGGGGAGGGTAAGTGTTTAGTTATAATTTTCTATCAAGTTAATTTGATTTTAATATAACCTTATAACCTTAGCCAATGACAGTCATTGTTTGGAAATTTATTAATTCTCGTGCGTATTTGAGGCTGTCGTGGAGAACAACGTAGTCTGCGGTAGAGCTCTGTATATATATGGAAGATGTCGGTTCACTTGTGTAAGGCCTTTGTTAGAACTCTTCATGGGTACATTATAACCGGGTTCCATCCTTTGTCATTACAAACTGGCCGTCACCATATGTCTGGGAAATTGTTGATTACGGTGTAAAACGCTAGTAAACAACATACATTATTGAGGCACTTGCGCTAGCGCTATTTATAATTCGATAGCGTGATGCATTACTCAGTAGTCTGAAATTTATACGTATTGTGTAACTGCAAACTCTCTCTCTCTCTCTCATCGCTAGATTACAAGAGAAATACAAAATAAAAATATATTGACCAAGTTTTCTGTTAAAACATGCACACTTAGTAACCTTTGATTTACTATAACACATTCGTGCAACGACATTCACCAGACATGCGTTGACCTAAATAGAAACGCGGTTTAGATTAATTTCGAAGTCCGACTTTATTCCTGTGAAATACGATTTTGGTTACATTCTTTGGTATATTTCTGTTTTATCTTTGAACTGCTTTAAATACTGGGATGTTTGATTTCAGTAAATAAAATTTACAATATCACTTTTTTAAAATCCTTTTTAGTATATTTTATTTCATAAAATAAAAGGTACGCTAACAGCGATATATATGAAGGCTACCATATATCGCTGATACCAAAAAGGTAAATACGTCCGTGGACATTATATAACCTGCTTAGCTCGTTTAACCATGTATTATGGAGAAGAATATTAATTGGCGCAGCTCGAAATCTGATTGGATATAGACCATGAGAGAGCTTAATTACAACAAAATTAGTCGCACTTATAATTTCACTACAAGGTATGTATGTGACGTGTCAGTTGAATAGTTTAACATTTGATATTTTCCGCTTTATCACTGGCACAGACAAGAACAATTATGTAATGAACGGTCTAATGAACAACATATTTCAACTGCACTTGAATTTTAGTTTCCCTTCTGGCTAAATACATTTGTATAGTAAAATTTCAAATTAAAAAATGTGTTTTTATTACTGTGTATTGATTAAGATTTGAAATTACAAGAGTTAGTTGAAAGATAAACACACACGCACAGAGAAAGAGAGAGGTAGACGGAGAGAGATTAAGACAAAGAGACGGACTAAAAGAGAGAAAGACAAAGAGAGATAATAAAGATGTAGTTTAATTCACAGAATACAACGGCGTCGAACGAATACATATCCAATATCTTCAGTTTGTACTTCAGTGAATCATATCTCGCCGTAATACAGGTATTCACAGATAGATTATCTAGTGATAACAGGTGTTAGCAAGTACAGAACGGATGTTATGATGAGTAATAATCCTCGTTTTGTAATTGGTACTTATACGCTTTAGTGTTTATGTTTTATCTATGTTTATCAAATAAGACTAACTCTCTCTCTCTCCAATGTTATCTGTCTAATATAAAAGTAAACACTATCGCCTTGATCCTATTTGCTTATCTTATTGTGTGTACCCAGTTTCACATATTACAACGGTACTAATCCGATTACATTAAAGGCCAGGTTAAGTGTATCGCCGGATATAGAAATCGATGTATAATCAGTGGCGGATTCAACGGGCGTATCCCCCCCTTTTGGACGCAAAAGTATAGATGTATATACGATAAAACTCAACCCAAACGCCCAGAAATGAACCAAAAATGATAATACACACATATATACTTTTTCCAACTTTTTAGTAATAAATATATATATATATATATATATATATATATATATATATATATATATATATATATATATATATATATATTATTACTAAAAAGTTGGAAAAAGTTTTTTCTTTTTATTTATATTTTATTGATTTTTCATGTATATGATTAGTTACAATTTAATTAACATGTAATGAACAGAAAAATACATTCACTCTGACAAAAAAAAAACTTGTTCCAAAACACATTCACACACACATTCACTCTCTGGGTCGTCTAATAATTTGTAAATACATAATAACATGTAGACAAAATGGAATAATACAATCCATTATAACATATTATTATGTTTGGAAGTACATAACTCAAATAAACCTGAACATTTCTAAGATATTTTCAAATACATGTACTTTTACAAATTATAAATCCTGCCTGCACTAAATATACATACATGTACATATATATTCATTATTACAACAGGGGTACAAATGCAGTGTCGGAAAGATAAAATGCATGTGCTAGACAATTACACAGTTAGATACTTATACATTACATGTATCCATAACAGTAATTTCTTCTCAATCCTTTTACTGATAACAGTTGTATACTGTTACTCAGACGCTGATATGATACTTAAATTATATATAAAAATTGCATCATAATCTTATTGGTCATCATTTTATTATGATGTATATACAAAATAAAAATAAAATAAAAGTTGGAAATTTAATAAAAATAAAGTTATACCAAAATTTTAGCGCCTCGCTATGAGTGGCGAAAACAATTATTTTCTCTTCCTTCCCTCTAACTTAAAATCCTGGATCCTACGTGAGCTGTGTCTGTAGCCTATATTTTCGATTTCTCTCTAATGTGTTTGTCCTACATGTCGGTTTGTTTGTTTGTTGTTTAACGTCCCACTCAAGAATATTTCACTCATCACCAAATGCCGGTGAATGGCTTCAAATTTTGGCTTATGCTCGGCACTTACGGCCATTGAGCAGTGAGGGTTCTTTAACGTGCCGACACCTACTGTGACACGGGACCTCCAGTTTTTACTGTCTCATCCGAAAGACAGGAAACTAACCTGCGGCCGGCGGGACTCGAACTCACGACCTCATGATCCAGAGTCGAGCGCGCTACCAACTGAGCCAGACGGCTCTCCTACATATCGGTAAAAATATGATATTTTTTGCTGATCCAACCCTCTTTTGAGAGATAATTAAAGTGAATTATTAGCGGATTGCTCTGCCTGGGTACATTGTACATGGGTTCTCTCCTCCACCAATAAAAAACTGACCACCACCATATAACTGAAAAAAAAAATGTTAAGTGTGACGTAAATCACTAGTAACAGTTCAAGAAATTTGTGAATTTTCAAAAGGGGTCGTAATTTTTTTGTGGGGTGGGGGTGGTGACAAGATTCCATACACGAGATTAAGGTGCGTTCATTCAGTGTAAAGAATTTGATATAATCGATGACTAGATTTTCATATCTCTAGCTGATAATAATACAAAGGAAATCATATAGATTTTGATACAATGCAAATTTTCATATTCATACATGTAGAGAAACCCCCCACACACACACACCTGTCTGTCTACCCGTGTACCCATATGTTGCATTTACTATTACTATCATGAAAGATGTAAATTTGAAAATTCGAAGGGGAAACAAGGTCAATTTAATCTACAGAGGTAACATTTAAATAGCTGAACTCGATTCGAATTAAGTTGATACGGAGGTTTGTATGTTTAGCCCAGAACGAGGCTCGCCGAGTGGCTGATCCATAAATAGCGATTATTTTTCTCGTACCTGTATAAATTAGTACGTGTGTAATATTTAGTATTGTCTGTACATCACTTACTGCATTTTGAAACCGAACCATTGCAGTGTGGGCTGTTTACAGCTCGAGCAGTTTCACCCTAGACTGGGGACAAGGAATCTCAACCTAGAGTTTAAGTCACATATTGGTCCTTTACATTTTTTTTTATCGATTAAATAAAAATATCGACACTAACCTGTTAATTTTAACATAGCGGCGTTTTAGTGTATTTAAGTAATTCATCCCTGCCCATGACAAAGGAGATAATTTCTTTCTGTTCGAAATATTCCCTTTGAAGGTTTAATATGGCACAGCGGCCATGTTTTACTTAAAAAATCGACAGTGAAAGATCAGGAGCATTTGTTTTATCAGCCTGTAGTCCTCTGAAAGACGTGTTTTCCTAGTTAGCTCACCTGAGCCGAAGGCTCAAGTTAGGTATCGTGATCACTCCCCGTCCGTCGTCCGGCCGTAAACTTTTCATATTTTCAACTTATTCTCTGATACCACTGAAGGGATTTTGACGAAACTTGACAGGAAGCAAGTGCTGAAGGTCCTTTACAAAGTTTGTAGTTTTCAGCCAGGGGTGGATCCAGGTCGGGCAGAATAAATCCCAAAAAGGTACCCTCTTTAAAAATCTTCTCCAGAACCGCTGCATGATTTGAAAAACGGATTATTTCTGAGAGATCTACATGGTTGTATGATTCAAGTTTGTACTTTTCATAGAAATCGGAATATTAATTTTTGACGCGTTTTGAGGTCTTTTCAAACGTTGTCATTTTCATTCATTTTTGTATGATTTCCTCAGTTATCTTGCATTCATAGTGATGCATTAAAGTATTTTACTTGTATATACTTACAAGTGAAGAAATGTTTTGTGCAAGAATTTTGCCGAAATTTGATTTCTAGAATTTTTTTTTTATGAATTTCTTAAAACAGCAATATTTATGTTTCTTGGCCAGATCAGCCTATATGCACATATTCTTCTTGGCCTTCTTTCCGCCACATTTGTAGATGGTTCTCAGTTGAACGATTGAGGCCCTTTTGGGTATTGTCGTATTGTAAACAGGGGATGGGTGTAATTGAAAGTTGTTTCCCTTTATCATCACTCTTTTGTCAGAAGAAAGTAATGACTACTCACATGTTTCGTAAGGCTTAAAGACCATGGCCGGCTTATATTGAACTATTTGAAATATCGTAAAATGTTCTCCAATTCACACATTATACAATTTAAAGACATACTAATCAAAACTAGTGCACACATACACTGCAATTAGTCAGAAAATGATAAAAAACAATGTGATACAAACACCCCTAATTAGCGATCGCACATGTACCGTTCACGACTGTTACATCGATACGGAAAGCATGTCAAACATGAATATACGTCAAATTATGGGAAGTATTTCATCTAAAACTGCAATTATTCATTTTTCTTAATAAAAATATTGTATTTCTATACATGTACCTTTACCACTTTCAAGTTAGATAGATAAATGTATTGGTATTCTCCAACCAGTTTGAGACTACACGATTGAACGGAAGTGTTATATAGATTGAGGTTGCTTCAGGTGAAATTCAAAGAAGGGTGGTAATTATTAATTTGTTTTCAGCTTCATTTCCTTCCTCAAAGCATTTTAACGCTCTATTTCTGTTCCTAAACGTATAGCACAATTTCTTTATCGATTCTATTTCTATTCATTTTCTGATTTTTGTGTCTTGTTTGTTTGCTACCTGTATGACAACGTGTTTTCTTCTTTGTGGAATTTTGGTAAACTCGGACCATCTCAATTCGTCCCCATCTCAACTCGTATCCTCTTTGGCTAAGTTATGCCTACGATTGACCGACTCGTAACCAAAATAAGCGGAAGATCATAACCATAGTTTTACTGATTTGTACACAATAACGTCGGAATTATGGCTACACCGATTACTTAGTTCTCAAGCACATAGAAAAACTACCCGGGCTCGATCATTTTTCTACGTAGGAATCATGAATACCCATTACACCTTTTCCGTTTGTTCCATTCCGTACAGTTTTGTCGGAATAGTTAGTGTTCATATCACGTGACCTCAGCAGAATGTCGGGAAAGATCATTTCCGGTTTCGTAATATTTACATTGACAACATTTAATGACATATTGTCTCAGTTCTTTTCCTGGGATTTAATTGCTGATAGATGTTGGAATCCTTTCTTGTAGACTACAAGTGTCGTCACTTCCTTGTAGGCATCCAGCACCGCATGGTATCTAGATTCCAGGTCATATATATAAGATAAAATGTTTAACTGGAAGTTCTCTAAAGTTGCATACTATTATGACAAACGGTAACAGAAAGATTCAACTCCAAAAAGGTCATTGACCCATACCAAAAGGAAAAATTACTCGTTTTCAAGGTAACCCAGGATTTTCTACCATAGAAAAATAACCCATATTTTCATAATAGAAAAAAACGTGGTCCTGTGTCACAGTAGGTGTCGGCACGTTAAAGAACCCTCACTGCTCAGTGGCCGTAAGTGCCGAGCATAGGCCAAAATTTGCGCATTCGTCAGCTAATCAGACCGAGGCTATTTCAGAATTGTACTAGATCAACGGACTTTATAAACATCTATGCACATTCGGGGGTTCTAAATTTCTTCGTTTTCGAAACCAAAATCAAATCGCCAAAAGCTCGAAAATTGTAACGATCCCTTTACCTTATAATCCTGGCGAGATGTAGTCTCGTGAACCATTTCTTGACCCTGACACGTTCAAATTTTAGGTAATAAGTAATAACGACATTAACTTTACACTGACAAGACTAATCATTCTATCTTGTTATCTTGTTCTATCTTGTTATCCTACCTACGAGTATCCAGTGGGGAATATAAAGTTTTTCCCCATAAAAATTGTCTTAACCAAAATTGAGTAGAGTCATCCGCAAGATAATCAAATGGTTAATCCGCCTGTCACGTTTTGTGATTTGGACAATACCTCTGTCAGCGAAGTACTTCTGAAGCCAATTCATTTCTACAGATAGTTGTATGTCAATTCAATACCAAAACAGCAACAGTATTATTACCTTGGTGGTAAATACATGTATACCTTCATTAATAATTATACAATCAAACAGCCAATGGGCACGAATGAGTTAATCGACGGGCACGAGTCAGCTAAAACATGGGTACGAGTCAACCAATTCACTTAGATACGAGTTGTGATGGATACGAGATGACAATAACCCATATGTTGAACTTGTTCATCTGAGATTGCCTTGAATACTACGTAACTCCGTTTGTATTTATTGTCGTTACGAGTAAAAATCATTTTTTAATCTTCAATCTCAGATTTCTAGAAAACAGAGAATCACTCAGTAGCGTAATTAATAGGAAGATAATAACTTCATATAAACATTTTGCAAAGCATATTGCCATTTAAAACAAAATAAACAACCTTACTGAGCGTAAATCGCCGGCCATGGGCCTTTAACACACAGATTCCCGAACAAAAACTATTTTGATAAATTGGAAAGATTATCTGATAAAAGGATGTATGATAAACCTTTTTCTTTTTCACCGATATCAGTACAGGTGATTTTATTTTTATGGTTTGTTGCTTTACAAAATCTACTTTTTCAGTTAGCCTTATATTTTAATATGACTTGGTCTATAGCAAAAATTCGGAAAACGCCATCACAGATGTGAGAATCTTTTTATGTATTTTAACAGATTGTTTTTTATATTTGCAGAAAACAACATGAAGCGTCAACATTTTATGGTCGGGGCATCAGTGGTGCTAAATTTCGTGCTAATTGGAGTATTATTTTCACATTCGACCTACCACAATAGTAAACCCTGTCCGGATGTTTCCAATTCAGAGATCCGGCAGATCAACTCTCAGTCACATATCAAGGTGAATACAGTGTATGAGGATAACGGGAAAAAAGGTCTTGCCAGAGATGTAATTGATAATTGGAATGGAAATGTTCAGAGTCGGTTTAACATGCCAGAGGATCAGGTCGCTGGGGGAGAGCAAAGAGCCAAATTTAAAAAGGTCGAAATCCATTCGGAACATGAGATCAACATAAATGGACCAGAACAGAACGAAATTTTGGATCTTGCCAAAAACAACCAAATGGATAAATTTGACCAGAAAGATAGACGCATTCAAAATCAAGGTCAAAGTTTTGACAGTCAATTACAAATTCTCCCCGAACAGAAACAAATAAATAATGTTCAAAGTAGCCAAAATTACAATTCTAATAAACAAATCAATAATGCTGACCAAAATGTAGCTGATGTAAAAAGTCAAATAGGAAATCAAAATAGTAATACAATAGTTACCTCCTCACAGACGAAAATATCAGGAACACACCATAAAACCACACATATTTACTCATGGGATAAGCAATGGAAAGAATCCGATATCTGCACGTCAGAAAAAAGTTCCGGATTCAATGTTGCAACACTTCAGACTCAGTCCGGCCCAACTCCAATATATATATACGACGAAATAAGTGACAAATGGGTTTCTGCAAATCTGAAGAAATATGGAAGTTGGGAAAGGGAAATTGCCGTATCGATGGTGGAAGTGTTTCGCCGATTTCCCGATATGGCTCTAGTAGACATCGGTGCTAACTTGGGTGTCTTTTCTCTTGAAATTGCGAAACTTGGTCGTCGCGTAATCGCCGTAGAGCCACTTGCATCAAACATTCAGAGGTTATGTTCCTCTGTTAAGGTAGGGGGGTTTAACAATTCCGTGACTATGATATATAACGCCGTATCAGAAAAACACGAGAAAGTGACGTTAGGCAAAGATTTAAACAACGTTGGTGGAACGTTTGTGAATAAAGACAATGCACAGAAAATAAGCCAAAGTGTCGTGTCCGGCGTTTATGCCGGAACTGTTAACACCATTCTATTGGATGATTTATTGAGTCTTCCTATTACATTGCCAACACAAGTGACCATGAAAATAGACGTGGAAGGATACGAAGTTCACGTCATAAAAGGCGCTGACAAATTTTTTGAATCAGTAGACGTAAGGGCGGTTTTTATGGAGTGGACGTATAGTAACAATCCCGTCATTGTAGAAACAGTATTAAACTTTATGAAAAAGCATAAAATGCTTCCCTATGATCTCTCTTTAAGAACCAACTATATAAATCAAGATTTAAAACATTGGCCCGGAACTATAGTATGGCAAAAGCAATCAGGATATTGAAAATTCTTTTTGTAATCAGCAAATAGGTTGTTGCCAGTGACAAGTCAGTTCAGCAGTGACCACGTGATACGGAAATTCACTGGCAAGCTAGAATTGAGTGTAAACTGGAGGTATTCTGTCCAAAAAGTTGTGAGAATGAAGCCCGTGATGATGGTACTGCTCAGGGACCAGTAGCCTGCTATGGTGTGATTTCGTCTTTAGTATGTACCACGGCAATATTTTTTCCTTCTGTTTGAGAAAAACGCCCAACAGCTGATGAATGATTTAATGAAAATCTCACAAAATCCCATTCGTTATAGCCGAAATCCTGCCTTAGCCGGCTACTGGTCCCGTCCTAGCCGGTTACTGGTCCTGCCATAGCCGGTTACTGGTCCTGTCCTAGCCGGTTACTGGTCCTGCCATAGCCGGTTACTGGTCCTGTCCTAGCCGGCTATTGGTCCTGTCCTAACTGGCTACTGGTCTCCGATTAGTATAGCATATATCAACAGATGCGCGTTCAGATGGTTGTGCAGCATTTCTGGTCCTCAAATCACCGAAATAAATTTTCATCATGCCAATGTTATCATATTTTATGATATTTTTTGTTTATATACAGAGAAAAGCATTAAACTTGTTTGTTACCTATGTTTTTCTTTCTGTTGTGATAATTGATTATCTGTAATAAATGATCACAAAGATAATGACTGTGGGTAGCCGAGCGTGCTTCTCGGCGATCATCGAGTTTTGATCCTCGATCAGATTGGTCGGGGAATTATGCGAGATGGTATGTTGGACACGTGGGTTTTCTCCCGGTACTTTGGTTTCCTCTTTCAGTAGAAACACACACACACCAACATCAGAGCCAGCAAGAAACATTAATGTGTTGTATAACTTCTGCATTAATTATTGTAAAACAATTGGATGTTTAGGGGACGACCATTTGATTAAGAAGGGGCGGGGGCTGGCAAATTTTGACGAGTCAGATTATTTATTTTCATACTTTCGCAGGACAAAATATTTATTTTCAAGCAGACCAGAGACAGATTATTTGTATTCATTTTTTTCGCTATTGTCATGTGTTCAGAAATGTAATGTATTGCAGTGTTGAATCTAGAAATATTTCAAAGCGGGAGTTGAGGGGGTAACATAAGTGGTGGTCTTTTTATAGAGGTACATTGTACTTAAATGGTATTATTGGGGGCAGCAGACGTACTTTGTGTCCAGGTGGTTTTTATATACAGGTAGTCACTAAAGCAGGTTTTACTGTACTATTCGTTTGTTTTTTGTTTTTGTTTATTGTTGTTTAAAGGGTGTCTTCTCACTTAGCCAACATTTTGGATTTCAGGTACATACAGGTAATAAAATTCATGTAGGCTACGTGAGACTTTGCCGTTGTTTTTATTGCAATTATTTAATTGATTGGGGCCTCTTCCATGGGGACTATACAATTATTCCAGGTAAATCTGTCAATCTGTTGAGGATTATTTCATATGCAGTGGTTTAATAGAAAAAAAAATAAATATATGTATAATATTATTTTTATTTCAGAAATAATAATTGTTCTCAAGCAATAACATAAAACAACAACATATCTTTATATTAAAGCAATGACATTTTTTAAAATCAGCACTATATGTATATATATTTGTCTGCATGTTATTACATTATTATATTAAAAGTTCATACATGAGCACTTCTAGTACAATATGAAATTGTTCATTCAATCTAAGTGAACCAAGTGAGAAGCACTATCTGCAAATTCCATTAATGTTATTTCTCTACGTTGAAATCTTTCTTTGAGAAGTTGAAGACGGTGTTCCATTTGTCTGAATTTTCTTTTAGAGGCACGCTGTTTCCCACCTGATCTTATCTGAATAATCTTTGCCTCATTTGATGCCTGTATGCTGTGGAATAATTTGATGGCTAGGAAAATATTTGGGTGTGCATGGTGACAAAGTTTGTTGACTTTACTGTGCCATCCCTCAACGTTGTTGGTAGTTCTTGGACCATTATTGTCGTAGTGGTTCCATGATGCGAGTGGCTGGCCTTCGACCCACATTTCTGTTATATAATCTGTGAACTGTGTCACGGCATCACTGTTGTCTGTATTGTCTTCCAGGGCTTGGAACCACACATCCTCAACTTGTGGAATAGGCACTAACGGTAACACTGCTGCACGTCGGACTAGTTGTTTTATATTGTCATTTTCTTTGTATGGTACCGCTAATCCACAGTTCTGTGTTTTCCGCCAAACACATTGTGCATAGTGAAAGAAACATCCTTTCAAACTCACATTAGGAAATACTGTTGTAATTCCATTTCTAGATGCGGTCTCAAAATCCATAATGACACATTCTGGTGCAAAATTTAAGTCCCTGGCTACAAATGCATTTTTCAGGTGGTTGAAGAATGTTGAGTATGTTTCCTGTGTTTTGTTTGGTAGCAACGCATACACTAAAGGGAATACTGTATTTTCCACGAATCCATGTAATGTGTATAGTTGGTAGAACATCCCAGGACATGAATAAAAGGTGCCATCACCAAACACTGTTTGTGAGTTGCATAAAAGTTCTAAGTTGTTGTCTGTAGCAAACACTAACATTCGCTGATGTTGGTTGTTGGTGTTGTCTATCAGTAGAAACCGATCACCGGCTGGTGTGTTTTTGAAGTTATCGTCAAGGTCTATTTCAGCGTGAGTTGTTGGTAGCTTTGGAAACACCTTAGAACGGCTTCTGTAGAGAGCAGCTTTACAACTTTCAAAGGTGGGGATTTTCTGTATCATCTCATTGACATCATCGTCAAACTCATTATTGCGAAGACTGCCTATCTCCTCATCATAAATGGAAGGTATTGGAGACACTTCTTCCCTGCAACGCTTTTTTACTTTATTAATAAAGGCTGCTGCTGCCAAACCAATGTTATCTGAGTCGTGGTTGTGGTTGTTGTTTACAGTAACAGGTACATTATCTAGTGTTGTCAGAGTAGCAGGGCATTGACGTGAGACGCATCTCCAGTAGCAACGGTCGTTGCGTCTAGTTTTTATTGAATATTTGTAACCATTATGGAGCAAATAATGACCACCACGGCCATTTTCGAGAAAGTCTACGTGTACTTGAGCGTTAGCCATAAGAACTGAAATGATAAATCTGCTAGTTGGCCCAATATTTATATACTCTTCCATAGCATCCCAAGCTATAGTGAGTATGCATTTTTAAAGTACATGTAGAGTGGTGCAAGCTGAACATATCTCATCTTTAATTATTTTAATTTATATTGATTAATTTCAATTAATAATAATTATTCTCAATTAAGATTAGCGGTCATTTTATTTCATTAAATCTTTTGGACAAATATTAACAATGATTAATGTATTATAAAGCACGAAATAATTCATACAAAAAATATTCCAACTATTTAAGTTTTATCTTATTTTAATGTTTCTTATTTATTTGTTTTATAAATCTAATTTTATTTACAGAATTTAATAATTAAAACATTTATATTTTTATATTTTAAAAAATAAAGATAATTTATAAACTCTTTTTGTATAATTTTATAAATACTAAATTATAATATCAATATCTTTTTTTTCATTTATTTTACCCAATATAAATGTAGCCCTTTGGGTGGCCTCAATAAAACAGTTATAAAAACAACATTTCTAAATGTTATTTTAACACCCCAATTTCCTATGTTGGCCAGGTGAGACTATCAATTTTCAAAATGTTGGCTAAGTGAGAATGAACCGTTTAAAGTCCCACACAAGAATCTGTCACTCATATGGAGACGTCACCAAATGCCGGTGAAGGGCTTCATATTTTGGCCTATGCTCGGCACTTACGGCCATTGAGCAGTGAGGGTTCTTTAACGTGCCGACACCTACTGCGATACGGAACCTCGAGTTTTACTGTCTCATGTTCATGATCAATGTCTTTCTATTTAAAAAATAATATTTGTTATCAAATGTCCTTCAAAAAGTTATAGGCCAGACTATAACGTGCAATCATCTTTATACACCTACTGTGATACGGGTCCTCGGTTTTTACTGTCTCATCCGAAGGACAGGAAACCGACCTGTCGCCGACTGGACTCGAACTCACGATCAGGAGTCAGGTCGGCTCTGTACTATTCAAAAGTGTTATAAAAATACAAACCCCAAAGGATATTGGATTATTTTGAGGTAAGATTGTGATAAGGAATCCTTAGGAATGTAACACGCTATCCCATTTCAACAAGTTGGAAGTCTTAACTGGTATTTGAGGGCCTCTGTGGCCGAGAGAGCAGAGCAATGTGCTTTGGAACCATGAAGTCTCTCACTTCTGGTCAGCGCAGGTTCGAGCCCCGCTAGAACCCAAGCTGATTTTTGTGAGAAAGTTTTCCAGTTTACTTCCGGAAGGCCGATGGTCTCTTTCCGGGTATATTGCAACCGGGTTTTCCCTTCCACCAATAAAACCTGACCGCCCCCCATATAACTGAAAAATTGTTCAGTTTGGCGTAAAACACCATAAAAAATCATATTCTGGTATTTGATCAGTGTTCAACACAGAAATGGATGGAGACAGCCATTGTAATAAGTACTCAACCAAACCATGAAAACAAAGTTTAGTATTTTATCCCAGTTTTGCTCCTGAAAGACAAGGCTTACACACAAAAAGATAAACATATCCTAAAGGAAAAAAGTCATTGCGTATACCAGTCCAACGTTTGAGGCAATATCCGTGAAAAAAGAGAGTTCATATGTGCTATAGTGTATGTTTACTGTACTTACCGCTACGTGACAAATATTTTTCGTAAATTGTTCTTTGTGATTAACGACATTTCTTTAGTTTGAAGTTTAACATAAACTTCCGGTATGTATCGTGTACTCACTTTCTGTTACCAGGAGTTTTACCAAAAAAGTGAGAAATGATGTTCTCACCTTTAGATTTGATTTGATTTGATTTAAATACTGGTGTTTTATACCGCACTCGACTGTTTTCAGTGTTGAATCTAGAAATATTTCAAAGCGGGAGTTGAAGGGGTAACATAAGTGGTGGTCTTTTTATAGAGGTACATTGTACTTAAATGGTATTATTGGGGGCAGCAGACGTACTTTGTGTCCAGGTGGTTTTTATATACAGGTAGTCACTAAAGCAGGTTTTACTGTACTATTCGTTTGTTTTTTGTTTTTGTTTATTGTTGTTTATAGTCCCACACAAGAATCTGTCACTCATATGGAGACGTCACCAAATGCCGGTGAAGGGCTTCATATTTTGGCCTATGCTCGGCACTTACGGCCATTGAGCAGTGAGGGTTCTTTAACGTGCCGACACCTACTGCGATACGGAACCTCGAGTTTTACTGTCTCATGTTCATGATCAATGTCTTTCTATTTAAAAAATAATATTTGTTATCAAATGTCCTTCAAAAAGTTATAGGCCGCCATTGTAATAAGTACTCAACCAAACCATGAAAACAAAGTTTAGTATTTATCCCAGTTTTGCTCCTGAAAGACAAGGCTTACACATAAAAAGATAAACATATCCTAAAGGAAAAAAGTCATTGCGTATACCAGTCCAACGTTTGAGGCAATTCCGATGAAAAAAGAGAGTTCATATGTGCTATAGTGTATGTTTACTGTACTTACCGCTACGTGACAAATATTTTTCGTAAATTGTTCTTTGTGATGAACGACATTTCTTTAGTTTGAAGTTTAACATAGACTTCCGGTATGTATCGTGTACTCACTTTCTGTTACCAGGAGTTTTACCAAAAAAGTGAGAAATGATGTTCTCACCTTTAGATTTGATTTGATTTAAATACTGGTGTTTTATACCGCACTCGACTGTTTTCAGTTACATGTGGCGACCAATTTTTATTGGTGGAGGAGAGAACCCGGCCAATTACAATGTATGCCAAACCAGAAAGAGACCATTGAACTTCCGCAAGTGAACTGTTAAACTTTCTCCAAAAAATCACATAAGGTTCCAGCCAGGCTCGAACCTGGGCTGACCAGCAGTGAGAAATCTCGTGGTTCAAAGATTTTGGTAAAATCACTGGAAAAGTGAGAACGTGATGGTATGTATGAAAATTGCCATATGTGTTTTTGCCATACTAGTATATATGCTGTACAAGAAAATAAACGGTATGCAAACCATATCGTTTACCGTGACATCGCCATAATGTATTCATACGCCTTAGAAAGATATTTAGATTTAAAGACTCTGTTCTGGTTAAGCATTCCTGTGATGTGTAGAAGAAAAATAATCAAACTACATGTACATGGATGTGTTGAATGGACAGGGTAATATCAATCTTCTTGTGTAGAGTCTGGAGATCCAATCCACGGATTGGACAACCATGTCCCACTTATATTAAACATACTTTTACCACTTGGATTGAGATTTCCCTGTCCAGTCATCACAACCATATACAGCAAAACTCGCTTATAACGAATTTCAAGGGACCTTCTTTTTAAATTTAATTAGTTTGTTATAAAGTGATAGCGAAGTGGGCGGAAGGGTTACAATGCAATTCGTTAACGAAATCACTCTCAATTCTAGCTGAACAGGAACTTACCAGGAAGTAAAAAGAAGACAAAAACTTTTTGTTTCTTTTTATTTGCACAATTAAATTCATTAGAGAGTATGCTGCCTACTTATGCTCGGCTAAAAAGTCAAAGATTTACTTTTATTTTAATTATAATCAATATCACTAAAATAAAAGGAAATCTTTGACTGCGTTATAATACTATCGTTTGTTATAGGCAAAAATTCGTTATATAAATTTCGTTATAAATTTGTTTTTCTACTAAGAATATATGGAGGTGCAGTTGGGGATGATTTATTGATGCGTTATGTGCACGAATTCGTTCAAACCGAGTTCGTTATATTCATGTTTTACTGTATAATACAGTTCATATAACTTGGCGGGGCGGGGTAACCTTTTGATTATCATACGGATGTTTCTACTCACTTTTCGGTTATGACAAACTTCGGGCGTTAACGGGAAAACCTTTTGATTCACATTCGATACTCGTAGGGATGGTAACAAAAAGAACGACTACTCTTGCCAGTGTAATTATAATATCGTTATGCTTTATTATTTAAAATTTAAACTCGTTCAGGTCAAGGAAGGGTTCATGAGATTTCACACCGCCCGGTTATATGGATTTTACAATGATATTCTATTAAACCTGACCTTCCCAGTCTGTCGATTTTCAAGAAAAAGTTCAAAGTGGGTCATTCTAATATCTTATGCCACCAGATTTCCCGTATGTCAAGAAAAGTACGAAAGTCGTGGTTGATATAAATCTAGTTAAAAACCGATTCATCATCTCTCTCATTCTCCATTATTTTGTGTGAGAGATGTACCAGGTTAAACATCATATGTGAGTGACCTCGTAGGTGTGTATTGTTCGACCACTGGAAATGCGGATTCCGCGATCTTGAAAGTTTCCCGAATGGTAAAGGGATGTAACTCATTTTTATAACCAAGAAATCATCAGTCTGCAGAATTCATTCGGGTCATTTGGTGATTCGATCTTATCCAAGGTTATGAAAGGAATTAATTTCACTACTTCTGGATTTGTGTTCATAATGTTTGTATCCATTTACCATTCGATCGACTTTCAAGATCATCGAAGCCACATTTTCATTGGTTGAACACAAAACACCTACGGGGTCACTAAAATATGACCTTTTGTCGTGTTTCGTTAGATCACTCACGGACATATCAGAAAAGAGGAGCGATCGTATTGGTATTGAATTAGATTGGCTTGATTTAAAGATCCAGAATTATGACATTTCTCGGCCGGTGATTCTCTAGTTTCTGTGAGGAATTGGTAGTATGAGATTCGAGTTAGTTTATTCGATTCCCTACTATAAGCGAAGCATATTTGCATTTTTTCACTGTATTGAAATATTTCCTTTTTATTGTCTGTTTGAAGTGAAGATGTTACCAATATTATATAGGCCAGGAAGTTATTTGTTTGTCTGTTTATTGTTGTTTAGTGTTCCACTCAAGAATCTTTCACTCATATGGAGACGTCACTAAATACCGGTGAAGGGCTTCAAATGTTGGCCTATGCTCGACACTTACGGCCATTGAGCAGTGAGGGTTATTTAACGTGCCGACACCTATTGTGACACGGGACCTCGGTTTTTACGGTCTCATCCGAAGGGTAGGAAACCAACCTGCCGCCGGCTGGACTCGAACTCACGACCTCACGATCAAGAGTCGAGCGCGCTACCGACTTAGCCAGGTCGGCTCAGGTCAGGAAGTACTGTACGGCTTTATTGCATGATTCTGGTGTTTACAAAATCAATCAAAAGGCATAAGTATTTTCAAGATTTATAATAAAATACAGTGAGTTCTCGATAAACTGCCACATTTTGGTATTTAGAAATTATGGCGGTATATCGAGTTTGGGGATGAATTTAATTTCGGCATCTTGGGGGAAAACATAATTATCGTTCTTTGATATCAGAAAACAGGAAAACAGTTCAAATTAAGTTATTATCTTCATTTACCTTCAATTCTTCTTATTACTGTTCCATGGCTTTACACCGGTGTTCTATAGCGACCATTTAGCAACTCTATAGACTACGAACACCTGTGGCGATATATTGACAAAACAAAACATGTTTCTGTCCGTATCAACAGACTACACGCGACCGTTGTAGCGGATGTATTCAACGTGATTAGATCGTCGTAAAACCACGGTCCGGAATCGCTATGCAATCGGATACATTGTTCTATTGAGGTCGTCATTACTGTTCTAATACAATGCAGAAGTTGTTTAAAAAGCCTCCATTTGATTTGTGGACCAATGCGAGCACCATTTACTCGGATTGGCTGATGCCTTATGAATAATATTCATGAGCTACGAGAGAATTTTGTCGCATGGAATCACGGGTAGGAAAGAGCATAGCGATGTGTACGCAAATTTATAATTCATTCCGCTTTTAACGACGCCATCAAATATTCTGCAGCCCTTTTCACAAAAAATCTTAAGATTATTCTTAAGATAAAATCTTACGAGTATCGTAAGATAAATCTTAAGTCATTTTCATAAAAGCTATCGTAAGATTTAATTTTCTCTTAAGATTTAATCGTAAGATAAAATCTTAAGTTTTTCTCTTACGATTTAAGTAAGCATAGCAACGACGTTTCACTTTCGATTCGCATGCGCATACAATTTTTCCGGTAAGGCGTCACATGTATTTTAGTTGATGTATTTGCACTGAATATAATCCAGAAAAAAAAAATATTTTTGGTGTAAATGAAATTCAATCAAGTTTGAATAATGATTAAATAAAGTTTCACAAAGCTCTACTTATTTTTTACTCCAGCCTTTTGAAATTACACAATACTAGCGTATTTGTTTGTGTTTTACATGTATTATGTTATCTAGATCTATACGGCATCAGTAAATTATATGTTTATAGGCTATGTTTTTGTGTGTGTTAACATTTTAAATTCTTTTTCGTAATTTAAATGTGTGTGTTGAGTAGGCTTCTCGTTTGCGTTTTTTTAGATATTCATACTGCCAGGTGTTCACTTTTAAATTCATAAATTTTAAATTTATCATTGAACTTTACCCAATTTAAAATTGTTTGCAATATAAACAGTACTTCCTTCGTGAAATACCTAGTAGTAAATTATTTATACGATATCGTGTGTTTATATTTTTAGATCTAATTGTATTTCATAAAAATTTGGTTTTTTACATTTATTTTACATATCCATTTAGATACACGATTATACTAAATTGTTATAGAATACAAGCCTTAGTGAGGATGTTTTAGGTTTAAAAATTTTTGAATAAATTGTGAAGCAATATTTCATTTGAGACTATGGGTCACGCACCTTTGAAAAAATAAAGCTGGAAATTCGTAAGCTTCCAGACTCGATCTAACGACAAGTTCGGTGTCCCATTGTTAATCTCAAAGGGATTATTTTCACAGCAAACGGTCCTATAGGGTATCCTTCCCTGGAGGTGGTGTAGTTTTACAAGTTTTGAAGTTTTTAGACACTAAATTATGACCTGTTTGTCCTTCAAAGTATCACATCGCATTAGCGGATATAGAAAATTTGTAAAAGTGGTGCCGATGGTGACATGGGATTATTACTTTTTAAAAAATGTCGTGTACAACTTTTATATCATGTATATCTCACCAGAGCTAAACCGAGAATTTAAAGGGGGCATAAGTCTTGATATTGTTGCTGAACGGAGCGAGTCGGGAAATTTCTGTGTTTTTTTAGGAATCTAGAGAAATTGAAGGTTTTACACCTATTTTGTCAACTATAGGGATCGCATTTCGTAAGGGGATCGGGGGTTTACGCTTCCAGGAAAAAAAAGAAATTTAAAGTCCATAGACGCCTTTTTCTACATTCAGACGCGACAATATGGCCTTTGCCTGATAATCCGCTAATAAATCAAATTGATTATCGTTCTCAAAAGAAGATAACTGATTCAGCAAAAAAGTGCAATGTTAAATGTATATTAAAATCGGAGCAGAAATTCGACCAAGTAGTCTCAAGGATTTTTTTTATTTTTAACTAAGCTTTGAGAGCCCTACCGTCCCTCTAAATCCGCCGATGCAATTTAAATATTTCCTGGCAATGAGTAAACTCGACTTCATTTGAAACACCCCTTATCAGCTTGGATCGACCTGTTACATGACGTCAGAGTGCGTGACTTTAAGAACGCTAGGATTTGGTACAGATGTAAACAATAGTGGCAGGGTTAGCAAATTTTAATTTTCTTGACTAAATCTATCATTGTAGATCTATTAAAGGATTGCAAAAGGTATGCATATGTTATCATATCATGACAACGATATAGGCCTAGATTTCTATTCTAGATCTTTTCTGATTCACGGATTATGTGACGAGGACAGTACAATATGGTAGCCTAGATCTTTTGTAGTTTCAACACAAAGTAATCGATCTAGTCCTAGATTTATTAACCTACTAAATACAAAATGCCCTCAGGATATGGGGAGGAATTTCATGATATTTTCTGTGTGCCTTTCAATTAAATCTCTTGTTGTGTCTGCTAAGTTCACGATGCAGTGCCTCGGAAAAACCTAACGGCTGGTCAATATTTAGTGACTCGTCGATCTGATCTATACTCACATTTTATTGTCAAAAATACGTTCTCTGCGAATAGCTATTCTGTTAATCATATCAAACAACATATCAGATCATCTTTTTTTTCTATGGAGACACTTACGATTATATTGATAAAATCTTAAGAGTAAAAATTTCTCTTAAGTGTGGGTGATAGCTCTCTTAAAGTTACGACAAATTTTTATCTTAAGAATCACTTAAGATTTTTCATGCAAACCATAACAATCTTAATTTTACTCTTAAGAGTAAAAGTTATCTTAAGATTTTTTGTGAAAAGGGCTGCTGGATAGTAGTAAGGGGGTTGTATACCTTCAAATTTGACCTACATTCGCAATGACGTCATGAAGGTCATTGATCTGAGGGTTGTATACCTTTAAATTTGACCTACATTTTGTGGCGATGTGATGGGGTTTTCCGTGACCCGAAGCAAGTACATACGTTGAGGGTATTTCACAATCAATGAGGTCATTGACTTTAACCGTCGTAGGTGTATTCGTAGAGTTTATTTCACAATCAATGCGGTCCTTGACTTTGTTATCGGTACAGATGCATACGTTAAGGGTATTTCACAATCAATGAGGCCATTGACTCTAATAGACCAGACGCAGGTGCATACGTTGTAGGTATTTCACAATCAATAGTCCAGAAGCCGTCTGAGGTCAGCTCGAGGCACAGGAGGCCGAGGCCAAAACTATATCAATCATAGGCGTCGGAACCGGGGGGGTGATGGCTAGGGGGGCTTAGTCCCCCACTTTTTGCAAATATAGACATAGGACATAGACGTTTCTGGCGTGTGTATGTGTTTTAAGTTGGTTTAGCCCCCCCCCCCCCCACACACTTTCAATTTGATTCCGACGCTGATGTCAATGAAATAAAATCTAGTATAAACATGTGTCTATATCATATTTAATATATATAATACAGAAAGGAGTCCAACTGCCGGCGAGATAAAAATGTAATGTATATAATAAATATGATATAGACACATATTTATACTAGATTTTATTTCATTGATATAGTTTTGGCCTCGGCCTCCTGTGCCTCGAGGGTCGTTTGAAGTCAACCAGAACGCCCTACTATTAAACAGTTGCTAATTAAGCCGTGATTTTATCAACTTGTTTAAATGACTCATTTCATGGTTACTATTTAAGGATTTTTGTTTTATTCATTTGCATTAAACTGTCATTTATTTGGTATGTAAACAGTGAGTATATACAAATTTATTCATGAATATTACTCGCTAATATGAAAATATAAGAGATTCATTAATTGCACATGTGCTGTTTTGTATTATGTACATATCTTATATCTTCTCTACACGGATGCAAATTAGTTTAGAAGAATAAAGTAATTGTCAATTGTTGGAATTAACGTAACTTAGAAACCGCTTCACTTTAAAAATAATGTAATTATATAGAATAAAACAATAATTATGATGAAAATGACGTGACTGATAATTGTTTTATTTTCGTCATAATTTAAAACATGGGGTCGTGGAAAGTTTAGATGCAAATATAAATGGTCTCAGAGTCCGTGCCCTTAAGCAATTTTCCCATCCTGCTGACATGAGCGTCTCTTGTGATTTCGTATTGTAAGATAAACAGATTATTGAAGTATTGTGTAACAGATTGATTTTTTTTATTGATAAATAACCTGTCTCCCTTTCATGGTGAAAAATTCTATAATAATATGACCGCCCCCCCCCCAAAAAAAAAAAACCCCAAAACCCCAAACAAATAAAAAACAATGAAAACAAATCCAACTAAACAAATTATAAACTACCGTGATTGTATCCATAAACGCACAAATATGAACCGGGAAAAGTGTCATTGATACAGTTTGATTAACAGATAAATTTATCTACTTTGATGTCAAGAATTCTGTCAAGCTTGGGAATATGCACAAGGAAAAATAAATAAAAGAAATAAATTTGTATCAAGTGGAGACATCAGCGGGTATGGCGTATCATGCGAGAAAAAACGATGAATATGTTGATTATATATTCATTCGTATGAAGATCATTATGTCGTTAACAACGAGCGAATTTTGTGCAAAAGTATATTCTAGGAGAGATGCGATAAAGCGACATCTCAGAGTCCAGGTTCTTCATGGAAGACATCATTGCCACGTCAATCACATATAACACCACCACACAAAACACCACCACATATAACACCACCATCACTACCACACATTACACCATCACATATAATACCACGACCACACATCACACCAACACTACCACCACCACAAAATAACCTATTTTCCTATATCGAGAAATCTTTCCAATTTCAACATCCATTCAAAATTATTGTTGCGGGGAAATCAGCTTGGATAAGAAACTTATTATTGTGTAAAGATGAAATTATCAGTCCCCCACCGAGAAAAAGATGGCAACTTCTCTATAACGAATTAAAAGCTAGTGTCCCAGACATAACATTTAAAGAAGGTTTACCAGAGGAAAGTGAGGAGCTGACTAATCCAAGTGAACGTACGCTCAATATAATTGACGATCTTATGAAAGATGTCACATAAGATAAAAATGTTTGTGAATTATTTACCGAGGGAGCACATCATCGTAATCTGAGCGTTAAATGTATTTTGCAAAATTTGTTTAACAGTGGAAAAGATAACAAGACTATGAGCTTAAATAGTCAATATCTCGTTTTGTTTAAAAATCCCAGAGGCCAACAACAGATTGAAACATTAGCTATGCAAATGTATCCAGGGCACAGCAAAAAACTACAAGATGTTTTGGAAAGTCAACTATATTGAAAGTGACGACGACAGGATGTAATATTTTAATTAACGAGGTGTTTGATGACCTTGTCGCATAGTACCAAAGAAAAGTACAGCAGCTTACGAAAGAAGAAAGGTTAACCCAAAAGGATTCCCGCCTGGAAGCATCAGAAACATTGATGTCAAGACAGAGAGATCCTTATTTCTTAAGAAATATAAAAAACTGAGCTTACGCGAAAGTCAACTTCATCTCCCCATAGTGAGAGAAATAACTTATCTACATGATACAAATGGCACAAAAACACTCAGTCTGGACAATGTTATAAGCAGTGTTCTAAAAACACTCAGTCTGGACAATGTTATAAGCAGTGTTCTAAAAAAGCAAATACGAGTTTGATCACATGTTCAAAACAGAGGAGGAGAGTGATGCGATGGAAGATGATAATATGTGTGAGTCAGAGGATGAGAAACACGAGGATGTCATCAACATATCAAAGGATGACTAATATTGTAAAATCAATATGTGGTTGGTTCTCCGACCCATGTTGACCCATTGAAGGGGAAAATAAATTGATCTACTAACTCGACGTTTTTGTTTGTTTTTATTTATTCACAAGATGTGATGTAACTGAAATATTCCGTAAATCAAGACGCAAAATCTAATTTCGTTTCAAATAAGTTTAATAACAAATATTCATGCATACTACTAATTACAAATTTATCGTATGACCGTTGGTCCTTAGAGAAAAGTGTATAAGTATGAGACAGAGATTATTTTAGACACAGTCTTGCAACTATGAAAACTAAAACACACAGCTCACACAAATCAGAATTATCTGGTTGAAGTTTTACAGATTTAAAATTGCAGTATACACTGTTATTGTATATAAAGTTATCGATCTCTTGATAATATGTCGGCGGTTTCCCTAGACTGTCGAAGAAATCTGCTTCATTGGGACCGTGTTTGATTAATGAGACCCAGTGCTCTCCGGGAAATGGTAAAGGTTGTGAATTGAATTGATTATAAAAGCACTAGGATAATGCGACACGACTTCCGGCAACGTGTTACTGGCATACACGCCTACCTCATATCTCGTAACAGAAATCGATTCGCACAATGTCTAAGAGCTGTTTCGAGTTCGTGGTTGAAAGTAGTTGATGTCACTTGATTTGTCGACTTCCAGGAGAGAGGAAAATGTAGCAAAAACCAGGACGTCGGCGGCTTTCGTTGTTGCTTGTTTGAATTTCAGCTCATGTATGGTAATTCCCCGTTGAATCATGTTTAAATAGTCTTCATTAAGCCCACATGGATTCATTTTAAATACGAAAAGTGTATATTCGCTGCCAAGGTTATCTCTATTGATGATTAAACCGGTATCTCTATTACATTTTCCACAGGCTTCAAACAGTCGAGCGAAAGCAGAGGCATAATTTCCGGCCGAAAAATTTACGGGGGTCAATTCCATCTGTTTACTGTGGTTGAGTAACACATCAGGGTCTACTCGTACTTTAGCAACTTTGTACACAACATCCAGCAATCCTAATTTGTATTCAGGGGAATCGGATGCGGACATAAACACGAAAGGTGCACTGGATCTAAAGAGTTTGATGTAGATATCCACACCGTTGATATGGTATCTGTCTGTGTCAAACATGTCTTCCATCAAGTTCCCTTCCAGTTCAAAAGTCTTATTTTGCTGTGTGTATCCACCTGGAGACTAATCCGTAATTAGCTCCATTGTAAGCATTTGGGTCAGCCGAATTCCCTTCGTCTTTGAAAAATAATTCTGATTGCTTCTGTGATCGTCGGTCCCACTGAATAAAATAGCCTTCCACGGGTAATTATTGGTATTGAACGAGACCAATTTGTTGTTTAGATAGACATCCATTTGAGAAAACATGCTCTGTAACGACAAGTTCACGAGACCAACATTTTCATTAGCTGTTAATACAGAACAGTCCGCTTTTAGAATTCGTGCCTTCACATATAGTCTGCTTCTTTTTTAATTAATATGCTCGGCTCCCGATCCAGAAACTACTTTTTCAATAGGTGTGTCTGAGACTCCTATACTGGATATTGCTCTCGCTTCAGTGAAGTATACATTTTCCACAGCTACTGATATACTACATGACAGCCATTGGGGTCACTTTGGAGATATTGCTTTTATATTCCAACTGCGAAAGAGGTCTAATTGGTATGACATATGATTTGTTACTTTTCCTGCCTCTTCCTATTTGCTTTGTAAGGATTGAACATTTTTTCGGTCAGGTTTTTGTAAAAGGCCTCCTAGATTTTAGGGTCGCTGACGTAGGTCTGGCTATTCATCATAAAACGTAGGGAGACTTCTTAAAATGAAGTGTTACGCAAAGACTGCTTTCATTGATTAACTTGTAGTATACAGACATGCATTTTATAATAGATACTCATACAATTTGTTGTATTTTTTTGTTGTAAATCCCGTTTGGGATTCGAAATTGTTCTTCATGTCAAGACCATTGTACATCTAATTCGTCGTGTTCTAATGGATTATTAATTGGTACTTCTTCATTTTTACTTGTTAAAGGAAACTGGTGAATAGGAGTAGGCTACAATCAGTTTTATTTACATCTGCAGTAGCTATAATCCTTGTAATACAGTCCATAATTTCAGAATCCCTTCCAACACTAATGACAAATAATCCTGCGACTGAGATAACAGTATAAATCATCAGGACAATGGCAATAGATTTAAAGATACAGAAGTGTACTTTAAAGTTCTTGCTTATTTTTCTTTTCGTTCAATTCGTTGTCAGCAACTGCGAACGTGTCGATATTCGTGGAACTCTCGAAATGTTTTCCATAATGTCCTCTCACAAAGACGGTCGAAAATCTTTTGGCGTTGGATCTTACAACTGATGTAAGTAGTTATAGGCAGCTCCATGGTGCGCAATTTGAATTTTGCCGCTATGGGGCGCCACCAGTGGCGCTGTTGATGACGTCATCAGAATACTGGCTTCTGATTGGTCAATTCAAATGCGCACCATGGAGCCGCCTATGACGTCATAACCGGAAGTGCGTCATACCGGAAGTGAAGTCATACCGGAAGTGCGTCATACCGGAAGTGAGGTCATGTTGTCATGGCAATAAGGAGAAAGCGCCAATCGTTGAGTTTGGGGGCGTGTCTATGACCGGAAGTGGAAAGGTTGTGGGGGCGGCCATCTTGGCTAAGGAGCCAATGAGAGCCTTCGTTACAAGAGGTTGGGGTCACGAGAAGTCACGAGAGGTCACGTGAGTTCCCGAGAAGTCAACGGTAAGAGAGAGAAGTTGGGTTTTTCCAGTTTTGAGCTGAGAGTGAATCTATTTTTAGAACCGAAACTTTGGGTTTTTTCCAGTTTTGAGCTGAGAGTGAATCTATTTTTAGAACCGAAACTTTGGGGTTTTCCAGGTTTGTGAAACTCGTAGTTGGTGGCGCCACCGTCGTTAAGAGTGTGCGAGTGCACATGTGCGAGAAGCGGTAGGCCGAGCCCGTCACTGTTAGTCGTCGAGAGTTCTGTTTCAAGTGCACAAGCGCGAGAAGCTGTAGGCCGAGCTCGACTCAAGCTTGTACTAAGACTTGTAGAGTAAATGTATAGTGATGGGTCTAAACCATATAGTAATAAAAATTTCAAAACACTCACCCTATGCTGGTAGTGGTTTTTTCTGACGATGTTGACTCTTCGAGCTGCGGATCGAAATGAGCTCTCAGAGGTCTAACTGAACCTATGTCATGTGACTTTTTTTTTTCTATTTTTAGTGCATGGAAAATAATTTTGTCCAATCCAATAAAAAATGAAACACTCACCCTATGCTAAAAGTAGTGGATTTTTCTTATGATGTTAACACCTCGAGCTTCGGATCTCAAATGACTTTTCACAAGCATGAACTGAACCTCTCTCTAGTCACATGACTTACTATATTTAGACTTTATCTAATGAAGTGAATACATCATAACAAAAACATCTCATAGAGTTTGTGATAACTATTACTCCGTCTCATAGTTTCTCAATGGTGTTTTTACACCCTATAACTCTTGTACCTTTTGTGTCTACTTTGTAACTAGTACTATGCTTACACTAGTATTTCTCATTCTATATGAAAATAAAACGAAATACAATACATTCTAGTTTTATGGACCTATAAAACATAGAATATAAAAGACTATATAAATGTGATGATACCTCGTTTGAGTATCTATACAGTTCTTTTCTTTTTATTATTAAATACATGTCTACAGTTACCGTACTTCATTTTAGATTTGACAACGGAAGCTTACACACGGAATGGCTAATTTACCAAACTTTGATTTATTGTTAAATGAAAGACAAGAACAGGCGAGAAGTCAAAGACCAGGCTCACCAGAGAGATCAACGGGGTGATGGATTTAATGCAAACAGACAACTCACCGATTATAGTGATTACTATGAAGTAGAACACCTGAGTGAGTGTAAATCACGTAAGTTTAAAACGGCTTCGAATGTGTACCAGTCAAATTTAAACATTTTTCTAAAGATGCCATACACTTGGTATCAGAGGTAATAGATCATATGTTGACTTCTATTAAGAACAAACTACAGTGTGAAGATCGGGATAAGATGAGAGTCAATATACATCATCCATCTTTAAAAAGTGAAGTGTGGGTAGAATTTACGGATGCTAAAGACCTGAATGCTGATCTACTCATGGAGAAAATTGAGAAAGTGCAACAGAGTAATGAAAATTTTAAAATCGAAGATGGGTCTACCACCCTGTCAGTAATCCATGTCATACAACCTGTAGGTAGTGGGGGTGGAAAAACGAAAATATCATCTCAGTGTTGATAAAAAATCCATGCTGAACAAGAAAAGAAGTTTGATACAGATCAAGAATACAGACAAAACCTGTTTAGGCTCGTGCTATTGTAGTTGGTCGTTTTCATTGTCAGAAACCTGGACTGGAGATGGAGACAAGTACAAAAACTGGCAACGCTATTGGCAAAATTTGAAATATGGTGATGGCAAGTAGACATACTCTTCAACGACGAGAAGCTCATGCCTTAATGCAACAAGCTGGATGTGATCCCCAGCAAGAGAGTGGACCTGAAGAATGGCAACGTTTTTTCAAACTGTGTTATTACCCCACTATCGTTTGAAAATATCTAACGAACTGAATACCAATGCAAAAACGATTGGCATTAAATGTACTGTATAGTGGTTGTAGGATCGGGGGCCCCATTCACGTCTTATACGATGATCACCATTACGATTGTATCGTATCTATGCCTGGACTCTTGGAATGTAATTACTATTGTGACCGTTGTGATGTGGGTTATGATCATGTAGAAGATCACCGATGTCCTCAATGCTGCTTTCGTTGTTTTGCACCGTGGCCCTGTGACAATACGATAAAACCTATAGAATGTAACACTGTTGTCAGGGGGACATTCACATCGACTCGGTGTTACGAGAATCATTTGAAGCCTTATAGTAGTAAATTACAACCACTACTCCATGTCAGCTAATGACTCGATGTCCCACTTGTCAAGTATGGCTGAGTAAGAAACAATTCACACAACACTGTTGTCAAGAAAAGAAGAAAAAATGTCGCCATTGTAAACAGATCGTGGATCTAGATCATCGCTGTTTTATACAACGGATCCCTTCTCAGGATGAATCATCTTCACCCCCCTTATTACATTTTCTATGATTTTGAGTGTACCCAGGATACCGGAGAACACAAACCTAATCTATGTATTGCTCATCGTGTATGTCCCCAGTGTACATCGATGATTGGTGTGAGCAATGTAAAACCATGGAAGATCATCGTATTACATTCCGAGGTCCCACGACACTCACTGATTTTTTGACTTGGTTATTTCAAACGACCGTGTATGATGACATACATCAAAGGGAGAAACTTTTACATGATGGAGCTATAGCTATTGCTCATAACTTTTAAAGGGTACGATGGACAGTTTATTTTACATCATCTGGTACATAATGCCTGTGAAAAACCTGATGTGATCATGAACGGTTCTAAGATTATGTCTATGACGGCTGGAAACATCAGGTTTAAAGACTCATGTAATTTCTTGGCATTTCCTTTAGCTTCGTTACCTAAAGCTTTTGGATTGACTGAACTCAAGAAAGGCTACTTTCCGCATTTGTTCAATACAGAAGCTAATGCTGATTACATTAGGGTATATCCCCCAGCTATGTGTATTACAACCCAGAAGGTATGAAACCTGATGTCCGTCGTGATTTTGAAGCGTGGTATCAAGACCAAATCAAAAGGGTGAGATTTTTCATTTGCAATGCGAATTAGAAGAATACTGTGAATCGGACGTGACTGCTTTTGCGACAAGCTTGCATGCATTTCCTAAGCATGTGTTTGAAACTAACCGATGTGGACCCCTTTGCTGAATCGATTACGTTTGCCAGTACGGGGAATATAGCCTATCGTCGCAATCATATGCAAAAAAGATACGATTGGTATCATACCTCCGCGGGGATATCCTTCACCACGACAGTATTCCAACCCTAGCATTACGCTGGTTGAGTTGGAAAGAACATGAAACTGGTCAAACGATTAGACATGCTCGTCAGGGAGGGGAAGTCCAAGTAGGATCTTATCGCGTGGATGGTTATCATGAAGACTCTTGCACCATTTACGAGTTTCATGGCTGTTTTTGGCACGGATGCCCCTTGTGTTTTCCTAACTTAAAGCAAGAGCAACACCCGTTTCATCCTTCTTTGATGTATGAAGAAGTGTATCAAAAGACCTTAGAGAGAGATCAGTATTTACGTCAACACTATCAAGTAGAAACGCTGTGGGAACATGACTATCGTCAAAGGTACAAGACGGATCCACAGTTTCAACATTTCATTGATAAAACGTATGAGGAGTTTCCCGATCCGTTAGTTCCTAAAGATGCTTTATTTGGAGGTCGAACGAATGCTACTCGTTTGCTCTGTGAAGAAGGAGACATTCGTTACGTGGATGTATGTTCTTTGTACCCATTTGTCTTGAAACATGGGACTTTTCCCATTGGACAACCCAGACGTGATTACACATGATTTTCAAAAGTCTAGATCAATATTTTGGACTGGTAAAAATGTCGAGTTATTCCCCTCGTCAGCTGTTTCATCCGTGTTACCTTATCGGTTTGCAGGAGGAAAGCTACTTTTTCCTTTATGTCGTACTTGTGCTCAACAAGGAAATCGAACAGGAGTTGGGTATGAGTTATCGATGCTCTCATACGAATCAAGAACGACGTTTGTTAGGTACATGGACAACGTGTGAATTGAATAAAGCTATAGAAAAAGGTTATGTGATCGATCGTATCTTTGAAGTATGGCATTTCCCTGATCCCTGATCAGTCCAATACTTTATTTCGTAGCTATATTGATCAGTTTCTCCAGATTAAGCAACAAGCTAGTGGTTTTCCTGCTTCCTGTCAAACAGTAGAAGATCGTCGTCAATACCTCAAAGAGATTGAAACGAGAGAACAAACTGATCATACGAGAAGAAAAGAATGTAGAGAAGAATCCTATCTTACGGACCATTGCTAAAACTGTTTCTGAACTGTTTGTGGGGTAAATTTGCTCAACGAACTAATTTACCTCAGACACAGTATGTGGAGAGTTACGAAGCATTACAACAGTTACTTCAAGATGATACTCGTGATATATTACATTTAGAACTGATTCCAAATGACGAAGGCCATGATGAGCTTGACATGATGCTGGTGAATTCAAAACAGAAGGATGACTTTGATGAACCCCAATGGTTTTAGCAATGTAGTGCTAGCAGCCTTTACGACGTCTTTAGCACGGTTACATCTCTATGCCACCTAGAACGTTTGGGAGAACGTGTATTATATTTTGATACAGACAGTATCATTTATCAACACGATCCAACAGCAGTGGAATCCTACAATCATAAACAGTTTAGGAGGATGGACAGACGAATTAGATGGCGATTCTATCTTATCCTTTGTCTCGGGAGGTCCTAAAAATTATGCGTACAAGACTCGTCAGGACAAAACGGTGTGTAAAGTCAAAGGAATCACTTTTGATAGTCGTACCACTTCTACAGTCAACGTAGATACATTGAAACAGTTGTTACGTGGTCAACAAAAGTGATAGTATCGTACCCTCATAAGATCATGCGAACGAAACAACATAAAGTCAAAACACAGGCGATGACTAAAGAAGTGCGTGTCGTGTATGATAAGAGACATCGCATTGAAAACTTTTGTACTTTACCTTATGGTTATTGAATAAAGTTTGTTTTTGAGTAATAAAATGTATGAAACTTGACTTTGGTGTTGGTGTTGATGATATAAAACAGAAGACAGTGAAGGGTAGGGGTTCATTGATACAGTGTGATCTCAAGTACACGCATCATGGCGACTCTCGATTCTAAAGATCATGGTAGTTTTTACATGACTTTACTAGCGATGCTAGTTTAAAAGTCTTTCCCGATAATACCTTAACAGAATTAAAATACTCATTTACCTCAAGCTTTAAAGTTGATGGATAGTGAGTGGGAAGTAGCGTTGAGTGAATTGATCTTCCCCAACTTAATAGAATCGATAACATCCGATGAGAATTACATAGATGTCCTGGTTCCCCTTCACGTTCCTTTGGAATCCGTCGTGACACCTAAAAATCCCCAGGACCCCTCTACGTATCCTAAGAAAAAGGAAATGAAATATCGTCAACATGAACGTTTTTACTGTAGAATTGATAAAGAAACACGTCTCGTTAGATGATCCCCCGAATTTGATCATGTCATCTCTAAAACTGATACGAAATCGGGGATCGCTTTTGTAGGAAGTATTTGGAGACTTAAATTTCGTTCGGGCTTTATGCGTCTCCTGCTGCTTTAATAGAAGAGATGAAAGTTGGTTTTTCTAGAGCCTTTCAATATGTCATTGATGGGATAGAAGATCTCTCTCATAAAAATACTATTAAATTCAGATATGACGAAGCTTTAGATCGATTCATGATTGAGTTTAAAGGCCGATCCATCTATTCCGTTCCCTTTTTAATACGTTTTCCAAGTCTACTAGGTTATAAGCTTGGCTTTGAAGCCGTTGACATGAATGAGGAGATGACGAAATGGGTCGATGTCACACACATGCCAAAGTATCCACCCGATTTAAATATTGGTATGAGTGGTATCTATGTCTACAGTAACATTGCCGAAAGTCAAATTGTAGGTTCACAATCGTTACCGTTATTACGTGTGGTCCCTTTTCAAACGGGTCAATCGCTCAATCATCAAAATTGGGAACACTTTTCATTACAATTATGTGGGTTTAAATAAAAAGTATTTTGATACCATTGAAATACAATTGAGAGATGACATGGGACGTAAAATTCATTTTCTAGGAGGAAAAGTGATTGCCAAAACTCATTTTCGTCGTGTCATTTAAAATGAAGTGCAACACAGGACTTGGGTCAGTTGATGACCGAAGAGTCATCGTGTTTCACATCTTGTATTATTTATCAATATGAATCCGACGAAAAGAGAAAATGGCATGACTAAAGCCGTAAGAAAAGAAGATATGAAAAGACGAAAGGGGTGAAAGGGGGAGAAACAGAGAGAAGAGAAAACAGAGAGAAGAAGAAGAGAAACAGAGAGAAGAAGGGAAAACAGAGAGAAGAAGAAGAACAGAGAGAAAGAATAGGGGAAACGATGGAAGGACAGGAAAAGATAGAAGGAGAGAAAAAAGTCAGAAGGACAGAGAGATGAAGGAAAAGAACAGAGAATGAAAAGAAAGAGGGGACGTCCACGCAAAGTATCCGTAGAGAGAACAAAAGAACAAAGAGAAGAAGAAGAAAAGGGACAGAGGGAAGGGGTGAAAAGGGGACGACCACGAAAAGTAGAACAGGAAGAAATACCTCATGATATTTTAATGTTTCTACGACAATGGTTAAGCGATTGTCGTCAGTCTCCCATGTACGGTGACACTTTTCATTTACAATTAAATGATAATAATGGCAATCGAGCAGGTATGATGTATCATGTGCATAAAGAACAAACGACCAGTAGCATGGGATCCTTTTGGTCATCATGTAGACGTACCGATGATACAATTTGTGTTTCAGGACAAAAAACGTAGAAAAATATGATTTTTTTAGTTCTGATCTAAAAATAGATTTTATGGACTTATAAAAAAAGGAAGTGAGAATGCACATCAGGGACCATTCACTCTCAGACACGATGGAAAGAACATCAAGTATGGAAACTTTATTTTCATCGACGATGGATGCTAGTCAGACCGTCACGGATAGTGCTCCACGAACCGAGACATGATGGATAGTGTACCACGAATTCATCGAGTAAGAAGTAGATAGTGTACCACGAGCTCATCGGGTTGAAGTGGATAGCGTACCGAGAGTCAATCTGATAGAAGTGACAAGGACTCCACCTTCCGAAAGGAGACAAGGTGTGACCACTTTTAAACTAAGACCTGCTACCGACAGAGGGTTATCGTTTCATCAGGAATTAAGAATACCTTTAGCCTTGCCTAATTTTTGTACGTATGAATCCAGGTACCTGACGTTTAAAGATCATTGGCCCAAATATCTACCGGGACCTAAACAGACAGAATTAGCCAGAGCAGGATTTGTGTATTTAGGGAACAGTGACCACGTTCAGTGTTTTTCTTGTGGCATCGGTTTAAAAGATTGGGAATGGAGCGATAATGCTTTTACAGAACATCGACGTTGGTCTAAAGATTGTACTTTCAGTCAATTGCTGATATAACAAAAAACAAAAAAACCCTGTGTGGAGCCTCCCTCTGGAAACATCCAAGTGGCTGACGGGAACGAGTCTAAAAAATAGAATAAGAAGAAGAAGAACGGCTATAAAGTAAAGTGAAGTGCAGTGACCAAAACATCATTTGAATCAGTCATCAACATGAGTTATCAGGCTTGTCACAGACGTACCCAAATTATTCACCTAATATTACACCTTACATAGAAGGGCCGATGAGTTTGATGAAGTTCTCAAAAACGTTAGACCAGTTGCAAGAAAAACAAGAAAATGATGCGACCCAGGGAATGTTACGTGATGCCTTGCTATCCACATTTACAGAAAATGAGGGAAGAACTCACGACTATTACAACTACTCTGAAAGAATTGAAGGATAAAGTACAGCCAGGAGTCAGAACAATCGTATATGGGGTACGAATATAAACCTACGCCACAGACTCATCCTTGTTTCATTTGTGGTGAAATTGGACATTGGTCTCCTAGATGTCCTAAGAATAACGAGTCGGCAACAACAACAACAACAACAGCAACAAAAGTAGAGCCTGAGAACAAAGTAGAAAATCGATCTCGTCAATCGGACCAGTGTTATAAATGTCATCAGTCAGGTCATTGGGCTTATGAATGTCCCGAACAGACTTCAACAGGGGCCAAACGTAAACTCAACTTGATGCTCAAGAAGGGAGGCAAAGCCACCAAGAAAGGGAAAGTGGAAACCGAACAGCAGTGAATGTTTTTTGGAATTGTTTATCGTGTAAATACGTTTAGTGTCACAGCGTCAAGGAATCCGAACCGACCGATCTAGGACAAAAGCTAACGTTCTTTTGCTCCGTGCTGTATGGGCAAGATCAAACCGTAGTAGTGAGACAAAGTGACTCAAAGTTTTTGTGTATGAACGTTTTAACATGAAGTTAATGTTTTCAAAGTTAATGTTCTCATAGTTCATTCTTATGTATTGTACATAGTCACAGAAAGTGAATCAGTGTTCTCAAAGTTAATGTTCTCATAGTTAATGTTCTCATAGTTCATGCTTATGTATTGTACATAGTCACAGAAAGTGAATCAGTATTCTCATAATTAATGTTCTGATAGTTAATGTTCTCATAGTTCATGCTTATGTATTGTACATAGTCACAGAGGGACGGCCCTAATCCTCTGTCGACTATCTAAAAAGTTTTTAGCGGGGCATTAAACTTATTAAAATTGAATCTGGTGTTTGTGTATTTATGACTAAAAGGTGTATACGTTTAGAGTACACTTAGAGTTTAAACCTATTGAATATAAGGTATACACGTTTAGAGTACACTTAAGAGTCCTGCTCTAGTATCTACAAGGTAGACATAAAGGAGTGATCTAATGTAAAAAACAAAACTACAAAACTATGAGTAGAAGGAGATCAAGAGTAAAAGTGTAACACTTAGAGTGAGATACAGAGAAAGAGATACAGAATAAGGGTATACAAAGGATCTGTGTTTTAAAACTGCTCTAATCAGTCATAGGTTTCTTTTCGTAAAAGTTAGGTGGCCCTGAAAAGGGCCGTTTGTGTTTTAGGCTTTATATGCCATGGGCATAAAAAGCATTTTGTCCGTTTTTTCTCTGCCGTCTTTTCTCTTTTCTCTTTTTCAAGCTTCACGAGCTCAATCCATTCGTCGATATTCGATAACCAGCCCACCTTTCTTCCCACTGTATCGGCACATATCAGCCATTCTTCTTTTTCTTGTACTTCGCCCCACATGTTTACACAGTCAACCATGATCAAACAATGACTATAGACTCTGAGACATACTCGGCAGGGTGTGACGTCACACGTCGCGTGAGCGTTTCTTCTTATCCTTCTTGTTGAACATCACTTAGTGAAAAACAAAAACCAAAATGGAGAGTATCTATACAAAAGCTATTTACAGAATTATTCTGTTACAACAGAAGACCAAGTGGCGTACAATGAAGTGTAATCGTTACTATCAGAGTCTACTGACGAAACTGAATCAGAGATGGAGGCAACTGAAACATCAGCAAACCTCGCAGAAAGTCAGAGATCAACTCGACCTGCAGTACCGACAGGGCTCAGAGTATTTGTCAGCTCAGTATGTTTCTACTAGAAAACAGATTAGAGCTAGTTTTCGTCAACTACAGATACCGATCATCATTGACGATCAAGAGAAAGAGACAGATGATCTACTGGAAGCAGAACGACGTTTACCTCTGAAAAAGAGAAGATGTTACTGTCAATATTAGTAACCTAACTAACGGCCCTTTTCAGGGCCACCCAACTCATTAGAAAAGTAATCTAAACTGTATTGAGATATGCTACATCTACTACTGTATAAAACATAAACCCTATCACTCATTTTATTGTGTCATAAACCCTATAGCTCATATTTTTGTCTCATAAACCCATTGTCTCATTTTATTATATACACTGCACATTCAGTTTAAGGTTTCTTCTCGTAAGATATAAGTGGTCCTGAAAAGGACCGTTGTTTTTGGCATATCTGCCATGATTCATGTACAGAATCTCTTTTTAAACGGCAAACACTTCTCATCCATCTGCTTACGTTTTTTCTCTTCTCTACCAAACCGTAAAAACAGAATTGAGAAGTACAATTTGTCTCAGGCGAACATCTTCTTTTTCCCTGATGAAAGTTCAGATCAATCTTTCGTAACTTATCTTTAGTATCACGAATAATCTGCCTAGTATCATATACAGGGTCGATTAGAAACAGGTTCGATTTCTTGATCCATAGTGTACTCCATAGTATACGCCATGTTTGACATTTTTTATTTTTATCACTCTTAGACTGATTTCTCCTAGGCGTCTATCACTCTTGACGTTTTCATTGGTGGGAATCACGTTGCCAACGATACATAGACCAATCATCAAAGAGGTCAAAGTTGACGATACGGAGTACGTCGCGTGCACTATACTGCTCATATAAAAAGCCGTGCGCGTCTCATTTCACTGCGCTTCATTCCAGAAGACAACAAACCAAAGATGGCACAGCCAACGAAACAAACTTCAGAACTTGTAATTGATACCACTCTCTTTTGGGCGAGTAAGCCCAAATACATTTTGGAAAAAGCTAAAGACGGCCAGCGACGAGTGGGAGTATTTTGAACAGCAGAAGGCCGGATGGGAAAGATTTTGTAAAGCTGCTGCGGCCCGTGCAGCAGCAAGAGAACGAGAAAAAATGATGTGTTGCCGGGCCTGCGGCTGCTGCTGCATGTAAGGGTTTTTAACCCGAAAAAAAAAACGGCCCTTTTCAGGGCCACCTAACTTACACGAAAAGAAACCTTAACTGAAACGATGCAGTTTTTGTATGTGTTATACTGTAGCAGTAAGTCTAGCCTATAGTAAGTAATTTATTTCTTGTACTTGATTGAACAAATTTTATGAGATAGAAATTCAAAACGAGGCAATTCTAAAAAATAGTAACATAAAAAACTTGAGAATAAGTTCAGTTAGACCTCTGAGAGCTCATTTGGCAGCCGAAGCTCGAAGAGTCAAACATCGTCAGAAAAACTCTCTCTGGGTGAGTGTTTATTTTTTTATTTTATATACAGTAGTACAAGAAATAATATAAAAATAATACAGATACTATTTTCACTATCTGAACTTTGATACTTGTTGAAAACGACGTAAGTGAACAACTTCATACTTTACACTTTACTACTTGTGTCACTTTGTCACTTTGAGACATCATAACTTAGAACGTTGCACACGTTGCAAACTTTGAAACATGAGAACGGTACACACTTGATCACTTTGACAAACTTTGAAACATGAGAACGGTACACACTTGATCACTTTGACAAACTTTGAAACATGAGAACGGTACACACTTGATCACTTTTGAAACTTTGAGTACGTTACACACTTTCATGTTCTATAGTTCTCACTCCTGCCGTGAGATTAGTTAGTCCCTGAAAAACTAGATATCCCATGATTCCATACCAAAGATGGCTACCCTTCCTAACTTCCTGTTTCGCTACCCACCCACCCCTCTGGTTTAATGCCTACAGCCCATAAAGAGTCATCACCCCTTTTGTTCCACCCTATAGTCTATACAGAGTAATCGTCCTTTGTTTCATATATACAGTCTATACAGAGTGATCTCCCTTTGCCCCATCTCTACAGTCTATACAGAGTAATCTCCCTTTGTTTCACCTACACAGGCTATACAGAGTGATGTGTCACCTATAGAGTCTATACAGAGTAATCTCCCTTTGTTCCACCTATAGAGTCTATACAGAGTAATCTCCCTTTGTACATACTCTACAAGTCTTAGTACAAGCTTGAGTTCAAGCTCGGCCTACCGCTTCTCGCGCTTGCGCACTTGATGATACACAACTCTCAACGACGGTGGCGCCACCAACTACTAGTTTCACCGACGGTGGCGCCACCAACTACTGGTTTCACAAACCTGGAAAAACCAAAAGTTTCGGTTCTAAAAATAGATCCACTCTCAGCTCAAAACTGGAAAAACCCAAAGTTTCGGTTCTAAAAATAGATTCACTCTCAGCTCAAAACTGGAAAAAACCCAACTTCTCTCTCTTACCGTTGACTTCTCGGGAACTCACGTGACCTCTCGTGACTTCTCGTGACCCCAACCTCTTGTAACGAAGGCTCTCATTGGCTCCTTAGCAAGATGGCCCGCCCCCACAACCTTCCACTTCGGTCATAGACACGCCCCCAAACTCAACGATTGGCTCTTTCTCCTTATTGCCATGACAACATGACCTCACTTCCGGTATGACGCACTTCCGGTATGACCTCACTTCCGGTATGACGCACTTCCGGTTATGACGTCACAGGCGGCTCCATGGTGCGCATTTGAATTGACCAATCAGAAGCCAGTATTCTGATGACGTCATCAACAGCGCCACTGGTGGCGCCCCCTAGCGGCAAAATTCAAATTGCGCACCATGGAGCTGCCTATAACTACTGATGTATTTATATACTTAAGCGCAATTATCCGTTAAAAACATTTACTAGTTCAGGCACTACGTTCGATGAGTCGGAGTATTTTAACACTTTATGTCCTGATCAATGTCCTACGTCAGAGATCGTCTGACTAGTCGCTCACATTGCATTCCATGGATAAATTATGTGTGTAAATACCATATCCAAAACGACAGACGTTTCACGGAGTTACAGTAAAAAAAAGCAAGTGCACTTTAAACATATTTCATGAGACATGATATTTATGTCATCGGAGCTTCTTCTTCCAGTCTTCTTTGATCAATACATAAAAAAATATGTTCACATATTCCAGTATTTTATTTTATTAGGTTTTACGTCTTATGACAAAACAATGTATATCCAGGGTATTCCTGTTACTCCCAATTTTATATTCTCTACTGCTGGACATCCTAAAGACATTTAGTTTTTGGAGAAGAATAGGTGACAACATTACTTCAACTCGATCAATTCTCCTTTTAAAATGAGCTCTATCTATAACATATTATATCCATATTCCATTCTTTTCTTCATAAGGGATCAAAACAACATGTACAAAATAACATGTCATTAAAGTGAATTTTCCTTTGCATTTCCTTCTTTTTGCTATAAGTATTTTCTCCAATTTCTGTATATTTAATATATGCTCTTGAGACCCCCGACTGTCCACAATGTCATATCCTTTCTTCATTTTGTCAATAAATTCTGCAATACAGTCGTCTTTCCTGTCAAACCAGTTACTTTCTATTAATGTCCATGTTTCCTTTCCCGACACCTGGACTTATCGCGTTTGGGATTCGCAATTGTCCATCATGTTGAGACCATTACACATCTAATTGTCGTGTTCTAATGGACTTGAGTTTCGATTATTGATTGGTACTTCTTCATTTTTACTTTATCACCCGAAGCTAGAGCTTTCCACTTATACTGTATACCTTGCTTACTCATGGTCAAAATGTAGTCTGATACAATACATAGCGTATTTATAGCATGTTATTGTGACAGTAGACTTGAATGCGATTGGTGACTTTGTAATGTTTATTACTTGTTGACCCACATGGCTGTTTGGACTGGTGATCCCAAACGACCCTCGAGCTGACCTCAGACGGCTTCTGAACTATTGATTGTGAAATACTTTCAACGTATGCACCTGCGTCTGGTCTATTAGAGTCAATGACCTAATTGATTGTGAAATACTCTTAACGTATGCATCTGTACCGATAACAAAGTCAAGGACCGCATTGATTGTAAAATACACTCTAAGAATATACCTACGTCGGTTAAAGTAAATGACCTCATTGATTGTGAAATACCCTCAAGGTATTCCCTTGCGTCGGGTCACGGAAAACCCCGTGACATCACCACAAAATGTAGGTCAAATTTGAAGGTCTATAACCCTCAGGTCAATGTCCTTCATGACGTCTTTTGTTTGTTTGTTTTATTGTTGTTTAACGTCCCACTCAAGAATCTTTCACTCATACGGAAACGTCACCATATGCCGGTGAAGGGCTTCAAATTTTGGCCTATGCTCGGCACTTACGGCCATTGAGCAGTGAGGGTTCTTTAACGTGCCGACACCTAATGTGACACGGGACTTCGGTTTTTACTGTCTCATACGAAGGACAGGAAACCAACCTGCCGCCGGCTGGACTCAAACTCACGACCTCACGATCAAGAGTCGAGCGCGCTACCGACTGAGCCAGGCCGTCTCGCGTCAGTGCGAATGTATGGTATACACCCCCTTACTACTCTGGATGACATGAATCCCATTTAGAAAAGTAGATCCGGCGAAAGTTCCGTATCCGACTACAGTGCAATACGACGTTACGTAACTGTATGATGACACGTGCATGTAATGGATCACGTGCATGGACGTTTGTTAAAAAAAGAACGGCGGATGTCGGTAATGAATTAGGTGTAATACAGAGAATTGTAAATAACAGGGAAATCCGTTTCCTGAAAAAATGTGGCATTATTGCGAGAATGGCGATGAATCGAATGGAGATAATTCGAGATCTGACTGTACCAATACTGATAATAATTAATAAATTGGTTGTGTTAGTGTATAATACTAAATCAGAGAAGTGTTATACACACCTCTAACTGAATCAATATAGGGTTAAGTCTACTTTGAGCCAATCTCTTACACAGAGTTTTCGGTCCTTGCACGCTGGATCAATCTCTGTCAACGTCTAGAAAGAAGTCCCAAAACACATGGTCATGTAACCCAAGATGATCATAAAAATACAAATTATCAGTATAAAAAAAAAAAAAATAAAAAAAAATGAAAAAAAAAAAAAAATAAAACCAAATTACTCAGAATAAGGATACTATTTAAAAAAATATAGTTCCTTTATTAATAATTCTATCCATTTTAAAAAGTATTTTCACCTCAAATATTATTTTATTCTACGTCAGCACTAAAAATATGCAAGAGCAAAATCTAGTGTATATTTATATTTTGCAAGAATCTGGAAAAATCGAGACGTTGACAGAGATTGTTCGGGAGTGCAAGGACCGACAAACTCTGTGTAATATATTGGCTGTGAGCGCTAACATGTTAGCCGTGAAAAGGTTGACATTATTTGTTTATTGTTGTTTAACCCCCTTGATGCCAAGAGCATGTAATTTTTTTACAGTGCATACGCCATAGATATGTTGCATATGTTACGGGTGATTTATATTCTGTGTTCCTTTTATTAAGAAAAAAAGACACAAAAATGTCATTATATTGTTATTTTATACATTTTGAGAAACTAATATGTTTTTTCAAAGAAGATTATCAGGTAGCATATGCGCAATGACGGCATAGATTGGACATCCACGTCGTTGTTTAATTACGATTATAGCTTTAGGGACGTCATATTATGCAACCTCATTTAATCAAGTCACAGGCCTTATAGAATGATTAAATTATGTTTTCTTAAAAACTACTGGTATCATAAATTGTCTAATTTTGTTATTTTCATGAATTAAAACAATTGTCTGATTGTTATTTTATATATCAAAACATTAAAAGTTGCTCTTCGGTTCGGGTGAGCTCATCTTCATGGAATTTGTTGTGCACTACACCGGAAATACCGTGTCGCATGTAAAAAGAAATTGTCAAATCATCTGTTATAGTCTAAAGTTTACATTCTCTACTTAGGAACTGCATCATCGTCATGTCATCATCGTAAAGCCACGGTCCATGATTTTAATTATGGTACTAATATGATGCGACTACATGGTTGGTCATTCTAGTCATAATTAATTCCGAGCAGCAAGGCCAGTGTATTATTTTTTCGACTCCAGTGCAAATTATTTTCGTTCATGTGGAAATGTTTGCAGACATATGCAAAAATACGTGAGTGTAAGTACTCAAGTATGCAAATGTGGCACACGAACGTGTTTACTCGCGTAAGTGCAAATGTGGCACATAAACGCATAACTTTAATGACGGGTTATGTGTACAATGGCAAATGATTTTAACTGTAGTATAATTAATTAAATTCCGACAAAAATGATTTGATTCTGAGTAATAATGTTTCATTCGGAGTAGCAATGGCCAGAATAATATTTCTAAGACGGTAAATTTATTTCAACTCCAGTTCAAAGTATTTTATCGCAGTTAGAATACTCAATATTATGAGAATGGTGACCCACCCTATGCGACCCGTTTGAGCGTATGCGTATGCAAAACAGGGGCGTATCAAAATACGTGTTCAAGTTTGCATATATCCGTGTTAAATAAATGAAAGAAATATAAAGAGATCGGGAAGAAATATGTTTTTATTATTACATTTTTTTCATTCGCATGCAGATCCATAAATTGGTTGACACGCCCACACATTATAAGTTAAACATTTTAATCATGCACACTGAGACACCCACGCATTGCACAGGTAAACAATTTTACTTGCACACCATGACACGCCCACATGTACAGATTTTGAACTCTTTATTCTTCTCCATAAAGTCTCTGAGTATGGAATCTTTTAAAGCATTTGCCAATACACAGACCAACTTCACAGGTTTCACAATTAAAGCGTGTCCTCTTGTAACACACTGCACATCTTTTGTGCGTTTACCTGAACACAGAGTTTATGGCCGCGTCTTAATCAGATGATATTTAAAACACATAACAATCACATTCTTGCCGGATTAAAGCGATATAAGTAGTTTTTCGTTCCCGGACCATAATAGGTCGAGAGTATGATAAAATTCTGTTTCACATACATTATCAAACACGTATAATGTTGTAAAAGATCTTCTTTTCGAAGTTATTTGATGTATTAGAATTTAAGTTTGCCTATACCTTAAAAAAATACAGCCGGTATTCCAGATGCAATGACCTTCCCCCCATTCAGATAAAACTTTTTTTCCGCCATATCTAATGTACTCCGTGAGGCGGTATGGGAGCTCGGTCCTTTACGCCGAGGGAACTATGTTATAGGCGGCGATTTTGATTTTTATTACATTTATTTTAAAATACTGTACGTCGAGATTTTTTAATTTGAAAGTGTTATGTATTAAGTTAAAAATATAGGCGGTTCAATAGCTGTGTTATATGCCTGAACGCAAATCGGATGAATAATTAAATCAGGTCACTAAAAGAAAGTTTTCCAATCTTTATATGTTACCGTGAATTGCTATGTTTGACAAAATAAAAACAATAATTTAAAACCCCATCTTTTTAAAAATTTTTCCCAAATGCTGGATGGGGGGGTCATTAGGATTTGTTTATATTAAATAAAAAGTGAAAGATTTTGTATTTTAAAGATAATTAAAGTAGTAAAATTATGATCAGTCTTCGTTATTCTCCACGAGTAAGTTTTATTGTATATGTTTTTGAATTAGAAAGATTACACTAGTGACTTTGAAAATTAAAACTACATTATTCATTGGGTATGCATTAAATCCATATGCACAGAGCGTTCAACATAATTAATGCAACCATGTAGTATGTGCCATCGGGTTAATGGGGTTGACAACACTAATTCGGCACTTATCATAAAGTGTTAAAATAACTTTTCGGCTGAGAAGATGTGCGCTGTATTAGAAAAACAAATAATTTTTCCATCTGTAGTGTCAAATTAAGTAGTTCGCGTAGTTTACGCTTTCTGTCTGAGAAACTTTATATTCTATATTCATACGCTAGTATGGTAAATTTCGTAAACTTACGCGTTTTAACGAATTTTTATTGGTTAACAGCAAAGATCTATTCTTTGGGTCTCCCCTTCCCCCTCGGCATTTTCGTAGACTGGACGGTTATTTCTACTTCGTCTATGGGTACCTCGTAATATTCTATATAATTTTTCCAATGTCTTTCATATAACTCTTCGCTAAATCACCCGAGACGTTGAATATATTTCGTACTGATAACATTTTCGGGAATTCTCGGATGATTTGATGATGATGCGAAATGTATCACCGTTTTGCAACCCTCTATAGTTTTATCACCGACCTCACGAGTGCAACCAACTAAACGGTCTATATCGATAGGTCTGTCCCTCAATAGGACTACTCTTTATACTCGTCCGACCAGGTTGTAAACTTTTTAATCTCTGTCTCTCGGAAATTTCTTAGATCTAAACGATTAAGGTCTGCCCCCGGTGTAGACACTTTGGAGGGTCTTAAAAACGTTTGTTATTAAAATCGGGGGGGGAATCTGGGAGATCTAATAACGTTTCGACTATATTGGGCCCGTAATAGATCTCTCGGGCGGGATCGGGTAAATCCAATAACCGCTTGGTAGGATCGAGGTGCATGCGGACATGTTTTTAAATTGGGTGAATTTACTTTATGGTATTTTCAACTTTGCGACACTATACGATTGGGACACCTGTACGGCGAAAACGACTCGTTGCGGCATTTTTACCTGGGTGATCACAGGAGCGTGACGTTGGTCTAGGAAACAGATAAAATTGAAATACGCCGTGTTCATGTAGTAATCCAGTAAACACGTTATATTATCATCGTCTATATATAACGCCGAATTATTACCGGTGTAGTGATCACGTGACAGCGGAATTCCGGGAAATGTACACGGCGTCCAGTTCTCGGAAAAAAAGGGGGTCTTAAAAGTGGGTGGACATCAATACTACTCTCTATACATTGTATCTATATCAGTTAGGAGGTGAAAACATCTATTTATAATTTGAATATTCACATCCTTCACTGAAATACGTGTTATTTACGATAAATGTTGTGCTTGAAAAATAAACAACTGTTTGAAGATTAAGTTTTTCGTAAATAATATTTTGAAAAAAAAACAACATAAGCACGGGTTGTTGTATCTGTGACAACATTCTACAAAATTGAAAGTGTGTGTGGGGTGTGTGTGTGTGTGTGTGGGATGGAGGTTATCTGCTACAACACCGTGGCAGTAGATATCATTTATGGAAATAAATGTAATTGTGATTAACTTAAGTTTAAAGAAATAAGCTTTACTTATTTTGTAAAATTGATAATATATTTCAGAAACTGACTATATGTCTGTAAAAGAAGGTAATATATATATCCGGGCCTCTGTGGTGAGTGGTTAGAGCATTGCGCTTTAAAACATGAGGGAGCCTCCTAACGTCCAGTCAGTGCCAGTTCGAGTCCCGCTGGAACCTACGTTGTTGTTTTTTTTTTGTTGTGTGTGGTGTAAAACAACATTCAAAATTCAAAAATATACATAAGATAAAAGTTATACCGGTACCTATTATCTCTGACAGTACTTGTCATGTAAGTTTTATTCTCGTACAAATAACGACAGAGGTGGGGACTGCTGAAATAATTATCTACAACCACGTGATGGTATTTCCCGAAGAGGGGTCTCATTAGTTGTGATACGATTTCAAATCCTATACCATTAGGGTGTTGTCTCTGGCATGTTTGTGATAACCCTGTTGTAATAATGATAATAATACCAAAGATGGAATTTTGATAATAATTATGACAATTATTTCAGTAATAACTATACCAATTGAATACTCGCACGTGCTCTCTTGTAACTAGGTTATCTTTGTAATGAACTCGTAATAAATTACAATTACAGTCTTTCGGATATATACGAAATAAATTACATGTATTGCATGAAATTGTCACGTAAAAATTTCGTGAAACGCCGCTCCAATATTGCATTAAATTTCTTTATTTTCATTTGGACTTAGTGTTTCATTTGACTGTTGGTCAGTCTGAGAAATCTATCAGTAGGTATAGGCAGCGTCTAATGGTCTCCCGCGCCATTTGAATTGTTGCTCGCGAGGGGGCGCTATTTTAACGGTTTTTGATGACGTCAGCAGAAGTTACTGAGGAGGTGGGGGTCAAGTCAAATGCGCACCATAGACAGCCTGTTGACGTCAGAACCGGAAGTGCGGTCATACCAGAAGGGATGTCAGACCGAAGTTGAGGTCATACCGCGAGTAGGTCATGTTGTCATAGCAATAAGGTAGAAAGAAGCCAATCCGTTGAGTTGGAGGCTGTGTCTTATGAGCACGAAGTGGAAGGTAGTGGGGCAGGCCATCTTGGTTAAAGGAGCCAATCGAAGAGCCTCCCGTTACAAGAGGTTGGGGTCACGAGAGTCGCGAGAGGTCACGTGAGTTCACGTAGAAGTCAACGGGAAGGAGAGAGAAGCTGGGTTTTTCCAGTTTTGAGCTGAGAGTCGAATCGATTTTTAGAACACGAAACCTGGGGGGTTTTTCCTAAGTTTGAGCCTGAGAGCGTGAAGCGATTTATTAGATTACGAATCTGTGGGTTTTTCCAGGTTTTAGAAACTAGTAGAGTGGTCTGGCGCCACCCGTCGGTGAATCTAGTAGTTGGTGGCGCCAACCGTCGGTAAAGTAGTTTGTATCATGCACATGCGCGATGAAAGCAGTAGTGCCTGGAGCCCGTCACTGCGTTAGCGCTTCGAGAGTCATGTTTCAAGTGCGGCAACTGCGAGAAAGGCGGTTAGGGCCGAGCTCGAACTCACAGCTTGTACTATAGACTTGTAGAGTAAAATATAATAATTCAAACTCTCACCCTACTGCTGGTAGTGGTCTTTGTTCTAGAACGATGTTGTGACTCGTAGAGCCGTCCGGAGTGCAAATGAGCTCTCAGAGGAGTCTAACTGAAACCTAATACTCGTCTATCCATGTTGACTTTTCTTTGTTTCTATTTTTAGTTGCATGAAAAATAATTTTGTCTGATCACATAGAGAAAATGAAATACTCACCCTAATGCGAAAAGTAGCGGATTCTTTCTTCTGATGAGTTAACACCTCGAGCTTTTGAATCTCAAATGACTTTTCACAGGCTGAACTGAAACCCTCTCTCCGTCACATGACTTACTATAGTTAGACTTTTATCTAATGAAGTGAATACAACAAAAAACACAAAAACACACAATAAAAATTTAATTTGAATATAACCGACTATATAGGTGTTGTCACTATTTTTTTAACGCACCGCTACAGAATAAGACAAGCCCTGCATATCCTTTAGTGAAAGTTCTTTTCGAAGAAGTTAGGTGGCCCTTAAAAGGGCCGTTGAATGTTTCTTGTTGGAGAGAAAAAGTCTATTGGTCCATCTTCCAGCAGACTTCGCAAGTACCTGAGGTCCATTTCCTTTTCTTCTATCAGTTTGTATTATTATGGCGTGTGCCAGTGAACCCTCAAAATCACACTGTCGCCATAGCATGATCCACTTCAAGGCGATCTGTGGTACTCGATCACCAGCGCTTTGACGGAGGAGGTATTTGGTAGTGGTGTCCTAAGGACTATAAGGTGGTGTGGTGCAAATGGACAGGCTCGTAAACGCGGGACCTACGTGGAGTGGCGCCCTCACAACTATCAATCTCTCTCTTCGTCGACGAACACCGATGAATGCTTCTACGTCAAAATAACTCTCCGATTGGACATCTTTAAGTGGTCCATGAGGTATGAACTAATACAGAGACTCAGGGCAGCTACTAGCTTATATAGAGTGACTGGACGTCACGTATTATTTTGTTCCCCGGCTAGAGACATCTGGCCCACCGATTTTGGACATTTTTTGACACTTTGGCATCGTGCATCAACTGTTTTGGACACTTGGCATATGAACACCTGTTGCTTGAACACTTGCCATCGGCCCCCACCTGGTGTTGTACGGCTGGTCTACAGACATCTACGTCTAGACATCTACGTCTAGACATTTGGCCACCTGTTTTTTTAAACAGATACTGTCACTCATTATTTAGTAGTTTCTAATTCTATATGAAATACAAACGAAATACGATAATTTCTCTAGGTTTTATTGGACCTATAAAACATAACAAGACTAGAATATAAAAGAATATATAAAGTGATGATACTTCGTTTGAGTATTCTGCCAGGGGCTTTTGCTGTTTTTTATTAGATATACATGTCTAACAGTGTCCGTACATTCATTATTAGATTTGACAACGAAAGCTTACATCCACAGGAAGGGACTAATTTACCAAACGTTGATATTTATTGTACAATGAAAAGACAAGAAACAGGCGAGGAAAGGTCAAGGAAGAAGCTCCACACAGAGAGATCAACGGCGTAGATGAGGATTTAATGCACAACAGGAAACCTCACCGATTATAGTGATATACTATGAAGTAGGACCACCCTGAGATGAGCGTAAATCCACGTAAGTTTTTAAAAACGGCCTTTTCGAATGTAGTACCAAGTCAATATTTCAACATTTTTCTAAAGATGCATACTCTTGGTATCACTCGAGTAATAGACATATTTTGTCTGCTATTAAGAACAACGTGTTTCACAGGATGTGAAATCGGGATAAGATGAGAGTCCAATAATACCATCATCCATCTTTAAATAAGTGCAGTGTGGGTAGAATTTACGGATGACTAAAGACTGAAGCTGATGCTCGACGCAGTGGAAGAAATTGAGGAAAGTGCAACAGACGTAATTGAAAATTTTAAAATGCGAAGATGGGTTACCACCCTGTCCAGTAATCCATGACATACCAACCTGTAGGAGTAGTGGGGTGGGAAAACGAAAATATCATCTCTCGAGTTTGATAAAAAAAACACATGCTGAAACAAGAAAAGAAGTTATGATACCAGATCAAGAATACAGACAAGCAACGGTTTAGCGGCGTTGCTATCTTAGTAGTTGGGCGTTCTTTATTGGTCAGAAACCTGGGACTTGGAGATGAGACACAAGTACACCAAAACTGGCAACGCTTATTGCAGACAATTTGAAATATGGTGAGGCAATAAAAAAAAAAAAAAAACAAAAAACAATACTCTTCATCGACGACGAAGACTCATGCCTTAATGCGCAACAATCTGGATGACTGTATCCCAGCAAGAGAGTGGACCTGAAGAATGGCAACGAGTTTCTAACTGTGTATTATTTACCCCACTATCGTTTGGAAAAATCTACGAAACTTGAATACCAATACAAACGAAATTGGCATTAAATGTTACTGTATAGTGGTGTAGGATCGGGAGCCCCCATTCACAGCGTATACGATGATCACATTAACGATTGTATCGTTTCTATGCCTGGGACTCTTTGGAATGTAATTACTATTGTGACCGCTTGTGATGTGGGTTATGATCATGTAGAAGATCACCGATGTCCTCATTGCTGCTTCGAGTTGTTTGGACTTCGTCGCCCTGTGTTTCCGGACAACACGATTAAACCTATAGAATGTACACATTGACAGGGCACATCACTTCGAACTCGTGGGTACGAGAAATCATTTGAAGCCTTATATGTAGTAATACAAACCACTTTACGCCATGTCAGCGAATGACTAGATGTCCCCCACTTGTCAAGTATGGAGCTGATATAAGCAAACAATTTCACACAACACTGTTGTCAAGAAAAAAGAAAAAATGTCGCGCCTTGTAAACAGAGCGTGGATCTAGATTCATCGCTGTTTTGATACAACGGATCCCTTCTCAGGATGAGTCATCTTCACCCCCTTATTACAATTTTCTATGATATTTGCAGTGCAACCCAGGATACCGGAGAAACACAAACCTAATCTATGTATCTGCTCATCGTGTATGTCCCCAGTGAGTCCATCCGCAGATTGGTGTGAGCAATGTATAAAACATGGAAGATCATATGTATTACCATTCCGAAGGTCCCACGACACTCACTGATTTTTTGACTTGGTTATGCTCAACTGACCGTGGTATGAATGACATACATACAAAGGGAAAAACTCTGTATATTATGGAGCTATAAGCTATTGCTCATAACTTCTACAAGGGTTTCGATGGACAGTGTAATTTTACATTCAGCTGGCTACATCCATGCCATGTTGAATAAAACTGATGTGATCATGAAACGGTGTCTAAGATTATGTCTATGACGCGCTGGAAACATTCAGGTTTTTAAAGAGACTCTTGTAATTGTAGTGGCAGCATTTCCTTTAGCGTCGTTACGCTAAAGCTTTTCATGATTGACTGAGAACTTCAGGACAAGCTACTTTCCGAGCATTTGGTTCAATACAGGAACTAATGCTGATTAACATAGGAGTATATCCCCACTATGTATTACAACCCAGAAGGTATGAAACCCTGATGGCCTCGTGTTTTGAGAGGCGTGGTATCAAGACCAAAAATTCAAAAGGGTGAATTTTATTCATTGGCAATGCGAAATAGAAGAATACTCTGTGAATCGGACCGTGACATATTTTTGCGACAAGCTTGCCATGGCATTATCCAAAGCATGTGTTATTGGAAACTCACGCGAGGTGACCCCTCTCGCTGAATCGATTACGTTTGCCAGTACGGGGAATACTAGCCTATCGTCGCAACATCAAATGCAAAATGATACGATTGGTATTCATACCTCCGCCGGGGATATCCTTCACCACGAACAGTGATGCCACCCTAGCATTACGCTGGTTGAGTTGCGGAAAGAATCACGGAAACTGGTCAAAACATTAGAAACATGACTTCGTCAGGGAGGGGAATGTCCAATCTAGGATCTTATCGCGTGGATGGATATCATGAACGACTCTCGAGCACAATGTACGATGTTTCATGGCTGTTTTTGGCACGCGATGCGGACCTTGTGTTTTCCATAACATTAAAGCAAGATGCAACACCCGTTTCATCACCTACTTTGACGATATGAAGAAGTGATATCAAAGGACCTTAGAAGAGAAGATCAGTTATGTGAGCGGTCAATCACTATCAAGAAGGAAACGCTGGATGGGAAACATGACTAAGCGTCAAATAACAAGACGGAATTCCACAGTTCCAACATTTCATTGATAAAACACGATAATGAGATTCCCCGATCCGTTAGTTCCCTAACGATGTCTTTAAGTTGGAGGTCTCGAACGCGCGAAATGCTACTCGTTTGCTCTGTGAAGAAGAGACATGCGCTTACGTGGATGTATGTTCTTTGTACCCATTTGTCTTGAAACATGGGGACTTTTCCCAGTGGGACACCCAGGACGGAATTACACTTGATTTCAACAGTCTATATTCAATAGTTTGGACTGGTAACAATTTCGAGTATAATTCCCTCCTCGTCAGCTGTTTCATCCGTGTTTACCCTATCGGTTTGCAGGAGGAAAGCTACCCTTTTTTTTTTCTTTCCCTCTTTTGTCGTACTGTGTGCTCAACAATGAATCGAACAGGAGTTGCGGGTATGAATTAGCGAGATGCTCTCATACGATATCAAGAACGACGTTTTTTAGGTACATGGACGACGTGTGAATTGATATAAACATCGATCGATCTTTGTAAGTCTATGGCATGTATCCCTGATCAGTCCAATACGTTATTTCGGAGCTAAATATGCGATCCAGTTTCTTCATATTAAGCAAACAAGTTAGTGTTTTTCCTGCTTCCTTCAAACAGTAGAAGATCGTCGTCAATACCTATCAAAGAGATTGAAACAGAGAGAAACAACTCGATCTACGAGAAGAAGATGTAGAGACATGAATCCTAATCTTACGGCCATTTGCTAAACTGTTTTCTGAAACTGTTTGTGGGGTAAATTCGTTGCCTCAACGAAATAATTTAGACCTCTGGACTCAGTATGTGGAAGTACGACGCGATTACAACAAGTTACTTCAAGAGGATACTCGTGATATATTACTATTTAGAAACTGATTCCCCAATGACGAAGGCCATGATGGACTTAGACATGATCTGGGTGAATCTCAAACACCGAAAGGATGACTTTGATGAAACCAATTGTTTTACAATGTAGGTGCTAGCAGCCTTGACGACGTCTTTAGCACGGTTTACATCTCCTATGCCACCCTAAAGGTGTGGGAGAACGTGTATCGTATATTTTCTTGATACAGACAGTATCATTTATCAACACCGTCCCCCACAGCAGTGGAATCCTACGAAGCAGAAACAGTTTAGGAGATGGAACAGGACGAATTAGATGGACGCATTCTATACTTATCCTTATGTCCTCGCGGAGGAGGCCTAAAAAATTATGCGTACCAAGACTCGTCAGGACAAAACGGTTGGTGTGTAGAGTCAAAGGAATCACTGTTGATAGTCGTACACGGCGACAGTCCAACGTAGAGACATGAAACAGTGCGGTTACGTGGTCAACAAAAGGAACTGTGAGAGTATCGTACCCTCCATAAATCATGCGAAAACGAAAACAACATAAAGTCAAAAACACAGGCGATGACTAAAGAAGTGCGTGTCGTGGTATGATAAGTCAGACATCGCATTAAAACTTTCTGTCACTTTACCCTTATGGTTTATTGAATAATTTGAGTTTTTGGAGTAATAAAAAATGTAAGAAACTAGACTTCTTGGAGTGAGGTGTTGATGAGAGCAAAACAGATACAGGGTAGAGGTAGGGGTTCAGTGATACAGCCGGATCTCAAGTACATCGCAGCGATGGCGACTCTTCGATCTAAAGATCAGGGTAGTTTGTACGCATGACTTTACCTAGCGTATGCGATTTTAAGAGTCCTTTCCCCGGATAAATACCTTAACAGAATTCAAAACTCATTTACCCTACAAGCGTAGAAGTATGATGGATAGTGGAGTGGGAAATAGCGTTGAGTGAATTGATCGTCCCCTATTTAATAGAAATCGACTATAACAGCAGATGAGAAATACACAGATGTCCTGGTTCCCCCTTCACGTTCCTTTGGAATCCGTCGTGACACCTAAAAACCCCCCGGAGACCCCTCTACGTAGCCTAAGGAAAATGAAAGGAAATATCGCCAACCTGTTCGTTTTACTGTAGAATTGATAAGAAACACGTCTCGTTAGATGATCCCCAATTTTGACATCATGTCGAATCTCGAAAACAGATCCGAAATCGGGTATCGCGCTTGTAGGAAGTATCTTTTGAGACTTAAATTTCTCGTCCGGTTATTTTATGCGCGTCCTACCTGGCGCTTTAATAGAATAGATGTAAACATGGGTTTTTCTAGAGCCTTTCAAATATTGTCAGTGTATCGATAAGAAGAACTCGCACAGAAAAATACTATTAAATTCAGATATGACTCAGCTTTAGAAGATCATGATTGCGAGTTTAAAGGCCGATCCCTCTATCTTCCGTTCCCTTTTTAATAACGTTTTCCAAGGCTACTAGGTCTAATAGCTTGGCTTTGAAGCCGTTGACATGAAGAATGAGGACGAAATGGGTCGATGCACACACAATGCCAAAGTCATCCACCCGATTTAAATATGAGTATGAGTGGTCATCATATGTCTCAGTAAACATTGCCGAATGTCAAATGTAGGTTCACACGCGTTATCCGTTTATTACGTGTGGTCCCTTTTCAAACGGGTCAATTCGCTCAATCATCACACTTAGCGGGGAACCGTGGCATGTCAATTACTGTGAGGTTTAAATAAAAAGTAGTATCTGATCACCATGAGAAATTACAATTGGAGAGATGACATGGACGATAAAATTCATTTCTAGCGAAGAAAAAGTGAGTGCCAAACTTTCATTTTAATTTTTTCTTCGGCGTGGTCATTTAAAATGCGAAGTGCAACACAGAACTTGGGTCCAGTTTGATGACCGAGAGTCATCGTGTTTCACAGCTGGCGTATTATTTATCAATATGACTCCCGACTGAAATAGAGAAATGCCCCATGACTAAAGCCTAAGAAACAGAAATCTATGAAAAAACAGACGAAAGGGTGGGAATAGGGGAGAAACAGAGAGAAAAAAACAGAGAGAAGAAAGAAGAACAGAGTGAAAGAGAAGTAGGGAAAACGATGGAAGGACAGGAAAGATAGAAGGAGATAGAAAAAGTCAGAAAGACAGAGAGATGAAGGAAATGACATGAGAGAATGAAGAAGAAAGAGGGGACCGTCCTACGCACAAGTAGCTGTAGAGGAGAACAATAAGAACAAGAGAAAAATAAGGACAGAAGGGAAGGAGTTAAAAGGGGCGACCACGAAAAGTAGAACAGGAAGAAAATACCTACATGAGAATATTTTCTAAATGTTTATCCCTACGACAATAGGTTAAGCGATTGTCCAGTCAGTCTCCCATGTATCGGAGTGACACTTTTCATTGACAATTAATATGCATAATTAATGGTAATCGAGCAGGTAAGCCACATGATGCAGCCACTTGTGTAGATATGGCATGGGGCTAAAGCAAACCTAACGACCAGTAGATGGGATTTCTTTTATTCGTTGTCTCATCGATTGTGTAAACGGACCTAACCAACTACCCCCCACATTGTGCTGTTCAGTGACAAAGAGAGACGAACGTGCAATGAGACTATGACAATAGTGACTGATTTAAGTTCGTGAGTCTAAAGTAAGATAGACATCGCATCATGCGATTCCTCCTATAATGAAAGGAAAGTGATTCGCAATTGCATTCTAGAATGCATCAGGTGCGAGCATTGAACTTCTGTCAGTTATTGACTCATGATGGGTACTGACGATAGGTGAAAGAACTGTCATAAGTATGAGGAACTAGTCCATGCTTGATATCAGTGCAAGATGAACGATACGAAACTCACCGTGAGTGCCAGTCTCATCAGATTCTCGCCTATCCTCCAGGTCCGTACCTGTAGCACTCCCACTCAACGCCGACCGAGGACAGATGCGATAGCCCTAGCTACTCCCAATATCATCGAGCTAGACAGTAACGATAGTGTACCACCGTGCTCATCGGGTTTGACTTGCGAATAAGAACCGAGAGGCAATCTGATGATGCGACAGTACAAGGACCGCCACCCGTCCGAAAGGAACAAGGTTAAATCTTGTGACCAACTATTAAACTAAGACTGCTACCGCGATACATGAGATTATCGGTTTCATCAGGATTTAAGAATACCTTTAGCCTTGCCTACATTCTTGTACTATGAGAATCCAAGTACCTGACTTTTTCATTGGCCCAGAATATCTACCGTGGACGCATAATCAGACAGAATCTCATGCCATGAGCAGGATTTGTGTATTGTACAGGGAACACGTGACCCACGTTCAATGTTTTTCTTGTGGCATCTGTTTAAGAAGATTTGGAAACGGAAGCGATAATGCTTTTTACAGAACATAACAGTTTACGACGTTGGTCTAAAGATTGATACTTTTCAGTCAATTACATGAATATAACAAAACAAAAAAAAAAACCCTGTGGTGGAGGCCTCCCTTCTGGAAACATCCAAGTGACCTGACGGGGAACGGAGTCTAAAAAATTGATTAAGAAGAAGAAGAGACGGCTAATAAAGTCAAGAGCAAGTGACACGTGACCAAACATCAATCATCATCAAACATGAGTTATCCAGGCGTTGTCAACAGACGTAATCCCAAATTATTCACCTAATACTACACCCTGCCATAGCAAGGGTCCGATGAGCTTTGAATGGAAGAGCTTCTCAAAACGATTAAGCCAGTTGCAAGAAAACCAAGAAAATAGATGCGATCCAGGGAAGGTTTACGTGATGCATCTAGTCCACTACACATTACAAAAAATGAAGCGGCAGAACTCACACTATTACAAACTCGAAAGGAGCAATTGAAGGATAACGTACAGCCAAGAGTCACGAACATCGTATTATGGGGGTACGCGAATATAAGCTCTACACCCCAGACTCATTCACTAATGTTCATTTGATGAGTGAAAAATGGACATTGGTCTCCCTAATGCTCCTTAAAGAATAACGAGTCGGCTACAACAACAGCAACAAAAAGTAGAGTCTGAAGAACAAAGTAGAAAATCGATCCTCGTCAATCGGGTACCAGTGTTTTTTATATATGTCCATCTGGTTCAGGTCATATGTTAATGTCCCGAACCTTCAACAGGGGGCCATACGTAAAACTCAACTTGATGCTCAAGAAGAGGGAGGCAAGAGGTCGCCAACTCACAAAGGGAAAGTGGCAAACCGAACAGCAGTCGAATGTTTTAGTCTACTGTTAAAAATTAAATACGTTTAGTGTGCACAGCGGTCTAGGACATCACGAACCGAACCGAGTCTAGGACAAAAAGCTAACGGTCTTGTGCTCCAGCGCTGTTATGGGCAAGATGCACCGTAGTAGGGAGACAAAGTGACTCAAGAGATTTTTGGTGAATGAACGTGTTAATCAGATGTTAAGTGCGGTTTCACAAAGATTTTAATGTTCTCATAGTTTCATTGCTTATGTATTGTCCATAGTCGCACAGAAAGTGCGATTCAGTGTTTTCAAAGTTAATGCGTCTCATAGTGTTTCTCATAGTCTTGCCGTATGTATTGTACATAGTCACAGAAAGTGAGCAGTATATCCTCATAATTAACTGTTCTGATAGTTAATGTTACTCATAGTTCATGCTTATGTTATTGGTAACATACAGTCACAGAGGGACAACGGCCCTAAATCCACTGTCGACTATCTAAAAAAGTTTTAGCGGGGCATTAAACTTATTAGAAATTGAATCTGGTGTATGGTGTATTTCACTGACTAAAAGGTGTATATAGTTTAAAGTACAACATAGAGTTTAATACCTACTGGGTATAAAGGTGTACACTAAGATACACTTACGAGTTTTGCTCTAGTACTTCTACAAGGATAGACATATAAAAAGGATAGATGTATAAACAAAACTATGAGAGCCGAAGGAGATCAATGAGTAAAAGTGTAATCACTCAGAGTAGAAAGAGATACACAGGAAAAGATGATACAAGAATAAGGGTATAATCAAAGGATCTCTATGTTTTATTACTGCTTCTTTAATCAGTCATAGATTCTTTTTCTAATAAAAGTTAAGGGGTGGCCCCTGAAAAGGGCACGTTGGTGATTGGAGGCTTTATAGGCCCAGGGCATAAAAAAGCATGTTGTCCGTTGTTCTCTGCCGGCTTTCTCTTTTCTTTTTCAAGAAGCTTTCACGGACTCAATCCGATTCGTCGATATTCGATAAATCCAAGGCCACCTTTCTTCCCACTGTATCGCGTCACATAAGCAGCCATTCTTTCCTTTGTCTTGTACTACGCCCCAATTGTTTACACAGTCAGGCCATGATCAAACAATGACTATAGACTCTGATGAGCACATCTACTCGGCAGGGTTGTGACGTCACACGTCCGATGTGTGCGGTGCTGCTTCTCTCTTCTTGTTGAGAACATCGCCTTAGTGACAACACAAAAACCAAATGGAGATTATCTACATACAGAAGCCTATATTACAAAATTTATCCTGTTACATACAGAAGACCAGTGGCTAGCCATGAAGTGTATACGTTACTATCAGAGAGTCGACTGACATTACTTGGGGGGGGACAAAAAATGAATCGGAGATGCGGTGGCAACTGAAAACATCAGTCAAAACCTCGCAAGAACAGTCAGAGATGATTTCGAATAGTATTTGGCAGCTAACGCGACAGAGGCTTAGAGTAGTTTGACAGCTCAGTATGTCTGTCTACAGAAAAACAGATTAGCTTAGTTTTCGGGCAACATCCAAATACCGATCATCATGACGCTTCAAGAGAAAGACAGATGATCTCACTAGAAGCAGAACGCCGTTTACCTCTGAAAAAGAGAAATGGTTACTATCAATATTAGGAACCTATCTAACAGGAGGCCTTTATCAGGGCCACCCAATTCATTAGAAAAGTTTAATCTAAACAGTATATGAGATATGCTTACATCTACTACTACTACTACTCTAATAAAACCATAGACCTATTTACTCATTTTTTATTGTGCGTCATAAACCCTCAGAACTCATCATCTTCGTCTCTCATAAACCCGCATAACTCTCATCGGTTATTGATATTACACTGCACAGTCAGTTTAAGTTCGTTCGTTATGTCACGAAATATAAGATGAGGTCCTGAGAAAGGTCCGTTGTTTTTGGCATATCTGCCCATGATTCATGTACATAAATCCTCCTTGATTGTGAAACGGCAAACACTTCTCGGTCCATCTGCTTACGTTTTCTCTCTTCTCTCTAAACCAAACCGTTAAAACAGAATTGAGAAGAGCGTACTACAATTCGGTCTCAGGCGAGAACATCTTCTTGTCCCGATGAATAGTTCAGATCAATCCTTTCGTAACTTCTCGTTTTGTATCACTGAATAATCTTGCCTAGTATCATGAGACAGGACTCGATTAAAACGGGGGTTCCGAAATCTTCTTGTTCCATAGTGTTAACCTCCATAGTATTCGGCCATGTTTGACATTTTATATTTTTATCGACTCTTTAGACTGATTTTCTTCTAGCGTCTATCTACTCTGACGTTAGTCATTTGTGGAATCACGCGTCGGCCACTGCTACATACGACCAATCACTCAAACGAGGATCAAAGTTGACGAGACGATAGTACGTTCGCGTTGCACTATACTTCATATAAAAAGCCGTGCGCACTCATTTCACTGCGCGCTTCATTCCAGAAAGACAAAACCATAAGATGGCCACAGCCAACTTAGGACAACAACAAACAGTTATTTGGACAGCACACGCTCTTTGGGCAGTCGAAGCCCATAAGACATTTTGGTACAAATTGACGACGGCTCCCAGGAGTGGGAGTATTTTGAGAAGCAAATGACCGGGATGGCAAGGTGTTGCCAAAGGCTGCTGCCGGCCCGTGCAGTGCAGCTACAGAAAGATAAAAAGCTAGTTGTGCTGCCGTTGACTGCTGTTGCTGCTGCACTATAAAGGGTTTTAAACAACCCGATAAACAAACGGCCCTTGTCAGGGCCACCTACTTACACGACCGAAGAAATCCTATAACTGAAACAATGCAGTTTTTGTGTTGTTGTATATTACTATAGTGGGTAACGTCTAGTAGTAAGTAAGTTTAAAGCTTTTACTTGATTGGAACAACATTTTATACGAAGACAAATCAATTCTAAAAAGTAGTAACCATTTAAAACCTTGCAAATAAGTCTCATGTTAGACTACTGAGAGCTCATTTGTGCAGCCGAGCTCGAAGAGATCCAACATCGGCCTAAAAACCTCTCTCTGGGTGAGTAGCGTTTTCTGAAAATTTTTTTCTTATTTTATATACAGTAGTACAAGAAATAAGAAAAATATTATATCAAGATACATGTTCACACTATCTGAACTTTGCTACTTGTTGAAAACGACGTTAAGTGAACAACTTCATACTTCGCAACTTTGTCACATGTGGTGTCAACTTTGGCACTTGTGCTACATGTGTCACTTGTGTCACTTCTGAAGTCTTCATAACTTACGTTCGTGCCACGTGTTGCAAACTTGTGAGAACGGTATCCACATCTTGGAATCTCTTGTGACAAACTTGAGAACGAACACAAACACTTGATCACTTGTTTGCAAACTTTGAGATACGTTACACACATTCATGTTCTTGTGTTCTCACTCTCTGCCGTGAGATTAGTCAGTTTCACAGAAAGTCCATACGCCAAGAGAGGCTACCCTTCCTATCCTTTCTGTTGCACTAACCCACCCACCGCTAGGTTAAAAAAAAAAAAAAAACAAAAAAAAAACAAAAAAAAAAAAAAACAAAAAAAAAAAAAAAAACAAAAAAAATTCAAAAAAAAAATAAAAAAAAAAAATAAAAAAAAAAAAAAAAAACAAAAAAAAAAAAAACAAAAAAAAAAGAAAAAAAATTAAAAAAAAAAACACAAAGAAAAAAAAAAAAAAAAAAAAAAAAAAATTAAAAAAAAAAAAAAAAAAAAAAAAAAAAAACAAAAAAAAAAAATAAAAATAATGCCTACACACCAGAAAGAGTCAATCACCCATTTTATGTTCCACCCCTATAGTCCTATACAGAGTAATTCTCCCTTTGATTTAAATCTATACCATATACAGAGTGATCTCCCCTTTTCCCTCAATTCTACAGTCTATACAGAGTAATCTCCCTTTGTCGCACCTTATAAATCTATACAGAGTAATTCCTCCTCTTTGTTCTTTCACCTATACAGTCTAGACAGAGTGATTCTTCACCTGTAGTCCGACTCTATACAAGGCTATACCAGAAGTAATCTCTCTTTGGTTTCACCCTATACAGTTCGATTACTGGAGTGATCTCCCTTTGTACAATACCGGCCACGTCTACAAGCCTTAGTTACTATGAGCCGTAGTGCATGCTTGAATCGAGCTCGAGACTATCGCTTCGCGCACATGCGCGATGATACACAACACTCTTAACCGAACGGTGCGCGCGCCCACCAACTACTAGTTTCACCTACGGTGGCGCCACCCAACTACAGTGTTTTCACAAAACCTGGAAAACCCCAAACGTTTCGCTTCTAAAAATAGATTCACTCTCAGCTCAAAACTGGAAAAACCCAAAGTTTCGGTGTCTAAAAATAGATTCACTTCAGCTCAAAACTGGAAAAAAACCCAAAGTTTCGGTGTTAAAAATAGATTCACTCTCAGCATCAAAAACTGGAAAAAACCCAAACCTCTCGTGAACTCACGTGCGAACCTTTCGTGACCTCATCGTGACCCCAACCTGAGCGTAACGAAAGGCTCTCATTGGGCTCCATTAGCCAAGTATGGCCAGCCCCCGTCAACCTTCCACCTTCCGGTCATAGACACCCATCACAAGCTCAACGATTGCTCTTTTCTCCTATTTGCCATGCACAACATGACCTCACTTTCACCCGGTTATAGCCTCACTTCCGGGTAGGACCTCACTTACGTATGAGCGCAACTTCCGGTTATGACGTCACAGGCGGAATTCTATGGTGGCCGCATTTGAAATTTGACCAATCAGAAGCTCAGTATTCTGATGACGTCATCACAAAACCGTTTTTAAAAAGTACGCTCCCCTAGCGGCAAGAATTCAAATGGCGCACCATAGAGCTCCCTAGGAACAATGCTCTTATCGACGTCCTGCATCTTAATGAATATTTTGACATGTGCATTTAAGCTTGATTTTAGTACAACTCGCATAGAGTTTTTATATGCGAAATGAAACTGTTTCAGATGCGGCTTAAAATGCAAATAAGATTAGCATCCCCAACGATGTGATTTTTTTTGCGTGCGGGGTAATATTCGGTAACTATAGAATTACGAACCTTTAAAGCCGGACCAGGGACTCGTCCAACCCCGAGCAAGGTTGTAATTTTTCTGTCTTTGCGAACGTAATGTTTACGAGATCAAGGACAGGCATAAATTAGCGGGAAAGGGTCAGTGTCCTCTCCGGCCCCCTTGCGGAATGGCTGATTCATTATCCGTTGCAGTGTAACAGTAATGCTAAAATTAACTGAAACGAAGACGTGACATCACATTTGGGGAACACCAGGCGGTTTCAGAATAACCAAGAAGTCACTATTCGTCTGATCCAGTAACTATTCAATCGGGTCGGTTTTTTTCAAAATACCCATGCTTAGGTATAATCCTAAAAAAGCGGACATTTCTGACGCATTTGTTTCTTTCCACATGTTTGATCTAGAACTTTTCGTGGAAATATTTTTTGTTTAGTGCACCTTCTTGATTTGCATATGCTATATTAGTTTCCTGAACGAGAATTATCCGAATCAGATTATCCCATCACTTGTTCTTATCATCTTTATCGAAAATAGATTAAAGGGGATGAGCCTGGAGAGGGGGATTTAATTGGTTCCATAATGTTCATTAAAATTCTTACTATATTAAAGGGCGGGTATATTGACTTGTGGATCAGAATATGTTTTAAGCCTAAACATTAGATAACGATACATTTTCCTCCTGCTATTCATCGCTTTCCGATTGTTGCTGGATCTAATCTTGGCGGTATCATTGTCACTATTCTAATACACTATAATAGTATCAACCTATCATAACATTTTTACGGTGAAATAGTCGTTCACTTTTTCACACACAAATAATGATGTAGCGTAAAAAAATTGGACGAGACTACAACTGTTGGTAAAAATTAAGACAGATCAGATATAAATACTATTTATCAAGATTGTGTTTTACCCTCATTTTAATATCATATGACAATAAGCAGATAATGAGGATTCCTTTTTAGAAATTAAAAGACCACAAAGATTAGTAAAAGAAACATTTCTTTGTACTGTATATATAATTATAGTTCACATAGTGGAGCCATATACTGGTACACTGGCATCCAGTCGATGTACCCATCTTATGGCAACACTTGCAGCAAGGGGGTTAAACGTCCAACATCTAAGATCTAAAAAAGACATACTAATTAGATCTCAAGTTATCTTATCACTCATATGGAGATGTCACCAAATGCCGGTGAAGGGCTTCAAATTTTTTCCTGTGCTCGGCACTTACGGTCATTGAAGGACAGGAAACCGACCTGCCATCGGCTGGACTCGAACTCACGACCTCACGATCAAGAGTCGAGCGCGCTACTGACGGGAGCCCGTCCGACGTGAAAAAGTTACTCATATATGCGCTTGGAATATTAGTTTGATCAAAGGATCAACTTTTTCGACTAAGCACCTTGTTTTCATATTGACAATATGCAGAACATTGCAAGTCCTTTAAAATGTAGATCTATAGAAAATGTATTGTAAACAAAGAATGTTTATCTCTTCACATTTCTTAAATCTGCGATTGTTCAAACATCCAAAATAGAAATTAAGATTTTGTAACAGATACTTAAAGATGTCACATTACCTTTTTTTGTACTGACATGATTAGCAATGTGTGCCCTATAATATCTTATCGTCTGCAACACGTCATGTTTTAACATTTAAATGTCCTGGATGAAAGTTAATACAGAATCTAAGGCATAGCAACTAGATCATTTTCAATTTGCAACCACCCAGTGAGATCAAAATTTAAAACATTTCCACCTTATTTTGTGTCTTTGTACCAATATTCTTAAACCTTTTTAAGATAGAATTTGTTTGTGATGAAAATCGCATATTGTTTCCGCCGAATGTGGATCACCTACGATTAATGGTTACTCAAATTGTCTCCCTTGGAGTATATCCAAGTCTTTGCGTATATGTAAGATGCATTATCTCATTTTAAGCTGCTGTTACTTGCTGCTTGTTCCTGTTGTTGGATTTAAATTACAGAATACGAACATTTCGCCAGGTTTTAAACATCTCTGGGCCATAATATATTCTACTGCACAGCGGAAAATGTGCGCCCCAGGGTATTCCCCCGTATGCGTTTCACAACTCGGTAACATTTTTACACCTCGTCTCCTGTATATATCCCACTAATTAAAACGCATAGTAATTTCATATGGATGGCATGCGGTCAGTATAGTCCCCAACTTACAAAGGTATTCGCTTTCATTTTAAATTCGCCCTCTCTTATGAGGGCGAAATGACGAAAATTAAACGGGAACGAAAATTTACATGTACACTTTATCATGTTGTCACTTTTTGATTTAGCAAAGAGTAAAACCATGCCAATACGATATATTCATACATGTGTAGTTTTAAAACGCAGACGACATTACAATATACAACTCATAAACTCAGTCTATATTGTAATTACTAAACGCGTTGTGATGTAAAGTGACCGAGTATAATCATTTTGAAACTGATGTAAACTAAATTTTAAGGATACAAATTGTTGATCTGTAATACCCGATAGGGTGAATAAGTTGCTCTTCTGATCATTCGTAATGTGAATATACTATTTGATTTTTACAGGGAATGACTTTCTGTTATTATCACTCGTAATGTGAATAAACGGCTGATATTGTTATTCAAAGGGAATAACTTCCTGTTATCATAAAAATATTTTTTACTATTCATAGCGTGAATAAAATGTTATTATTATTGGTCATGTGAATAAGTTGTTGTTGCTATTAGTCACAATGTGAATAAACTGCTGATATCACGATCTGTATTTCATCTCATTCATTGCAATTAATTTTGTGTGTATCCCGTCAATGATTAATCAATTTCAAATCATAGAAGAAATATAAGCTGAAATATAGAATGAAATACCAGAAGTTCAGTTTCATATCAGCAATGTGATCACGGTGTTGAGTAATATAGTTCCGACCACAAATCCATCACATTTATACCTATAAAACTTACTTTCGTTCCTTTTTCATTTAATTGCCGGGAATAACAGATGTGACTTGATCCCTAAGGACCAGGTGCCCCGAAGGAGTCAGAATCCTCATGCCACGTCCATCACGAATAAAGTTATTGATTAAGACTATGAAGTGAAAATTCCCGTCAGAAACACTTGTTTTTGTAAATATGGAAATGAAATAGCAGAATATTAATCTTAACGTAATGCCAGACGGTTATCCGCGATATTACGTGCTGTTGTGAACAAAATGTTGTGTAGACACGTGACTAATGGCAGCTATAATCCTGGTTTTGATGTAGATACGTGTACGCGCATGTAAAATCTAAATCTTGTTGAATCTGAAAAATCTTCATGTCTTTGAATCTTGTACTACGGAAGCAGACAGTGATTTGGTCAATTGCATTAGACCAGTTGGGATCTACAACTTCGCTTCAAATCAAATCTGAACTGAAATAAGGTACAAAGTGAATGTTCCCTGTCTGTACACCCTGTTTTGGAATCACAGCAGGGCTCATCCTGCCATTAGTCTAGTCAATGTAGCCATTGACTAATTGTTTTCAAGATTGGCTAAAATTAAATTGTAATTGGCTAATATTTTGTTCATGTCTGATGTTTGTTTTGTATTTTATCATAGTACCCTTGTTCAAAAGATAGACGATAGATACAGCATGAGTAAGAGAATGCTTAGTTGGTCAAAATAGAATTGTCCCAAAACTTCTCCCAATCAAGGATAACCCCAAACTTGGTGATGTAGCCTATATATTTGCACTTGCCACCATGCTGGATAAAACTATGAAACATGTGGTGTATCAATATTCATAATCAAAATTGCAATTGGCTAAAAGAAATTGATTGGCTAATATTTTGGTTGATAGTTTTCCAAGTCCAGGATGAGTCATGAATGATAGCAAAACTTAGTGTTGTTGTCGATAGCGTGAGCATGAACACCTTCGCTGGATTTGTTTCAGTCTTTAAGATAGGTCTATCTTTGCGGTATTTGAGGCTTGAATATTTATGTTAACTTGTTTTGTTTCAGTGGTGTTTTATGCTCAACAAAGTTATATATATATGTTGGCGGCCTGTTTTAAATGGTAGAGGTGAGAACCCAGTTACAATGTATCCGTGAAATGCCCACCAGCTTTCCACGAGTAAAACTGACAAACCTTTTCAAAATATCAGCTTAGGTCAAGCGAGGTTCGAACCCACGCTGCCTAGAGGTAAAGTATTGGATGTCACGACGTCCAACTAAAGAGAAATGAAAATGAATACATTTAAGAACTGTCACTTTATTTCAAATGTATATACGTAGATGTAAAAATAAACGTATCAAAGACAAAAGATAAAATTCAAATGAAATTGAAGATCCTACATTACACGTGTGTTACAAGTTTTCCTTCAGAAAGTTGACTAAATCATTCATAGCTCTTATACCGACATTAAATGGAATAGGTCCTTTGAAGAAAAATATCATTCCATGGAATCCATCTTGATAATGTGCTAATTTAACTTTGACACCAGCTTTCTGAAGTCTTTTGTAATAAATTAGACCGTCATCGCGCAGTACGTCATATCCGGCCGTCAGCACATATGTGTGCGGAAGGTCTTTATTTTCTATGTCATCTACCATCAAAGGGGAGAAGTAAGGATCTAAAATGGTTTTTTCTATACTTTTTGATAATTCCTCATCGCCGCCAGTTGGTTTCTTCGTAGTCTTCAACGCTTCTGATCTGATGTACTCTTTCACATACCATTTCTCTGAGATAAAGTCTGCAAATTTCGACTTCTTCAAAGCAGCTGACGTATGTTGATTGGCTAAAATTGTGTCTATATGATTGTAACTAATGTTACCATAATTTAACCAATAGGTCAACATGGAAACGTCATTCAACATGCCTGGTATATAATCCTTGTTTTCTATGTACGATGGTGTTTGTAGATCAAATAACTGTAAACACGGATATATCGGAATTTGAATCTTAATCTTCTTTTTTAGGCGTAGGGATACAGCCGCTGAAAGATGACCACCCGCACTGTCACCGGATACAGCAACTCGCGCAGCATCTAGTCCCAGTTCTTTGGCGTTTTTGATGACGTATTCTGTTACTGTCAGACAGTCTTCAAATGGAATTGGATGCGGATGCTCTGGAGATTGTCTGTAACTAAAACGTTTTTGACACGTTATAAGTATATTGCGTGTTTACAAAATCATGATATATATATATATATATATATATATATATATATATATATATATATATATATATATATATATATATATATATATATAAATTCTGTATATAGTAATTTAAAACTATTAAACTTTTCACTTATACACTTTAGATCTTACGAGTTACTTTAGTAGATAGCAATTGACAATACTGAGTGGATGTAACTTGCGCTAAGATACACAAGTACCTGGAATTAATTTAATTACATGGCGCTGAAACCATACTGTGTGAATAAGATCCCCTTGAAATAATCGATATAGAAAAGCTTCCCCACGGGTGAAAGTCTTCTATATAGAATTTATTCCGCCTTCTATATATAGAAAACTTTCCCCACATGTAAGTTATAGGTTTGACTCTTTTATGTCATCGATAGATAAATATCTTTTTTTTCAAACTATGATCTAGGATTCTAAATACATGCAATGCAGAAACAAACATCAAAATTAAATGTTTCTTTCAGTTGATGTAATCATTTTACTCTTTGGATCATTAAGTTTTTAATTAGCTGATTATTTATTTGGTGATTTAATATAAAACATAGATTATTCGAATATATTTCAACTCATTTTCCCATTGTATCATTTTAGAAGTTGTTTGTAAAATTATGGCATTGTTAATGATATATATATAATGTATAATATTTCGTGGCCAAGTAAATTTAGGCCAAAATATTATAAGTACCGACAGATAATAGTCATTTGACATTGTTTAATTTGCTCAGTATGTAATTAATAAAAACAAAGTATGATTTAAAAACACAATTTATAGGGTGAAGTTTATGTGAGCAAGTCCCTATAAGTTTGAATAAAATAAGTGAGAAATATTACTGTAAATGCAAGAAAGTACTTTAAATATAGAATTTGCTATTACTACAAAATAAAAATAGCCTTTATAAATCCAAAGGTCAACAAACATTGTTCATACAATTGAAAGGTGAGTAATTGGGAAAAACTTATCTTTCTAATCACATGAATATGCATCTGTATTTATTTTTCTCTTTATGCTTTTGATAAAAGATGTGCATCAATCTGTATTTAGTCTGTAATCTTCCTAGAGAAATATATTCGATGTAGAAAATTTTCAGGGTGGGGGGAGGTTTTTTTTATATATAGAAATATTTCCGGGGCAAGATTTTCTATAGGGAGGGTTTTCTATAAGACACCGGCTTTATCGAGATGTAAATCAATATTTACAAATACTTGTAGAAGTACACTATGAAACAATACGGATATTGCATCTTAACATGTAACAACGAAGATCATAAGTTGGAAAAATATGCCTGGTGTTACACAAGCAGAGGGCAACATGAGGTGTATGAAGACTGAATATAACACACACACACACACACACACACACACACACACACACACACACACACACACACACACACACACACTTCTGTAGCAGTCCACTCAAACACACTCAGATTTGCAGACTTATAATCTAAAACTTACTCTACCGCCACTACCACCATCCCAACTCTTTTAGCCAGCTCCCTTGTCGCTTGGTCATAGACATCTGTCAAGAAAGGAATTACAGCCAAAAGTGATTATCTTTACTCACCTGAGGCATACAACAAATTCCTCAAGATTTCCAAAATAACACGAACAGAGATAGGAGAATAACGATTGAAAAGTATGGATAAATCGCATTTGACTATATACAAAATTATATTGTCATTAGTAATGTTTATCATAACTTAAAATACTTAAATATGTGATACTAACACACACACACACACACACACACACACACACACACACACACACACACACACACACACTCTCTCTCTTTTCTCTCTCTCTCTCTCTCTCTCTCTCTCTCTCTCTCTCTCTCTCTCTCTCTCTCTCTCTCTCTCTCTCTCTTACCTATGGACAGCCAAGACCAGCCACCACCATGATAGTACACAAGGACAGGTCTGTTGGTGGACTTGAGTGTTTTAGTTGGTTCATAGACTCGAACACCAACGCCATTGAATTTTGTGTCATGTATCTGTAATTATACAAACGTGTATATAATAAAAGAAATAAAACATTGATAGATACAGAAAAATGAAATTGATTCAATAAAGGAAATGAACAAGATTCAAATGAATGAAACGAACAGGAGTAAATGGCCATGCATGATCAAGGAAACCACAAACATACATTTAAGCGGCATTACCCGTGTTTGTTTGTTTGTTTTGTTTGTTTTTTTCTCTTTTACTACTCCATTTGTATATAATAACAAAAAGAGATACAAATAGGAATTCAAATACAGAATACGGTACCACACTGGACATGACCTTAATTTCACAAAATATACAGGAATATAAGATTTTACCTTTGTATAACTCTTTTTGTTATTGTAAGTCAAATACAAGAGGTAAAAGTGGAACAAATCGAAATAATTGTATTTCGGTAAACACAGCTAATGCCCCCTTTAAAGACAAATGTAATTGACATTATTTGGTTCTTTGTACATATAAAAAATAGTATACTTTTAATTCCGGGTCTTCTCCTAGACCAAATGGACTCCCTGTGATAAGGGTCGTTAAAACAATATCCACCATCTTTCTTGTCCACCAGGTGACGCCTCCATGAACACCGAAATTGTGTAAACTGAGAATCTAGAAAACAGTACATAGTTATGATAAAGCGTGTAGATTGTAGATCATTTGTACTTTATTGTCCGATTTACGTAACTTGGCGGGGCGGGGAAACTTTTTGATTATAATACGAACGATTCTTATTCACTTTTCACTTATGACAAGCTGCGCGGAAAAAAACGTTTTATTCCACACTGGATACTCGTACTTATGGTAACAAATGGGAATTATTACTCTTGTCTATAAATGACGTTAATGTCGTTATGTCTTACCTTAAATTTAAACTCGTCCAGGTCAAGAAAAGGTTCATGAGATTTATGGATTTTACTGTTATAGCTTCATTACTACTTTGATTTTTTGAATACTTTAAATACCACAAATATTTATTTTTTAGTAACCTACATACAACAAGCAATGCTTTTGAGGACGGTCATTATGGATTAACATGATTGGTTACTCATCGGTTTTAATGAAAGCATTACATAATAATTGAGCTGAATGTTTTCTTAACTAGCACTGCATTCTCTACGTTTTACAAGAGATTTAGTGCTGATTCTGCTTGCCTATACTGCAGTCTAAATAACATTAAACCGAGAATTTTAAAGTAATTTTGTAAAGCCATCAAATCATCAAAATAAAACAATTTTACTGATATCAGTTAAAAAACAAAGTATATCAATTATTTTTTCATCAGAGAGTTAAATTTGTTTGACTATTTTAATTAACCAAAATATTTTTTCTACGATGACGATGAATTGAATCATGTGACTGTTAATTATTATGATGAAAGGAAATGACATTTAGTGACTTTCGGTTTTCCCCTTTGCATAAAATACAATAATACCTGGAATATGTCTTTCAAAAGGTAAAATAAGCACTCCCATTATTTCACTTTCGTTTTTACAAGTAAAAAAGCATGACCGCTGTGCATGTAGGACCTTCGTAGCGATTAAATAATTGTGAATATTTAAAAAAAAAGATTTATTTCATTTGTCATGGGGATGGATAAATTATTCACATACCTTAAAACACTACTGTGTCACAATAAAAAGGTTAGTGTCAATAATTTTCCCTAATCAGCAAAAACCACAAGTCACGATAAAAAAGGCTTAGACTATAAGTTTATATTAAACTCCGTACCATTTTGCCATTTGTTCTCAAGGCCGTATCTAGTATTCTTGCACTCCATACTTCTGTTACTCCCTCAGGAACCTGTGTGTCCATGTATTGAAACAATGCGAAAGCGACAACAATTGTTATCGATGCTGTTATAACGGTTGTGAGTATTGTTCTTATAGTCATTTCGTGCTGAAAAAGTCCAATGTCAACGATTTCTAGTTGATCCGTTTCTCTTATTATTACATTTTGTTATCAATATGATTACACCAGGATCGAGTTGTTCAAAGGCTGATAAGCCTAACCAGTAAAAGTGGATATCTCCGTGTGTTGTTAATTACGCGTTTTTCGTGTATAAACCATACGCGTTAGGTTTTTTTACTCGATGCCACAACTAACTGTGGGCAGCCCTGTGTTAAACGATGATTTCGTTAGCACAACTGTTGGACTCGTACACGGGGGATAATTTACACTAAAACCTCTTCATCGCGTTTGAGTGTAAATTATCCCCACGCGTAAATTTAGACGTTTAGGTAATTATCACATATTTTGATTTTTATTACATCTTAAATATGCATCCTTCGACAAAGTTCAAATTTTGCACATCAAACTATCACTTCTCAACACGGCAGTATGCAAAATGACATATCTTTTACCTTTGTATTGGCAGAATTACCCACAAGTAGTTGACTAAGCTAACAGCTTTTGAACAATTCGACCATGGTTGTAAAAAGAATGACTTACAAATCAAGTAAGATGTCATTCAAAGGAGTAATGACTACATTCCGTGAAAAGCCACAACATAAATCCATATATCCAGTTTCATTAGAGACTTCCATTTGTATCGTACAGAAGGTCATCTACATTTAGTTTAAAGATAATGTTTAATCTAATAAATCCAGGAAAATATAATCTTGAAATAATTAAACAAATTCTGTGCGAAAGCATTTGTATAATGATACATTTAAAATGAAACAAAATATCATGATTTAAAGAGAATCCGTTTTTGGATATTATGGCAAGACTTTTGGAACGGAGTTACCTTACTTGGCCTAAATGTGTAAGCTACAATATATAAGCATACATCTTAATTTACCGATACTAATCTGAAGAAAGCAGAGACAGTCTATTAGCTAATCAATCACTGAAAAGCAATGGACTCTTCTGTAAATCAATGACTTAGACCAGTCCACATTTGTATTTAAGGCAGACATTTTAAAGAACAAAAAATATTTCCGATCAGTGTGTTTTATTTGAATGTGAGAATGCTATATTACCGCAATTACATGGAGTGTCGTTATTCCATAATGTCACCACTAAGTATATCACGACAAGGAGAGTACGAGACAGAACGTCTGCCACTCAGCTATTTCCCAGAATCCAGGATGGATCCCGAACCCGAACATTTGTTGCCAAGACGACCTTGACCCTTGATAAGCATTTCATGTGTTTTATCAAAGATAATCGAAACTCCCAAGTCCAGTAGAATACACTACATGAGATATACAAATAGTCTCAACATGAAAAACAATTACGAATCCCAAAAGGGATAGGACTAGGTCCCCTGTTAGTATGACACACAAGTTAGACAAAATAATGGATTACCTTGGAGTGATGAATTAACTTCCCAATGTCCGTGCCATCCTTTCGTTTATGTCCTTTATGTACCATTTTAATTCTATGATAAAATAATTTTTATTTGTTTTAAAAAATATTTTAAAAAGAGATATGATAAGTAAAAAGGTTACATTGCTGATATTGATCTTTATATCAAACCATTTTGTAGAATTTTGCTGCACAATTTATAAAATCCTTTCATTATATCCACCCCTGAAAAACAATGAATTCTTCGGTACACCAATGACTTAGATCAGTCCAAATTTGTTTTTAGGGGTAAATGGGTTAATCTGAATTATAAATTTACAAACAAAAATGTATCTTGTGCATAATTAGCCTTTTCATTTCAAATATTTAACAGTGAATATTTTTATATATATTGTCGATTCACTTTTATCGGTAAATAAAAACAAAATCGAATTTAATGATTATTTGCAGACTGCTACTGTTCCAGATATCTTTAAGAGTACAGGGAAACCTCGCTTGTAAAACCATCGAATCTGAAGTGATCTCTTAAACGGGTGTTTGGGGTTATCTAGTATCTATTAATAACTTTTCTAGAGAATAAGATATTCATGGTCTTAATTATGAGTTGGTCTAAAGTGCGAGATTCCAATATACTAGCATAGCTATATTTCTATTGCAAAATCAACAGAGATCGCTGCTATACAGTCAGTGTGTAGTTCAGCGCAGTAATTCAAGCTAGTTTTTAGACACATGTACTGATATAACATTCTTAAGAGAGTGGTAGTTGAATTTGTCACCCCGGAGAAATACAGTGTCAATCTATACGAAGGCGAATGTTAGATTTGATATATAATATCAATGTTCTATATTCGATACACAACTGGGTCGATATTATGTTGATTTGATCACACACATTGTAGTCAACATTCAAACGTTTAGATGATCTCAAATAAATTTACACTATTTCAGAACTACGTAAACATAAGTTACAGCATAAAAAAGAACCCCTTGAATATCACAAAAATGTTATGATAGAAATGGATCCTAGAAACCCACGAAATAAATATGGTTTTTGTAATGAACTTATAAATAAATCAATCAATAAATAAATAAAATAAATAAATAAATAAATAAATAAATAAATAAAATAAATAAATAAATAAATAAATAAATAAATAAATAAATAAATAAATAAATAAATAAATAAATAAATAAAATAAATAAATAAATAACAATACAGTCTACTCACCTTTATGCTCAAGAACGTTTCCTCTACTACAAACTTTTACCATGTGCGAGATAAAGAGAGACCAATTCTTAACTTATCTCGTCGTCTAGTTAGTAGATTGCATAACCCTTACTGGACAGTGATAAAAGGTGCAAACGTTATTGTCGACCTTTATAGAGGGATAAATACCGGTTCAGATAGGCAAATCTATATATCTTTAAGTGATTAGTGCCAAATGTCAACAGTTGATATATAATATGGCATAATGATCAAAACAAACTTTATCGCCTCATAAATAATCAATTATTATATAATTAATTATCGTAATACCAAAATACTAAACAAAATAATTAAAATAATGATAATAGCGTTTAGAAAAATATGAATTTTGAATAGTATTTTACAGCAGACTCAACAATTTTTACAGTTATATGGTGGCGGACCTCTTATCTCCAGCAATTCTGGAAGGTATGGTCACAAATCTAGACTGTTACAAAATTTCGATCTGGAATGGATTCGAATATCAAAACAGTTATGCGGATTTGAATAAGCTCTGTATTTTCGCTGATATGATAGCATAACATTTTATTACATAGCAAAATAAAACAATTGCTTCAGGCTGGCTATTGATGCCATATTACTTGCATTACAGGCCAATCAATAATGTTTACTTCCCAGTTTCCGTTTAACCTCTTTCGATGGGTGGTTCAGTAGTGCGTTCATTGTTGATTCACTTCCCGGTTTTGAAACAAGGATGTAAAATTTAAAATTCTCACAAAAGACACGTGACCTAAGATGCTTAGCGCTAGGCAATGGAATAGTCACTATTTTTTTTTTAGAAAATATAGGTACAACCCGGTACCGGGATCGCATCCGGACTTTTCTTTCGCCAAGCGCTCGACATACGGAATGAAAGTACTGGTCTTTCAGATGTGACTTAAAACCGAGGTATCACATCCCGGCAGGCGTGGCATGTAAAAAACCCTCACTACAAGTAAATATATGTGGCACTTCACCTAACATTGGTGACATATCCAAATGAATTATATAATTCCTTGTGGGATGGACAATAAACCAAAACACCCCCCAAATAAAAATTAAAAAATAACTAAATAACTTCACACACACACATACACACACACACAAAACACACCACAAAACACACACACACACACGCACATACACACACACACACACCAATATACTTTTATGTTACAGTTCGGAGTACTAATACAATACAAACACATTGTTAAAATAAACTTTTCACAGCTAGGTAAAAGTGAAATATAATGAAATATATTTGATTGCATTATATCTTATTTTATAAATGAATCACCCAAAATTATATTTTGGTACAAAATTTATAATGCAAACTTGAGCAGGGATGGCAAGTAACAAAACGTATATATAAGGGAATAAAAGAAAATAAAAGAAATTTTTGTCAGTGTGTTTAAATTTGCACAATTATAAAACATCTCAGGCACCAAAGTATAAATCTTTAGGATGTCCAGGACACAGATACAAATCCGACGAAAATTGACAAACACGGACCTCTGACAACCAAGGGGTTGGATCAGGTGCCACGGAGGAGTAAGCATTTCCTGTCGACCGGTCACATCCGCCGTGAGTCCACAGTCAAGTCCCAATGAAATGCGTGAGGAACGAAGCCTCGTCACAATTGGTACAAACGTCTCAACAACCACCATCGAAAAGGCAACTCAACATTTCACCCAGTGAAACAGAGTAATGGCAAGTGATATTACGAGTGATCAGTCTTACCGTAAGATCATGCTGCCTGTTACAGGATGAAACTTATTACGACAGAAATATATTGATGCAAAAGCATGGATCCAATCAGTTAGAGTTCTGTTACACGATTATTTGAAACATTATTGCTGATACAGTAAGTAGAGTACACGACAGGTAAGTGAACTCAATTTACGTACAGAAATCGATTTCTCATTTCCGAAGATTTATGGTATAAGCACCATGCTATCACATTTTAGTAAAACCCCTGTAAAATCAAAAGGTGGGAAGATATTATAAGTGTTAATTTGATAACGTATCTCGTGTGATATGCATAGAAATAGTTAAAGATTGCTCTTTATGAAATCAAGTATATCTTCATTTACTCGCTCTGAAACTTCAAATTTGGCCTTTAAAATGGGTCTTTACAAAACAGAATTGATCCATGGAATCCTTCAGGGAAATGAACATCTGCACCGGCTTTCCTTAATCTCTGACTGTAAATAATGCCATCGTCGCGCAGAACATCATACCCCATTGTCAGGACATATGCCTTTGGCTGATGTTTTAAATCCGATTCATCCGCCAGCAGAGGAGAAAAACGTTTGTCCAAGATTGTAGTTTCTAGGGATTTTGACAGTTCTTCATCACCAGAGGGCGCTTCAAGACCAATGAGAGACTTATTTAGTTTTATGTAGTCATTAATATAAAATTCTTTAAGATACTTTGATTACTTAGAACTCTCTAGGGCCACGGACGTGTGCTGATTTTTTAGAAACTTCTCCATGTGTTCAGAACTAATATTTCCATAATTCACCCAAAACTGTATCATTGCCACTTCACTCAGCAGACTGGATAAATATATCTTGTTTTCTATGTAAGCTGGAAGTCTGAAATCAAACGCCTGTAAACATGGATACAATAACATTAGGAATCGGAGCTTCTTTTTTAGGTGTAATGATACGGCCGCTGTTAAGTGTCCCCTACAACCATTTCCTCCTAATCCAATATGTGAAGGATCATTACCAAGTGTTATCGCGTGTTAAAAAATGTAGGTAACTACAGTTAGACAGTCCTGAAAAGCAGCCAGGTGTGGATGAAATTGGAATCTTCGATACCTGTTTGAGTAATGATAATATTTCGTAATATATGTGGTCACACACACACACACACACACACACACACACACACACACACACACACACACACACACAAAGAGAGAGACACACACACACACACACGCACACACACACACACACGCGCGCGCACGCACATAAACACACACACACACTATCCTGTTGATAAAAATCTAATCATTCTGTAGTTGTATATTATATATAAGCTAGATAAATATGTTTTCATTTTACAACTTATACGTTATGCCAGGGCATGCTCTTCTTATGAATGTTTTATTCTGAGAGCTAAACGACTAGCCAATAAACTACTTACACAAGGTTACGTTGTTGAACGCTTAGAGTTGTTGTTTAAGAAGTTTTATGGTCGATACGAGGATGTTGTTAGACATTCTGAAGTCCCCCTCAGAGATATTAGATAGTATTCCGAATCACGGTCACAGACAGTGACTCCGTTTCACCAATCATGCTTTTCACCGAACTTGACCTCATCACCAAACTTGACCTTTTTACCGAATTTGACCCGTTCATCGAACTAGAAAGGTTTCCTTGGAACATTTGCGACGGGCGTGGCATGCAAGCAGAAGAAGCCGACTCCTTTCGGACACCTGGTTTTATCCCGTTTGGGATTCGTAATTATTCTTCATGTTGATACCATTTGGAAATCTAATTCGTCGTGTTATAGCGGATTGAGTTTTGATTATTGATTGGTACTTCTTCAATTTTACTTATAAACTGCATCAAATGTCCATCCGTTATACATTGTAATTTATATATACGTCTCTCCTATAATCCTATCCACAATTCTAGATAACAACAACAAAAAGATAAAAACTTGATTATCGGCAAAATCCATATTTGGTATTTTTCAAAATGCATCGTGATAAAAACCCGATGTTGGAAAGAAATTAACATTGGTATATGCCAATTCTTCTGTGTAAAATTAAGCATACTTATGGCATCTATTGCGAAAACTGTTCAATTTTCCAAAACTTTAATAGGTTCATTTTAAGACGACTTTTATACCATTTATTAAATGAACTATCAACTAGACACTTACCTGATGGCATAAACCACCATGTTGACACGTTTAGCATACCGGTCGTCATTTAATAAAAATTCTCTGTTAAATAACATTATTATTATACAGCAGTTACCATTTAACTTTTGTGTACATTTATATTGGGCATTAACTGTTGTTTTTTTTTAATTTTCCTTTTTTACTTCTTAGATTGATATTACAATGAAAAAGACATACAGAGGCATAAAAATTCTTACATTCCTATACATTTTGTGAAAATTGTTTGAGAATCCTAGTTTGGCAATTATTCTTTTGCAAGAGATCAATTTTACTATTTGCATTTGCAAACGACACTGCTCCTGACTTTATTTTCACAAAATATAAAGAAATATAAGAATTTTTATGCTTGTGAATATCTCTTATTTGTTATCGTACATTAATCTAAGAAGTTAAAAAAACGAAGATAAATGTTTGGTGTCGTAAACAGCTAATGCCCTTTTAAATGTTCTTAGATAGGTGTGTATTCAGTAAACATTTTATTTTCGGGTAAACTAATGTTTGTTGATGATTTTGAAATAATTATAATGTCCCAATATCGCATCCTTAACCTGAAATATTGAGCATCGAAAGTTAAGTCCAAAACATGTGAACATTTCAAAAGATATCTTATTTATGTCTTGAAGTAAGTTAGTCCTAAAACCTGTTCTTCAACTGAAAAAGCAATGGAATGAAACCTATTGTCATGGAATAAAATCGGTCATGAATTGGAATTTTATAATCATTGTAATTTCTAAAATTAAGACAAAATCTATACTAACCCGATTCAAGCCAAGTCCACCCCTTCGTGTATATACACTAAAGCTGGTCGCTTGTTTGACTTCGGTTCTTTAGGTTCGTAGACTCGAACCTCCACGTCATGGAACTTGGTGTTGTATACCTGTAATGTTGAATTTGGTGTTGTATACCTATAATATTGAATTTGGTGTTGTATACCTATAATGTGTATACCTATAATGTTGAATTTGATGTTGTATACATATAATGTTGAATTTGGTGTTGTATACCTATAATGTTGAATTTGGTGTTGTATACCCATAATGTTGAATTTGCTGTTGTATACCTATAATGTTGTATTTGCTGTTGTATACCTATAATGTTGAATTTGGTGTTGTATACCTATAATGTTGAATTTGGTGTTGTATACCCATAATGTTGAATTTTCTGTTGTATACCTATAATGTTTAATTTAGTGTTGTATACCTATAATGTTGAATTTGGTTTTGTATAGCTATAATGTTGTATTTGCTGTTGCATACCTATAATGTTGTATTTGGTGCTATATACCTATAATGTTGAATTTGCTGTTGTAGCTTTTTTTAATATTGAATCTGCTGTTGTAAACCTTCAATATTGAATTCAGTATTGTAAACCTATTATGTTGAAATTGATGTTGTACACCTATAATGTTGAACCTGGTTTTGAAAACCTATACTGTTGCCTTCGGTGTTTAAACCGAATTTTGTGTTGTACATCTATAATTTTGAACTTTGTTTTGAAAACCTATAATGTTGAACTTTGTGTTACAAGCCTATGATATTAAACTTGATGTTGTATACCTATAATATTTAATTTGTTTTTCTAAACCTGTAATGTTAAATGAGGTGTTGTAAACCTTAGTATTGAGCTCGATGTTGTAAACCTGTAATATCGAATTTGGTGTTCCTGTTTCTTGTGAATGTAGTAATTTCTCTTTGATAAATATTGTAACATCGACATAAGGTGACCTAATTCCTGTTACGGTGGATTTTAGAAAAGATATTTACATATATGACCTATAAAGATATATAAAAGATATCACTGAGCTACCAACATGGATATGTAATAGGGCCGTCTCAAAACCTGATTTAAAGATGTTTTTCTCATAATTACTCAAGAATGTTTTGGGAAACCGCGAACCTTACACCTTCAAGTGAATTTTCATAAAATTATATTTTTTTATAGAATGATAGCAGGAATTGTTCTTAGAGAATTCGATGAAAACACCAATCGACACATATACAGAATTCTCGTCTTAACAATGACACATGTTTATTGTTGTGTCTACGTAAGAGACAACTGAAACAATGAAAGTGATTTGTTGATTTCATTATTTTTAATTATTTTTACTTATGCGTGTAAACGATTTTTACAACTTCTTCAAAGAATAACTAAAAATATTATACATGAAAACATTTAAGCATACATTGTTATGAATTTTAATAATTGAAAAGCCGAAAATTAAACAAAAAAAAAATGCAAAACTAATTACGTTCAAGTCTGGATCACTTCCATATCCGAAGAGTGTCCGTGTTGTAAGAAGTTGAAAGTTATTTCTACAACTTTCTGTGCAAAGTAGTTCGTGCCAGTTGTTATCCCAAATACATGTACATTTAAAATTTGTATTTAAAATGCAAAATGACATTTACTGAATATATGTTAATTATATAAGATTTCACATAAAAACTGTATAGCAACTGAATTAAAATAATTTAAAATAAAAAGAAATGTTTTATTTATACAGCACATTCGTCGTATAAATATCCGGTTTTATGCAAACAAGCAGACGTATACAATCTCCACTATCCATATTATAGAGTATCTAGATATACTCTCCGATAATCTGGACATCCGAGACCAGGTGAGGTAATTCCACAATTTCATCACCATCTGTTCCCTATTCCACGGCGCTATTTGTCGAAAAGATAAAACATGGATAAGTTGGTCACTTTTGTCTTTGAAACCAACCCTTGACGATTACGAGTATATGAAGAACTGCTACCTTCTAACTTGCTCGTTGTAAACGTATGCACTTGTATTTGTACATAACATCTTAACATACATGGTTATATTTGGTGTTTTCATAGAAAGAAAGACAACTCTGGTGAGAAAAGTATATAGTATAATCGTATCCGAAGGCTTATACATAATATTTGTTTCAAGGAGCATGCGTTTTAGTGCCAAAACAGTGTGTGGATTCATCAACCAATCAGATAACGCCAAGTATATAGACACTTTACAAATGTTTATTTCCACGGGTTATAATTTTCACGTTTCCTGTCTTCTATAGCGATCGCGGTAATTTTAATTCGTTGATTCGTAGTAGCTTAAAATAATATCAGGTCATGGGAGTTCGACTCGCAAGTGGAAGGTCCCGGGTTGCTATCAAAAACTTTTGAAAATAGAGTTGACTATTTCTTTGCCAAACGCCCGTCATAGGAAGTGAAATTCACAGGTCTTTCGGACGAGACTTGAAACCACGGTTTTCTGTCAAGGCAGGCGTAACACGTAAAACAGTCCTTACTGCAATTGGGTCAGGCCATAACACAGGTCAAAATTTGTGGTACTTCACCTAAAACTGGTGTTATCTAAAAAAGTGAAGAATTCGTGATGATATGTAAATTAACAAACAAAACAAACAAATAACATAATTACCTAATTTTACTGAAGTGTCATTGCCTTTTCGTTGGCCGTTGTTGAGATGTCTACCAGTTGTGACGAGGATTTGTTCCTCACGTATTTCATTACTTCTTGACTGTGAACTCTGTGATTGTGAGCGGTCAACAGGGGATACTTACTCCTCCGTGGCACCTGATTCCACCTCTTGGTTTCCAGAGGTCCGTGTTTCTCCATTTTTACTAGATTTGTATCTAAATCCTGGACATCCTAAAGATTTATATTTTGGTATCTGAGATTTTTTTATATACCTATATCTACTGTCTCACTGGCTAACTTCCGAAATGAGAAACTCGTATTCAGTTCCTTTGTTATATCATCTATTACATACGTTTAACACCGTCCCAACAAGATGAAACGATCATCTTGAGCATTATATTTTTGGTATTATGTTTATGATGTTATATTTACATACCGACTGCAATTCCCTTCATTGCAAATATATAGAGTGGAATGTTTCTTATTACAGTAAACACATTCACGTGCCCTGAGTATTAACCACTTTACTTTTCAGCGTAAGAATATATGAACGAATCAATAAAGAATAGAATATCACATGTTTATTTCTTATATATTTAATCTTAAAAGCCACCCATAAGGCGTATCACAAAACAAATAAAAATCACAGAAAGAAATCGGAAAAACGAGACTACATCTGTAGCACATTGTACAGCCTACAGGCCCATATCGCGATATTTCTAGGTCATGTTATGACCAGAACCCACAGACCACCGTCTGGCTTCACAACAGAAAAAAGAAAGTAAGGCCTGGTAAAACTTTGTCAAGCATCTCTTGATAAACAAGTCGATTTGTTTGCCTTCAATGGATATTCATATATTCATATATCACAACAGAAAAAAGAAAGTAAGGCATAGTAAAACTTTGTCAAGCATCTCTTGATAAATAAGTCGATTTGTTTGCCTTCAATGGATATTCATATAAGAAACAATTAGTCACCCGCATCAATTGACAAGATCTGGTTGTGAAGTTGGACATAAAAGTTGCGTCATTCCTCATTCACGTGATCTTAACTGATGAGAAACTGTTTTACATGCACAGATATTGACCTAGAGATTTAAAGCTACTGATGGGAAGTATAGTGTAAGGGTACAATACTTTCCTGTCGCATAGAAATTTAATATCGATGAAATGATGTTTATCAGCACAAGGTTTTATAATCATATCGCTGAGTTATGTTGTTTGTTGCATGATAAATAAGCCATCAGTACTCACATTAAGCCGAAAGTCTTCCCCGAATATTAAGTTACTTTTTTGTAAAACCTGATTTTACCAAAATAAAAAGTAACATAAAATCGGTGTAGAGATTCGGCCTTTACTCTCGTGGGATATAAATGGTAAAGAATGTGAAAACTATTTTGTGATGATTTTATTGTCATTATTGTACTGATTTGAAATGAAATTGGATGATTCCCGCAGGTTTTTGCTCAGTAAAAATGGTCATACTGTGACAGTAAATACAAAATTTACAACATGACAGTGGTACCCTATACTAATAATAACCTGCAATATATTTCAAACACGTGTACACACTGTATATATATATTTTTCTGTATATTGAGTGTATCATTATATATGTATTTCATTAAAATTTAACGATTGCCATCAACTCGTATCAATACTTTCAGTACTTTGATTACTCATTTAGTTGAGTAGATAATGATGAGAGATCACATTTCAATTACAATTCCAACCATCGAAGCACTTATTATACGCTGTAATTTTGTTTTCATGCCAGTGTATAGTTCTTATTTGTTATTGTACATCAAGTACAAGTAGTAAAAGTAGAGAAAAATCGAAATAATTGGTTTGGCAAACACAGTTATTGCCCCTTTAAGTTAGAGGGTATAGTCCTATTCGTCACCGTGTACCGTAATTGGGGTGTAATTTTACAATAACGCAATGGACTAATAAAAATAAGTAAATATATATACATGATATGTTGAGACAAGAAAGAAATTAACCAAATATCTGTCAAAGAGCCCCTTTAAATATCAACCATTCTCTTTACTTTTATTATCTCATATCAGGTGTTGTAATATGAAGGTGAAGTTCTAAATCTTTGTTATCTGTACTTCCGGATCTGTGTATGGCTGACTGTTACTGTTGTGTGGCCAACAAGTCAAATTTAACAAAACGTGTCAGTTGCTAGATCATGTACATGGATTTATTACTGTATAGTTATTTAATTTCACAATTGTAATATTGTTCTGGATTTTTGAGAAGTTAATCTATTTTTTCCGTAAAATTATACATGTGATCGTCATCAAATTAGTGACAGAAAAGAATACAATATGACCTTTTTTACATCGATGTTAGTCCACAGAATAAGTCAAAATATGTGAAACTTATGGTGACAACTTTCTGAAATATCCGTTCTCTCCGGTATGGATTTTTTCTATTACATATTATGCAAATTACTTACCTCCAGGTTGTGTCTTCTACCCCTAACCGTTTGCAAATGAACCTCGGTGTTAAACGACGCATGCGTGGATATCGTAGTGATGATATAGTAATATCGTTATATAGTGATATCGTAATATCGTGATATAGTATCGTTATATCGTAATATTGTAATATCGCGTTGTATTAAATATTATAAACATAACACCAAAGTTATAATGCTCAAGACGATATCGTTTCTGTCAATTAGACTTTATCAGTAGAGCTCCAGTTTGAAAAGTATGTGCATTTTCTAAAGAGAAAGTGGTATCGTACAAGGCCAAATAATATCTAATAAAATATAGCCGAAATCCATCTAAGAGTAACCACTGTAAAAATGACTATTCTATATTTTAAATAGTGTTATCAGTGCCAAATATTACTTTATTATACGATGAACAGCTGGTACCGATATTACGATGTCCGGAATCAGCCACCATATGTCTTTTGGATAACGTTCATATACAATCCGAATAGCAGGTGTGCATCTGCGATAGTACAATATATTAATGTTTTAGCTACATTCCAGGTCCAGGACGCACATCGATACAGTGTATCAATATAAATGGGACATCAAAGATTAGACATGTATATACGACAATATTGTATATTGTATAAAAATTGCAGATTTTATGTTATATTTTTTAATATTTGATTGCCGGGGCTAACAGCTCATATTGCTTTAAATATTCAGTTTATGTCCCTATATTGATGTTTGAAGTCGTACACATGATTAAAAATATATCGCACACGATACATACTACCCCGTCATGTTTCTCTTTTGAAGGGTTTAGATCATAGTAACAGAAGTAGATAATTGTTTTAGCAGCTAACATCTCATCAATGCTCTTACTGTCAGAGGTGTGACCTATAGTCAAGATAATTGCAAACCCCATTCCCAAAACACTTGTACCGGATATGGAGATACACAACGTATTATAATTATGTTAATTACGTGTATATAAGGCGTCAATTTAAAGCTTCCATCAATATGTAAGGTATAGGTGTTATGACGTTTTATACCAGATACTTGTTTCAAGAATGGAATTGCATAAATAAAATACAAGAAAACAATTCGATTCCCGTCAAAAGACAGAGTATATTCCACTTATTGCTACATCATCATTACGTACAAATTGTCGTTGAGAAAATATGTTGGATGGGATAGTAAACAGATATGGCGATGCTTACTGAACAGGGCTTTGGTAGTTCCCCACAAAGTTATAAAACTCTTCCCTACTTTGAATACACAGTTCTTGGAGAAAGGTATAATGATAAACATGTACAAGGAGCTTAGAGTTTAAAACCTTAATCCCAAACTCCTTCCAATTGAAAAAACAATCCTTATATTTATATATATTTACCATTTTCTTTGTAAGTGTAGTCAGCTGGTTAAGAAATTCATTCTATATAATTGGCTTTTCACATGACGTAACAGCTAAACAGCTGTGTGAGACGAGAAAGTAGGTCTCCTTTTCTGCCCAAAAATACTAAATGGTATTAAGATTTATTTTATTTTCTTCATATCATTTTGAAAGAAACTAATGATATAAACTTTTTCAATACTTGTCAGATCTTATTTGAGGTTAATTTAAAATATTCGACTGCTTGGTGCCAGAAGGTAAAATGTGTCAGAAGATAATTGAAAATGCAAATGGCCGCACCCATAGCTAAGCTATATAACGTATTTACATCGAATTTGCGTTTGAGTTCTGATATATTATTAATGTGATATACCACAGAAAGTTTGAGTGTGACTTCCGAGAAGGGAATATATATATTTATATATGACAACTGAAAGTAGCCATTTTATTTGACATTTGTACCAATCAGCTGGGAACTTATTCGTACGTAACTTACGTGAGTATTTCACACGACCTGATTTCAGATGCAAGTGACGAATTGTTTCTGACAGTAATATCCGGTGAAGGTTAACACATCGACCTGTTTATCCAGAGAAATGCTTGACAAAGTTGCACTAGTCCCAACTTTCTTTTTACTGTTCAACAGACTAGTTACAATTGTAACTACAAAGCGAACTTTCATCTCTGTGGTCTGTGGTTCTGGTCATAACATGACCTAGATATATCGCGAAATGGACCTGTACGCCGTACAATGTGCAACAGATATAGATTTAGTCTTGTGTTTCCGATTTCTTTCTGTGATTTTTGTTTTTTGTTTGTTTTGTGATAATGTATGGCTTTTACGATGAAATAAATAAGAAAGAAATATGTGATATTCTATTCTTTATTGATTCGATCATGCATTCCTACGCCGAAAGGTAAACCGGTTAACACTTGGGTCACGTGACTACAATTACTTGAGTATGCGTTACATCACTCTATATACTTGCAATGAAGGAAATTACAGTCGGTATGTAAATATATCATAATTAATGTATAAACTTGAAAAATGCAATGAAGATATTATAACAAATCAAGAAAAAATTCCAGATTAAATTCAACTTTTTATACAAATCTCTATACTAACATTGGTGAAGAACTACAAGAAAATGAAATATTTAAAAATATTAAGTTAAAGTCTCAGAAAAGATAATAAAAAACTACAAGGAGAAATAACCAGGTTACACAGCTGAATTTTTAAAAATGTTTTGGGCTGAGATTGGCGATTTTACTGTTAGGTCTTCAAACGAGTGTTATAAAACAAAATTATGTCAATTACGCAGACACAAGGTATAATTACTTGGATTCCTAAAGTCTTTTTGTCATATTCCAAAACAGTACTTAAAAATTGGCGACCAATTACATTCTTGAATATAACTTATAAAATTGCTTCAGGATTTAAAGCTCAAAGAATTAAATCAGTCTTAGATTATTTAATCGACAAAGATCAAACTGGCTTTCTCTCAAGATGCTTTTTAGTTGAAAACATTAAAGTTGTATATAATATTATGAATTATACTGGACATTACAAACATTTAAATAAATTTTGAAAAATGTATAATTAAAGTGTTTAGTTTGATAAATCAATAATGCAATGGGTAAAATCTTTCACAAATGATATTTTTCTCCAAATAAAAACATGGATGGTAATCTATCTCAACCAAACATATCTATAGGAAATGTCGACAAGATGATTCTGTTTCAGGTTTTTTATTATTTAAAATCAATAAGGATATTAAAGGTATAAAAATTAAAGATACTGAATATATTTTAAGTCAATTTGCCGATGACACAACAATATTTTTAGATGGATAAAAACAATCGTTAAAACAACCTTGGATGAAATTAGATGGTTTGGACAAATATCATGTTTTATAATAAATCTGACAAAATCACATGTAATTTGGATAGGCTCTAAAGCATTAAGTCAAGATAAATATTTGATTTGTGAAAGACTGTCATGAAATAAAACAAAATTTGAATTATTGGGCATTGATTTTGATGATAATATGAGAACATACTAAATGTCAACTTTTCCAAAAAAACAAAAAATAAAGAAATTGAACAAACAATTAGACAATGGAAACAGCAATTCATCGCTCCTATTGGAAAAACAATTATTATAAAGGCTCTCCAATTACCTAATCTAGTACATCTATTTCAATCAATGCTAAATCCATCAGAATAATTTTATACAAATATACACTATAATATAATTTCATATGAGATGGTCCAACAGATAGCATTAAGAGAGAAATACTACTCAAACAATATTCAAGGTTTAAAAATGATACATGTCAATTGTTTTGCATCAGCTATCAAACTTACATTTGTTAAATGGAAAAATATGATACTAAGTGAAACAAATACAACTATAAAACAAATTAACTTATATGGAGACAATTTTCTACATAACATAATTAATAGATAATACATTTTGGAAAGAGAAAGATGTGTATCCAGCTTTTATTCTTCTCAATCATTAAAGTCATATACATAGTATCATTGATTTTACAAATTATCTTATATGGCACTCAGATATAATCCAAATAGACAATAAACCAGTTATTTTTAAAAATTGGATTGAAAAATATTTGTTTACTGTCAAAGATTTTACTGAAATAGACAATGATACACTTAAAACATTGATTTATATTGAATTACACGAAAAATACAATTTTGACCTTATTTTCTGGGGTAACTTGGAATAAAAATAACATTAAAAATTACAAGCACATTTAAATGCAAATGAACTAACAAACAGAATGATCGCAGGACCAGTTATACCATACAATTTAACAATTATCATGTCAAATGCAAGAGACACTAAAACAAATATAATACACTTATAAAAATAAAATAAATCATCTTAGATACCAAAGTATAAATCCTAAGGATGTCCAGGACACAGATACAAATCCGGCAAAAATGGACAAACACGGACCTCTGGAAACCAAAAGGTGGGATCAGGTGCCCTGTTAACCGCCGTGAGTCCACGGTCAAGTCCAAATAAAATACGTGAGGAACGAATCATCGTCACAATTGGTACAAACGTCTCAACAACCGCCAACGAAAAGGCAACTCAACATTTCACCCAGTGAAACAGAGTAATCGCAAACAAGACTATTATACCGACCGTAAAATTTGCGGAACGTTGACACCAAACGCGGTTTCGATATCCCTGTGTCAATAATGTATTAGTGAATAGTTTACATCTGTATATGAAATCTTCATATGTTGAATACGGCCTTGCATAATTGGATCATCTGTGAAATATTAACTCCATATGCGGGTGACTGTGTGATGTTACTACTTGAATGTGGAAAATTTACGATGGGAAAGCCGAAATCGTCGCGTTTGTCGTATAGCTGAGTTGCCAATTTCCAGTCTGTGTCTATAGTAATTAAAATTTCTAAGTATGAAGCGTGTGTGCTTGATTCTTTAATTTCTAGTTCGCTGGGGTATATCGCATTGACATATGTATGGAAATTGTCATTATTAATTGACAAAACGTCGTCGATATATCTAAATGTGAAATTAAAGGACACCGCTAGCTTTTTCTTCTTTTGATTCAGCAATTTCTGAATGAAGTCTGCTTCGTATAAATAAATCAACAGGTTGGCCAATAAAGGGGTACAATTGGTTCCCATAGGAATGCCGACAATTTGTTCAAAGACAATGTCTCCGAACATTACAAATATATTGTCTATTAGAAATTTCAACATGTTTTTTATATCAACTTCATTGTATTTATGTGTAGAATCAGAGTGGTGTTTGACAAAATAATTATCATGCTAACCAATTACTAGATATTTAAATTTTCGGGTACCATCTTTAGTGAAAAAAAGTTGTCTATGATGTCAAAAAGTGTTAATTTAATTTTGTATGTGGAATAGTTGTGTAAAGAGTAGAGAAGTCGTATGTTTTGATACTGTGAATTTGAGAAAAATTTTGTGCCTTTAAATTTTCTAAAAGTTGTTTAGAATTTTAAGTATCCGCATCTGATTTATACCGTTTCTGGAATAAGCAACTGTACAGTATTGCTGAAGTTTATATCTAGGTTTGCTCGATCCTGCTATATACCTCTCTTTATATAGGGTTTTATGAAGTTTAGGTATCCAATATAAATATGGTAGCTCAAAATCAGTATCGGTTGTAGGTACATCAAAAGAGAGCGTAATATATCAAATAGTCAGTTAAAATGGGAGGAACAATTAAATATAAATGATTTAGAATGGGAAAAGGTTATGATCTACCTTTTCGATTATCAATAAATACCAAATGTAAAATGATTACAATACAGAATTAATTAACGCATACCAGCAACAAATCAATTAAAAAAAAAAACAAACATTACAAATAACGATCTTTGTGATCTATGTAAAAAACACAAAATACAAAATGAAAACGCTGTATGTAATTCATGTCAAAGCTGCAAATAAAAATTTGATAAAATTAAAATTTCATTCAAAATAGATCGCTCAAGAGTATAGAACTTTTTGAAAAATTAATACAAAAAAAGCTAAATCATTATACATTATGATATAGATATACGATGTCTACTTTGTTCCTGTTGGAACCTACTTATGCATGTATAACTTACAACGTGTACAAACCCATAACCAAAAAAAAAAAAACACAAACAAAAAAAAACAAAAAAACAAAAAAAAAACAGAGCACCCCTTATATTATATTTTCTATCAAGATGTGTTGCATTAAATCATGATTGATTAATTTTTCTTTCAAAGCATTTTATTGTTCTTAGCCAACAAAATGCTTTCATAAAAAAGTAAAAATAAAATCAATATAACCCGAATTAATACACACATCTTAACAGAAAATATAATTATCATCGCGCACGAAGATATATTTGCGTATACTCTAATATAAAAACACATTGTTATTCAACGTTGTCGTGGATTTTGTATTTAAAAACATAAACTGGAGAACGTCAAATTGGTCAGGACTGATGTACCTGGCTACGCTGGCTTACGTCGAAATGTTTTGTATATGCACAATAATTTTCGACGATCCTGCCGTACATCATTTTATGCCAGCGTGTACCATCGTGTACTTAACATATACAAAATTTACTTACAACTTACTCGCCTATTATTTCATATGTCGGCATAAACAGGATAAATTATAAATGTGTGACAAGGGCTTTAATATTAAGGCCAGTAACATACTTACATAAAACATTTATTTGATAAATATTATAAACATAATGCCAAAGTTATAATGCCTAAGACTATCATTTTCCTGTCAATTAAACTTCATTAGTTGAGCTCTAATACTAAATACATTTTCTACAGAAAAAGTGGTGTCAGACAAGGCCAAATAATAAATCTAAACGTATAATCAAAATCCGTCTAAGAGTAACCACTATAAAAAAAATGGGTATCCTAGTAGATTAATGTTACATCGGATGCACTATCTAAATCCCACACCATTTTAAGAAGTCGAGACAGAACCACATTTATATCAAAATTGAATCACGGATACAATATATGTGTAACTGTTCCACCTCAAGATAATTTCGATATAGTTTCTTGTTCACTGTGCACAAATTATAATACATGTTCACTCACTACCGTTAAATGCAAAATATTTTCTTCTATATTTTCATTTTAAGAGTAATTATGGCACAGGTAAGTATTTGTTGTCTCTTCCTATAACATACGATTATGTTATATATGTGTGTCATAAAATTATATATTTTTCTTTATGTACTTAATTATATCTTCGGTTATTCGTTTGGAAACTTCAAATGTCATCGGACCTTTAAACAGCTTAATCGCCAAATGGAATCCCTCAGGGAAATGAGATAAATGAACATCTACACCGGCTTTCCTTAATCTCTGACTGTAAATAATGCCATCGTCCCGCAGAAGATCATAGCCCACTGTCATGATATATGCCTTTGGCTGATTTTTTAAATCCGATTCGTCTGCCAACAGAGGAGAAAAACGTTTGTCCAAGATTGTAGCTTCTAAGGATTTTGATAAAGCTTCGTCTCCACCAGACGGCGTTTCAAAGTCAATGAGAGACTTATTTCTTATGAAGTCATTGATGTAAAATTCGGAAGCCAAATACTTTGCATACTTGGACTTCTTTAATGCTGCTGACGTGTGCTGATTTTTTCGAAACTTCTCCATGTGGTCGAAACTAAAATTTCCATTATACATCCAAAACTGTATCATTGCCACTTCACTCAGAAAGCTGGATAAATATATTTTGTTTTCCATGTAAGCTGGGAGTCTGAAATCAAACGCCTGTAAACAGGGATACAATAACATTTGAAATCGGAGTTTCTTTTTTAGGTGTAGTGATACGGCTGCTGTTAAGTGTCCCCCGGCACTATCTCCTCCTAATCCAATACGTGAAGGATCAATACCAAGTGTCGTTGCGTGATCAAAAATGTAGTTAACTACAGAAAGACAGTCCTCAAAAGCAGCAGGGTGGGGATGTATTTGAATCCTGCGATACCTGTTTGAAGAATAACAATACGTAATTTTAGTAGCCATAGACTATCCTCTCTCTCTCTCTCTCTCTCTCTCTCTCTCTCTCTCTCTCTCTCTCTCTCTCTCTCTCTCTCTCTCTCTCTCATATATATACCTAATGTGCCTATGATATTAAGATATTGTCTTACTATAGTAATATCATATATCTAAAATTGATATTGTAGCATTTTAATGTGAAAAGTCATACTCATGAAATTTGTTTAATTTACGTTAAACATTATCATAGTTTGTGTCTTTTTGATTCACAAATATAAACAAAATCAAATGGATGAGTTTTGTAAATATTGAAGCAATACATACTCTGTCGCCAGCAAAATCCAAAATATTATTAGATTTATAAGTTTTTTTGTTTTGTTTTTATTAATCAAAATGCACCTTGATTGACACCCGAGGTGGGTAAGAAATATACTCTTGTAAATGTTGAGTCGACCTTCCTCTTTGAGTTTAACCGCGCTTAGGGAATCTGTTTGTAAATCTAATATGTCAAATCTGTTGCCCTCGCCTGTATCTTGTATAGCCTATCGCGATACACAATCCATATAGCTATATACATACACCAACAACAAAGTACTAATGCATATGCTCAAAATTTACGCTCCCAGTTGAACAGTAGAACAGTCCAATCCTACCCTTTAATACCGGATATTGTACCTGTAAATACTAACTTTTAAAACAAAAGCTCGACACAAAACTTTTCTTTAACATGTATGCTGGACAAAATATCCCCCAGTCACGGGTGTTGCAGTATTTAGAGGTAGATAAATATTTTTAAAACATGAAACTTGCAGCAATATGGGTACAGATATACCAGAGTCTGTTTTATTACTTTATGTTCAGTTAATTCAAATTACACTGATATTTTATAAAGCTTTAGCAATATATTTATCACTGTACTGTTATAGCCGATGGAAACATTACAACAAGTCTCCTGAACCCTTAATTGACATGAACGAGTTTGAATTGTAGGTAATACAGGATGAGGACATTAGAAGAAATACATTTGCAAGAGTTATCGTTCCTACTTGTCACGTATCCTGTTCGGAACAAAACAAACTTTTTCGTGAAACGTGTCTTCATCGAAAAGTGAGAAGAATCATACATGTGATAATAAAATGGATACACCGCCTCGATGTCTTATGTGAATTGGACTATATCTATGTGACTACATATAAAACACGTGATAGAATTGTTTAGTATGTTTCTATAACATTTACAAGTGTATTTGGACTGGATATATATAAAACACTATAACGAATATGTTTACGAAATGAGCTTTACATGTTGTGATGGAAATGTTTTATAGATATCAATTATCATAAAAACAAAACAAATCGACCACCGGTTGATTATTTACATTTCGCTCCTATATGGGTATACTCGCTTCTTTTAAAGGGACATTAGCTGTTTATTTTTAATCTTTCCTTTTTACTACATAGACTGATATATACAGAAAAACAGATAAACACAGACATAAAAATTCTTAAATCCCTATATGTTTTGTGAAAATTACAAACCCAGGTTTGGCACTTTTTGATTAACTCAGTCTTACTTTTTGTATATATATACCACAATGAACCTGGCCTTATTTTCACAAAATTTATAGGAATATAGTACTTTTTATGCTTGTGTATAGCTTTTATTTGTTATTTTACATTGTGTGTATATTGTACATTTTCAAGTAGTAACAGTAGAAAAATAGATTGGGGGGGGGGGGGTAAACACAGCTATACCCCTTTTATGGCAACTTTTACATTACTAATAAACTTTATATACTTTAACCAACTAATACTTACCTGATGGAATAAACCATCATGTTGACCCTTTTAGCATACTCCATAACCACTTGATCATAATTCTCTGTTAAATTATACAATTTACGATACAGTAACTGCCGATATTTTCAATTATTTAAAATAAATGGCATATTTTCCCAAATTTTGTTGAAATATTCTTCTTTTTGTACTGTTATAGCAGATGAAACAATACAAATACCTCTCTAATATACATATAAATACACTAAATATAACATTTGTGCAATTTTTTTTTATCTAAACAGCACAATATTATTTATCAATTATTGAAAACAGAGAAGAACTTTTTAAATCTTGGAATGTAACATTATATGTTATTTAACTTATATGATTCCGTAGGGCGTCGCTAACCATTTCACCACTCAAAGTAGGACTGCGGACAGATAGTTCTACTCCTAGGTGTCGCTAACCATTTCACCACTTACAGCAGGATTGATGACAGAAAGTACTACCGCTAGGTCTCGCTAACCATTTTATCATTCACAGCAGGATTGAGGACAGAAAGTTCTACCGCTAGGTGTCGCTGACCATTTTGCCACTCACAGCAGGATTGATGACAGAAAGTACTACCGCTAGATGTCGCTAACCATTTTATCACTCACAGCAGGATTGAGGACAAAAAGTCCTACCGCTAGGTCTCGCTGACCATTTTGCCACTTACAGACGGGTTGATGACAGAAAGCTCTACCGCTAGGTGTCGTTGAAGTATTTAACACAAAGTTAGAGTGCTGACATTATTTACAGTGCATAAATACACTTACCCGGTTCAAGCCAAGTCCATCCCCCTCCGTGTATATACACTAAAGCTGGTCGCTTGTTTGACTTCAGTTCTTTAGGTTCATATATACGAACGTCCACGTCATTGAATTTGGTGTTGTAAACCTGTAATGTTGAACATGGTAATGAAAAGCTATAATTTTAAAATTAATTGTGTAATGTGGAATTTGGTTATGTAAAACTTTAATATTGAACTCGGTTACGTAAACCTATATATTGAACTCGGTGTTGTAAACCTATAATATTGATCTCGGTGTTGTAAACCTTTTTTTGTAATCCTGTAATGTTGAATTTGGTGTTGTAAACATATATTTTCTAACTTGTTGTAGTAAACCTATCATATTAACTTTGATGTTCTATAATGCTTAATTTGGTTTTGTAAACCTTCAATATTGAACTTGATGTTGGAAATCTGTAATATTGAACTTGGTGTTGTAAATCTGTAAAGGTATAAATCATATTCTAATCCATTTATTTTGTAACGCTCGTTTTGATTGGATAATAAAAATATCCGATGGCATAACTACAACATAACTTCTGCAAATGCCTTACCGCTACATTACAATATTTTCATATTCCTACGCCTTGTTTAACAAAATTTTACAAACAAAATTGTAATTGATTTTAATAGCTTTTAACTTTTAACAGTCAAATATATTATCATCATTGTTTTACATGTAAAATGAAAAACAAAATAAGACGGTGTTAAATACATTGAGTATGTTGTTCACGCGTAATGTTGTCATTATGATGTGGTCGGTACTGACGTAGTGGCTGCATTGTCTCTCTTTCAAGACATAAATGATGTTGAATAGGATTAACCTATAATCGGTGATTATAATGTCGCAAATTATTTAATTTTAATGTCGACACGTCACGGTAACCAGTTCAATAAACCAATACTTATGTAAGGCATATTAATCGCCATTGCACGATCGCAAATATGAAATCAAACGCTAATATATGAGTGCGCCAATTTAAATACAGTATACAGATAAGTCACACAGCGTCGTAGACAGTACCATATTTTGAAACAAATGATATTACAATATAACATTTTTTTTTCAGTAAATTTAAAAGTTTTTAAAATAGAAAATATATATAATTTGTAAATATCTCATTATATAAGATGCCAGTGCACTTTCATGTTCTGCCTTTATTTACATTTGTTGTTTATTCAAATTTAAAAATTACGTTCAAGTCCGGATCACTTCCATATCCGAAAGGGTGCCCATGTAATAAGAGGTTGAAAGTCATTTCTACAATTTTCTGTGCAAACCAGTCCGTGCCACTTGTTATCCCAAGCATGTTGAAAAACTTTATCTAAAAATAAAACGTGATATTTTCTGTGTTCATATTAACATGGCATTAAAAAGATAATAATGCAACTGGATGACAATACAAGAATATTTTATTTAAGTATAATAGATAAATTTCACTGTCATTTACGATAAAAAAATGATTTCAACTGACAGGTTGTAACGATAGACATTATTCCGAAGTGATAGTATACAATATTTATTCAAGGGAAATGAGGTGTATTTACACCATAACAGTATGTTATCTCATCAACCAATCAGAGAGCACGCAAAATATCAAGTAATTTCTACATTTTCGGCAGAAGTCTATTATCTCAGTGTTAATCTAGACGGCATTTATATCAACTATTAAGTTCCTCATATTAAGTAAGACGATGATACAACTTCAGTCACAGCATGATATCACACCGAGATATTTCATTCAGAAAAACTCTATGCGTTACTGCTCTACCTTGAACTTCGCTGTTCAATCATAAGAAGTTTGATCACGTATAAGGCGGCACATTCGATTTCATTATCTTGTTTTTCAAGTTGAAAACCATGATATGTCAATTTAACGAATGTGCGATTGGCAGAGTGCATTATTTTGTCAATATGTATGTTGTTGGGTGTTAGATACATATTCATGGTGCCCTCAGGCCCAAGCAGAAAATGTATAAGCAATTTAAACCGGATGCTTTTAGGTTGAAGGTTAAAACTAAAATTTCATATCCATTGTATATCACTGCGACTCTTACAATAAGACTTGTAATGATTTTTGTGCATGTGCTAAGATTAAAAAAATGTTTAAAACAAATTTTTATTTCAACCTGGAATTTATAAAGTTTCTGTTCGAAACACATGCCTATGGTTCACGCATTGCAGTCTTTTTTGTTTTTGAAGGACATAAACTAGTCTGTTTATCTGTCACCCAGATGACATCCATTTTGACAATATATGCACTCTGACAAGCGTTCATTCGTTCAAAAATATGAGCAGCAAAGATGTAACAGCATAAAGTAAATAATTAACTATATGTATTATAATTAGGACGAACACTTACTACTTTAACTGAAGTAAGAATAGAAGCATCCAGTATCCGGAATTTCCAAACCTCCTCAATACCCTCTGGCACGGGCGTATCCATGTAGTTAAACACGCTGATTGCCAAGACCAATGTACACGATGATGACAGTATTGCAACCAAGACAACAAGTGATATATTGCAACACTGAAATGACAATATAATGAAATGACCATACGCATACATGTAACACAACATAGATATTAATAATAAGATTTAACTGGAATGTTGCAAGAATTCAGTGGTCAACCTTAGACAAAGTTGACAATACATTTAGTTTTAGAAATTAGCCCTGTCTCATACCTATTTTTCTTTTATAACAGTTAATACATCTATTTGAAGTGGGAGTACAACTGATGAAGTCTTACTCTAAAACTCATTTGGTCCCTGCTTTACTAACTTATAACTTTATGTGTGTGAAGTTGGCAAAGCTTTTTGGTATTTAATTTCAAATATATATGGTTCTCAGTGGACGTTTAGCGGAAACATTGCGTTTCAAACCAGGAATCCTCTCATTTCTAATCAGCAGAGGTTTGAATCCGACTGGATGCTGTGCTTATTTTGTGAGAAAGTATACAAGTTTACTTGTAGAAGTCCATAGTAGTTCTCTCCTGCAGCATTAAAAGCTAGCCGCCTTCATACGGCTGGAAATGTCCTGACTGGCGTAAAGCAATACTGAACTGCTACGAACTGCCAATGTCTGTATATAGTGGTGTTAGGTAATTTGCATAAAGGAAACTGCTAAATAATTGCCAGGTTTTCTTGAAAAAATCAGATGATCATGAGCGACAAAATACTGATTAAATAGTAGGCTGGGACAAAATAGAAACAGCTTCAGTGAGGAAATGGAAATCATAAGATAAATCCTGAGTAGTAATTATGACCACCAACAAATCAAAAGGGCAATGCCACTAGATGCCAAAACACAGACTGAAAAATCTCACCAATCAGGTTTGAGAGTTTTCCAAGGTTAGTTATTTTAAAATAACAAATTTATGAAAAACAATTTTAAAAAGTTTACTTCGTATGCCAAAAAAATAGATCTGTATAAATATTTCTACTAGGCTAGTATCTTATCAATATCAATATATGTAATAATATTACATCGAACCCGAAACATCTCATAATTGTTTGTGAGTGTTTTACCTTAAGCTAGAGCCGACCTGGCTCGGTCGGTAGTGCGCTTGACTCTTGATCGCGAGGCCGTAGGTTCGAGTCATGCTTGCAGCAGGTTGGTTTCTTGTCCTTCGGATGAGACAGTAAAAATCGAGGTCCCGTGTTGCAATAGGTGTCGGCATTTTCAAGAACCTTCATTGCTCAATGGCCATACGTGCTGAGCATAGGTCAAAATTTGAAGCCTTTCACCGGCATTTGGTGACGTCTCCATTTGTGTAAAGATTCTTGAGTGGGACGTTAAACAACAATAAGCAAACGAACAAACCTTAAGCTATCAGGATTTCTACTACAAATATGTTGATAATTATAAGTTGTGATTTGATTTCAAATTGGACTTTCAGCAATACAAGGTGTATTCTGATTCAATATTGATTACTTTTTAACATCTTAAATTACTACAGTATTTGCATCCGACACTTGATCGTGAGGTCGTGAGTTCGAGTCCAGTCGGCGGCAGATCGGATTCCTGTCATTCGGATGAGACAGTAAAAACCGAGATTCCGTGTCAAAGAAAGTGTTTCAACGTTAAAGAACCATCACCGTATGTGCCGAACATAAACCAAAACATGAAGCACTTCACCGGCATTTGGTGACGTCTCCATATGAGTGAAATATTCTTGAGTGGGATATTAAACAAAATACAACAACAATAGTCAACTATCATTACCAGTGATCACGGAAGTGTCCAATATGTGTGTACTTTCTAGGAAGGTCATGCAAAACATGGTCAATTTCATTAATATGGGTACCCCTAAGCAGTAATAAATCAAAATGAACAGTATGCATTCTGAACAAGTATACTTTCAGAAATGCATGAAGATGAGTTTTCCTTTCCAAATTTCTCCCTGAGCTACTTTTTAAAAAATCTTTCAGCAAAACTGAAATCTATGTTCGGCAAAAACGATGAATCACTTGTTGCGATAGACGCTTTTTTCTGTCATTTTTCGACAATGGGCGCTGCCATACTGTTTACATACTCGACCTACCTTTTCGAATACTTCGAGTATTTATGAAATGTTGTTAATATTTGGTCTATATCAACACTGTTATTAACTCATTCACCCCTAAAGACACATTTGGACTGATCTAAGTAATTTATTTACAGAAGAGTCCACAGTGGTTCAGATATTGATCAGTTATGCCGTCCAAAGATGCTCAAATTACAATGTTATTAAAAACAACTCGAGGCAAGTACTACATATATGTTTTTTTTATTTATGTGATTTTTTTCATATATGAGAAGTAACATTAGAATATTCTACAGATAAGATAGAGCATATGTCCATATCTACATTGTATTTTACAGTAGCTTTACTGCAGAGGAGAACTCTCCTTTTAGATCCTAAGGTTGTTTACCAGCACATTTTAGGGGTGGTCAATGCTTCTTGCTGGAAATCTATCATTTGAAAACTTTTAATCAGATGACAAAAATTGAAGAAATACCTCGGATGTCCTTGTCTCTGAAGCCTTGTACTGATTCTCTTTCTTGTGCATCGTGGCGATAAGGAGAACTGAAGTAAGATAAATACAAGTACTGTGCACATTCCGCATAATAATATTTGCACGTTATATTGGTATGTTAAAATTGCATGGTGTTGTGAGGGAGGATGGTGACCTCTATGTACTTAATCTGAATATCTGGATGTACAACCTACCAGGAAATAATGAGAGACCCGCTACAACAAGTAATTTAAAGAAAAGTCAGCTATTGACTAATCATTAAAATTAATTAAGGTATGTGGTTAATGATTGATAATAAGGGATATATATATATATATATATATATATATATATATATATATATATATATATATATATATATATATATATATATAGTTAAACTTGTCAAAAAGTCCACTCAAGTGAACATGCAAAGATAACCGTTATATACATATACCCTTTATCAAGAGATTTAGTCATTATAAAAAGATAAAGGTTATGTTCGAATGACCTGTATAGCCAGGTGCAATTAGACACAGGTGATGGTTAATCCAAGTTTGACAGTATATCAGATACGTTTTTGTAGACCGGCATTTCTTGTCGTTGTTCTTTCGTAAAGAAACCAACATATTGCTACCATACCTATTCAAACATTGTTTACGTTTCAACCATAAGTTATCATTCGCTTATCTAAGACCGCAGTCTAGTGGTAGGGCATTCGACTCTCATGGTAATGTTCCTTTGCCAAACGCCCGCCATAGGACGTAAAATTCACAGGTCTTTCGGACAAGACTTTAAACCACAGTTCTCTGTCACGGCATGCGTGACACGTAAAAGAATCCTTACTGCGATTGCGTCAGGTCATAGCATTGGTGAAAATCTGTGGCACTTCACCTAAAGCTGGTAATATCTCAATATAAGGGTTGTTATTTAACAAGAACACAATGGATTGATAAAAATAAGTAAATAGAGATATATAGAGACAAAATAAAAAGAAATTTACCAAATATCTGTTTATATCCCCTTTAAATATCTGTGTTTACTTTTTATTATCTGATATCAGGTGTTGTAATATGAAGACAAAGTTCTAAATATTTGTAAAATCTACTTCCTGATCCGTTTTATTGTATCAATTTTGTGTATTTTGGCCGACTTTTAATGTGTCTCGCCAACAAGTCGTTTTTAAAACAGCGCAGCAAACAAAACGTGCCAGTTGCCAAATCATGTACATGAATTTATTAATAAACGCTATAGGGATTCTGCGTTACAGTCTAAAATGCGCATTTGGTGTACAGATTGCACAGTAGTTAGGCCCTGGAACATTTGCTGCCAACAAATGTATCTTAAATTCACAATTTCACTCAGCAACGATGTATTACAGTTTTTTATGTCCCGTGAAGTTGCCAAATCCGTAATAACCTTGCCTACACCGGCATTAGTAGCATTAGTTATATTTTAAATCGCGTTTTATGCCGCGCTCAACAATTTTTCGGGTAAATGCTGGCGGCCAATTTTAATGGTGGAGGAGAGATTCCGGTTACCCAGAAAGAGACCACCAGCCTTCCGCAAGTAAACCTGCAAACTGTTTACAAATTAAGATTTGGTTCCAGCGGGACTAGCGCTGACCAGAAGTGGAAGCTTTCATTATTTTAAAGAGCGATGCTCAAACCACTTGGACACAGAGGCCACCATTAGTTATAAATATAACTTCGTTCGTTAAGTATGACACAAAAATTATAAACTCACCTCTTAATGAACTTTACAGACTGTTGTCCGATAGTAGATCTCTTGATTTTAAATTAAAATCTATAAAAAGGCACTCTCATGTGTTTTAGGTGAAGTTCATATACAATCCGAATTGCAGGTGTGCAGTTCTGCAATAGTACAAACGTTTGAGCTGGATACATGGACGCACGTCGACCCACAGTGTTTCAATATCAATGTGACATCATAGACTAGACATGCTAATGCGACATATATTTAAGTATTGTGTTACAATTGTATAATAGGTATCAAAATGTGTTTATGATCATACTTAAATATCATGTCTTTGATATGTGTAGTGAATCAATATAAGCTGTTGTCGGCGCAAAGTTTTACATGTAGACTTTATGTAACATTTTATCTTATATATATCCCAAACTGATCACCTGGTGGTTAAAAGAACACATGGATGCGTATAATTAAAATAAACGCGCCAAACGTAGCCCCTTGTATCTATTCTTATGAATCCGCCATCATTCTAGTCATTGCTAATTAAAGTTCGGTAAATTTTACGAAGATAGCCGCTTGTCAAGGAGGCATGGAGAGACTGGTGCATCTGTCATTCCATGTAAGATAATTCGTCGAATTTCTCAGAATCAGAAGAATATTAATACACTCAAAATAAATTTAGTCAAAGCATGATAATTCTTATTATTTTCCGAGTTGATATATGCTAGACATACATTTAATGTGTCCGACATTGCTTTAGGTCAACAAATATTGGAACTTGCGGTCTCAGGGAGATCTCGACCACGCTCGGTCCCACACTTTGGCCCACAACACACTTAGTTTTGTTGAAATTGGCCTTTATTTTATGTGTTGTACCAGAGATAAGTCTCTGGTTGTATATTTACTTTAAAAATTCAATATTGGAAATAATTGATGGTACGTGTACATATAGTGTATTACGTTCTCGATATGTTTGATCTGGAGGCTACTTGCATACATGTTATCTACGATAAAAAATGTTTGCTTGCGAGGAAAAACGAAGTTTACATGTTTAAATCACATTAGATGTTGGTGAATATCGTGTTCGCTGATATTTTAAATTGTATAAATGTGGTTTAGTGTTTATTACACAATTTTATAACATTGCCGTCGCTAACGGTTCATATTGCTTTAAATATTCAGTTTATGACCCTGTTGCTTTAAATATTCAGTTTATGTCCTTGTATTGATGTTTGGAGTCGTACACATGATTATCAAAGAATACCCACACGGAACATAATACCACGTCATGTTTCTCTTTTGGAGGGTTTAGATAATGGTAACATGATGCTTTTAGAAAGGTGTCGATAATTGCTTTAGCAGCTGACATCTAATCAGTGATATTACTATCAAAGGTGTGACCTATAGTCAAGGTCATTGAAAATCCCATTCCTAAAACACTTGTTTGAAAGGAAGTCATATTATTATAATTATGATAGTTATATGAGACGGACAGCTTGAAGCTTCCATCAATATGCAAGGTATAAATAGTATGACCTCTAACCACTCGGCCACGGAGGCCTCTCCAAGTAATTGTGTCAGGAATGAAGTTGCATAAGTAGACTCGACATGGACTAAGTTATCTTTACACTCGTGTTAGTGGATTTCTCAGTCATCACCAGACAAAAGAGATATATTCTATTATTCTTTAATTGGTTCATTTTCTGCAAATCAACCAGATCTCAGATTGTTTGATCGTTTACGTCGAAACGATAATATAATAACTAAATCTGACGTATCAATAAATAAAACGAATCAATACTCTAATTGGTAACAATAAACGTGAGAATTAGTGAGAATGAGTGAGAATTAGTAAGCGGTAAACCTCGCGAATTATCACGGGGTAATAGAATGAATGACGTCATGATTGTTGTTAACGTCCCTCTTCTTTTAACGTTAGGAACCTGTCACATATTAACGATTCGTCGAACTTATATGCCGATTAAATATTGATCAAAAATTCATAAAACTTTGACATACGTCAACCTTTTATGTAGCCCTGTAATTTTGGATACAGTGGACATTTTCTCTGATGTATTCTGACGAACGAGTAACCTACAAATAACGTGAAGGAACGTGTGCTACGATCATATAATGCACCTACAACTTATTCCAACTTATGCGGGACGTATTCCCATACATTGGCATACGTCGAACTTTTTGTGAAAGTTTTAGTCGATTTTGGCTACTTCAACTTATGTCAGAGTATACCAGCGTGTTGTTATCTTATACAAAACTTACTTACAACTTACTCACCTAAATTTTTCATACGTCGGCATACACCGGCTAAATCATAAATGTTTGACAGGGGCTTAGATAAGATATTTATTTTATAAAACAATTTTTGACTTTAATAATGGTAAACATCTTTATTGACCAAATTTTTTTTCACGTTATCAGTTGACCTCTATGATCGATCAAGGCAACAACCTCCAAAAAGTCAATACATTTCTGGTGTCAACCTAAATAAAAGTCAATATTTGTATGTTGTAACATGGCGGACTGAATCCTTAGTTGCTGCATTGCTTGTTTTATACATTCCGTACTTTCTCATTCGTTATATCAGCCTCCAAATCCCTTCGTAGGTTGATAAGACAATCCAACCACTGTGGAATATCATGATATCAGAGTAGGTATGACGACATGGTTGTTGTTGTTGTTGTTTAACAACCCGCCACAGTAACCAATCAAGATAATTTACACACTCGTTCGCTATGCTAGCGTGATAAAATAATAATTTAATTAAACATTTTTGGAGATTTTAAAAAGGACGAAGTTGATAATTGTATAATATCCACGTCAAATTAATGCCAATATTAGATGGAAGCTCCTATGTCAATTGTGCAAAAACAAATTGGTATTTGAGATATTAAATACATCTTTTAAAAAATTTCTTTTCAATATTAAATAAAATGCGAAAATTGAAGTAAATTTATTTTCCAATTTTCAAATCAAAATTCTATAAAATCTAAAAGGAACAAAATGATATAGACTGACAGCATCCACATTGTACTAATCATTGAGGTATTAAATGGAAACTTTCAATCAGATATATCTAAATAGTAATTATGGCATAGACCAATATCTATGCAAAACATTGAAAAATATATGTAAAGGATCATTGCGCTGTTTTGTTCAGGATCTCTATTTTACACTTGAATGTATTATGTTGGTAGATGCAGTTATAAATGTTACATTGGATGCACTATCTAAATCACACACCATCTTAAAATGTCGATAATGATGGCGACAGAACCACATTTGTATTAAAATTGAATCACGGATACAATATATTTGTGATTGTTCTACCTCAAGATGATTTCAATATAGTTTCTTGTTCACTTTGCACAGATTATAATATATGTTCACTCACTACTTCTACGTGCTGAATATATTTCATTTTCTTCTACATTTTCAATCTCAGAGTTATATGGCACAGGTAAGACTTTGTTGTCTCGTTTTATATCATACGTGTATAGCATATATGTCAATGTCATAGAATTATATATTTTTCTTTATGTAATCAATTATATCTTCGTTTACCCGTTTGGAAACCTCAAATGTCATTGGACCTTTGAAAAGCATAATCGCCAAATGAAATCCCTCATGGAAATGAGATAAATGAACATCTACACCGGCTTTCTTTAATCTCTGACTGTAAATAATGCCATCGTCTCGCAGAACATCATACCCCATTGTCAGGACATATGCCTTTGGTTGATTTTTTAAATCCGATTCGTCTGCTAACAAAGGAGAAAAACGTTTGTCCAAGATTGTAGCTTCTACGGATTTTGACAAAGCTTCATCTCCATCAGAGGGCGTTTCAAAGTCAATGAGAGACTTATTTCTTATGTAGTCATTGATGTAAAATTCGGAAGACAAATACTTTGCATACTTGGACTTCTTTAATGCTGCTGACGTGTGCTGATTTTTTCGAAATTTTTCCATGTGTTCGGAACTAAAATTTCCATTATTTATCCAAAACTGTATCATTGCCACCTCACTAAGTAAGCTGGAGAAATATATCTTATTTTCCATGTAAGCTGGGAGTCTGAAATCAAAGGCCTGTAAACAGGGGTACAATAACAACTGGAATCGGAGTTTCTTTTTGAGGTGTTGTGCTACGGTCGCTGTTAAGTGTCCCCCGGCACTATCTCCTCCTAATCCAATACGTGAAGGATCAATACCAAGGGTCGTCGCGTGATCAAAAATGTAGTTAACTACAGAAAGACAGTCCTCAAAAGCAGCAGGGTGGGGGTGTGATTGAAACCTGCGATACCTGTTCGAAGAATAACAATACGTAAGTAATTCAGCATAGAATACTCTATCTCTCTCTGTCTCTCATATATATATACAGGGGGCAACAGGTATATATATATATATATATATATATATATATATGTGTGTGTGTGTGTGTGTGTGTGTGTGTGTGTGTGTGTGTGTGTGTGTGTGTGTGTGTGTGTGTGTGTGTGTGTGTGTGTGATATTATGACTTGCCACAGTAGTATCATATATCTAAAATTAAAAAATTAAAAATCATGCTTATAAACTTTGGTAAATATACGTTAAACATTTTCATAGTTTACATGCGTTAGATTCACAAAGATAAAAATTAAATGGGTAAGTTTTGACAATCTTTGAAGCAATCAACGCATACTTTGTCGCCTGCCAAATCCAATTAGAATTATTATTAAAATTTTTTGATTAATCAAAATGCACAGTGATTGACAATCGAGGTTGGTAAATGTTGAGTCGACCTTCCTCTTTGAGTTTAACCGCGCTTAAGACATCTGTTTGTAAATCTATTATATCAAGTGTTGTACCTGTCCCCAGTACCTTGTATAGCATAGAAAAGTTCCCCGACAAAACCATCCATATAGTTATATGCATATAACTTTTGATTATCATACGGATGATTCTACTCACTTTTCGTTATGACAAGCTGCATGAGAAAAACGTTTTATCTCTCAATGGATAATCTCTTATGTATTGTGACAAGTAGGAACGAATTCTATAGTCATTGCAATTTTAATGTAATGATTTATTACCCAAAATTTAAACTTGTCTAAGTCAAGAAAGGGTTCACAGGACTCCACCCCGGTAGGTTTTTTGGATTTTACTATAGCCGATGAAAACATTACATATTCATGTACCTATAGTTAAATCATTATCACCGGGCGGGATGGAGTCTCGTGAACCCTTTCCTGACCTGGACGAGTTTAAATTTTAAGTAATACAGTATGAGAACATTAGAAAATGACATTGGCAAGAGTTATCGTTCCTACCGATCGCCAACCAACGAGTATTCAGTTTATTTAGAAAAGTCATCCGTATGATACTGAAAAAAAAATTATACCGCCCGCCATCTTGTGCGAATCTGACAATAAATTAATATATATAAAATACACTAAAGTGATTTTTTTTACAAATCTGCTTTACATATTGTGATGAAAATGTTTATTGTGTTTCTATAACATTTAAATAACAATTGGCACTGTTTTGTATATATGCATTATCATAAAAACAAACCAAACCGAGCACCGGTTGATTATTTACATTTCCTTCGTTTCTTTTAAAGGGACATTGGCTGTGGCTTTTTGTTTTGTTTTTTTTTGTAGTCAAACAAAAGTCATTCCTTTTTACTTCTTAAACTGATAAACAGTAACAAAAAAAAAAAAAGATATACACAGGCATAAAAATTCTTAAATTTTATTTCTGAAAATTGCCTGAGAAATCCAGTTTTGACACTTGCAAATAATTAACTCAACCTCTCACAATGGACCCTATCTTCACAATATATATATATATATATATATATATATATATATATATATATATATATATATATATATATATATATATATATATATATATATATATATGTATATGTGTGTATAGACACTTACCTGATGGAATACACCACCATGTTGACCCTTTTAGCGTACTCCATTGTCACTTGATCATAATTCTCTGTTAAATTATACAATTTACGATACAGTGACTATCGTTATATAATAGAAATTTAATTTAAAATAAATAATTTTATATTTATTTTAAATTATATGAAAGAACTTGTTATCTTATATTTCCCCAAATCTTGTCAAGATATTTATCTCTGTACTCTGGAAAACATTACATATACCTATCTAATATACATATAAATACACTAAATGAAACAAAAGTCACAAGACTAATGTACATTTGAAGGTATAAAACAGAATACTGACAATTTGTACTAATCCAAACAGCATAATATTATTTATCATTTATATTGAAAACAGAGAAAGAACTATTTAAATTTCGGAAGAGTAATGTACCATTTATGTTATCAACTGATTTTTGCTTCCGCACAGTGTCACGAACCATTTCATTACTCACAGCATATTGATGACAGATTGTTCTACTCCTAGGTGTCGCTAACCATTTCTCCACTTACAGCAGGATTATGACAGAAAGTTCTACCGCTAAGTGTCGCTTACCATTTTACCACTCACAGCAGCAGGATTGATGACAGAAAGTTATACTGCAAGGTGTCGCTAACCTTTTTACCACTAACAACATAATTGATCACACTACTGCTAGGTATCGCTATTTTTAACACTTATAACAGGTTTGATGACAAAAATCTCTACCGCTATGTGTCGCTTACTATCTCACCACTCACATCACGATTGATGAGAGAAAGGTCTTCCGCTAGGTGTCGTTAAAGTAACACAGAGTTAGAGTGCTGACATTACTGCAAGTGTATAAAACTACACCTACCTGGTTCAAGCCAAGTCCATCCTCCTCCGTGTATATACACTAAAGCTGGTCGCTTGTTTGACTTCAGTTCTTTAGGCTCATAGACTCGAACTTCCACGTCATTAAATTTAGTATTGTAAACCTATAATGTTGAATTTAATAATGTAAACATATGATATTGAATTTAGTGCTGTAAACTTGAAATGATGAATTTGGTGTTGTAAACCAATAATATTGAACTTAAATTTTTTCATGACTTGTGTTGTTTATTCAAATTTTAAAATGAAATAGGAAAATAATTACATTCAAGTCTGGGTCACTTCCATATCCAAAAGGGTGTCCGTGTATTAAGAAATTGAAAGTTATTTCCACAACTTTCTGTGCAAACCAGTCCGTGCCAGATGTTATCCCAAACATATTGAAAAACTTTATCTAAAAATGAAACGTGAAATATATAAATTTATATATATATATATATATATATATATATATATATATATAATATATATATATATATATATATATATATATATATATATATATATATATATATATATATATATATATATATTAACGTGACAGTAAAACACGGAAAAAACATAATATTGCAACTGGATTACAGTACAAGAATATTTTATTTACCAACAATAAATAAATTTCTTTACCTTTTCTTTTGTGATAAAATGATTTCTAATTACGATGTTTATGAATTATGTTTTAACGATAGACATCATTCCGAAGTGATAATACACAATATGTATTTAAGGGGAATGAGATGTAATTACACCGTAACAATGTGTTGTCGCATCAGCTAATCACAGTGCGCAATTTATCAAGTAATATTTGTATTTCCAGTCTCCATAGACTCAGTGTTAATCTAAACGATATTTATATTAGTTAAAAAGTTCCTCATATGACGTCACACGATGATTTAGCTTCATTCATAGTATGACATCACACCTAGATATTTCATTCAGAAAAAGTCTATACTAAACTGGTCTACTTTGAACTTTGCTGTTCAATCATAACGAAACTGCTCAGGTATAAGTCGGGATATTCAATTTCATTATTATTTATTTTAATTTGAAAACCAAGATATGTAAATTTAACAAATGTGCTCTTGTCAGAGTGCATTATTTTGTCAGTTTGGATGCCCTTTGGCTGATAGATATATATTCATGGCACCCTAATTTATTTATCTGTGACCCAAACGGCATCCATATTGACAATAAATGCACGTTGACAAGCGTTCATTCATGAAATGGATATGATCGATAAGAATATTATAACATACACTGAATAATCAACTAAATGTGTTATAATTATGTCCAATACTTACTACTTTAACTGCAGTTAATATCGAAGCATCCAGTATCCGGAATTTCCAAACATCAACAAGTCCCTCTGGCACGGGCGTATCCATGTAGTTAAACGTGCTGATTGCCAGGACCAATGTACACGATGATGCCAATATTGCCGCCAAGACAACACGTGATATATTGCCCTGAAATGACAAAATAATGAAATGACCATACGCATTAATGTAACACAACATTGATATTAATAATTAGACTGGTGTGTTACTAGTAACTGGGTGTAATTTATTTTTAGAAAATATCCCCTGGGGTCTAAAACATGGACTCAGGGAACCAACAAGGGGCAATACAACATGATTGTGGGCTACTTCAGAGTGGTTTAATTTATTGTTGTTGATTTCATTTCAGTATGAAGAACAGCATGTATGTAAATCGCAGGGGGGATAAAGTGAAACCAGTGGTCGTATCTACTTTGTAACGTAGAACCGTCAGTTGGGCTGACCAAAACATTCGGGAACAACGTATAAGGTTGTTTACTAGCAACTATTAAGGGGTTTTGATTTGAGTAATTGTTGGTGTTAGTCAGAATTTTAATCAGATGACAAAATTGAAGAAAATATACCTGAGATGTCTTGGTGGTCGTCTCTGACCCCTTGTATTGCTTCCCTTTCTTTTGCATCGTGGCGATGAAGTGGAACTGAAGCAATTAAAGTCATATATAAGTCATATTCTTATGAATACTCATATTTAAGGATTGTTTATCATTTTTTAAGCATTGAGTATAAATGCAATGGATTATGGAAAAAAATCTGTGCAGCACGAAGTGCTAAAAAGTAAAAAACAATCCTTATACAGTTTATTTATATATATTACCATTTTCTGTGAATCTGTAGTCAGCTGGTAACGAAATTCATTCTATGTAATTGGCTTTGCGGTGGGAGTTTTTCATATGACGTAATAGCTAAACAAACGAGAGGTAGTTCCCTTTTTTCTGTCCGGAAATACTAATGGATTTATTTTTATTTTAGGTCTATTTTCTTATTTTCATATCATTTTGAAAGAAACAAGTGATATGGTAAATTTTGAATAAGTGTCAGATTTGTTTTTAATTTATTTTCAAATATTCGTCTGCTTGGTAACCGGAAGGTTAAATGTGTCAGAAGAGAAATGAAAATGCAATTGGCCGCGCCCATGAGTATGCTGTATAATGTATTTACAACGAATTTGCGTTTGAATTTTGATATATTAATAATGGGATATAACTTGGCACTGCATATCCCTATGGATGTAACGATAATATCCAAAGTGTAGGCAATCTATCAAGCCCACTGTGTAATGGTGTTAATGTAATGGAACTTTTTAATTCTAACGTAAGACGTAAACGAAGTCACGGACATCGTTCATAACAACCGACCCTACATACATGATGTCACTTTTTCATCTCTTTTACCTTACGTTAACAAAAATTGGGGTCTTCATCACATCCGCAGCAAACTTTATTCTGTTCCTTTTACAAATCTCAATAAACTTTTTCAAGAAGCAAGAATGAACCCCTACACGGATTCTTCAACCCCAGAATACATACTGAACTCCATTATAATGGACATTGCTTATCACAGGCTGTTTAAGTCTGTACGCGTTACAAACGATGACTGTTCTAAACAGAAACGTCTTTTCCTTAAACTTAAATTTACAAATAAAGGCATAGACGCTTTAAACATTGGCAATGTTCTAAATCACAAAAAAGTTCAGTCCTGTATTCCACCATATTTTAAACTGAAGAGCACGCCTTGCATTTCATATAGCTATACACCTAGCATCGCATCCAAGCTATTCAATTACAAACAGTTTTGCAGTGCCTAGACATCAACCATCTTCTACACAACACTGTCACATGTTCATGTGCTTCATCTCCTTTCAAATACAATACTATCGGGCATGTCATTACCGGCGACGTTTCTATTGTTGAAAATGGAAGCCTCAAAAAATCTTATTTTAAGGGGCCCTAAATACCGGGAAGCCCGTTCCTTTAATTGGCGTCAGAATTTTAGTTTAGTTATGGATTCTGTTGAAGATTATGCCAGACGATGGGCCAAACATGAAGACGTAGAACCAGACACTTTGTCTGAATGGCTGAAAGACATACGATGGTTGATAAAATCTCGTATTCGAAAACTTAAAAGGGACTATGAAAACACGTTATCCCTCTGTATTTAATGATCCAGAAGTAGTAACTGAACTGGATAGGTTACATGACCAATATGTACTGGTACCAGCAGACAAAGCCTCAAATAATATAGTTTTTATTTGTAAGGCACATTACTATAATTGTTTATTAGAAGAACTTGGGTTTAATACGAATTCTGGAAATCCTACATACACACGTAGCTCACTTTCAAAGGACGAGATCCTTCAAAATCACGTGTCCGTATTACACTCATTTGATATACCTACAACGGAGACCGATTTCGAGCTACCACATTTATACTGGATACCTAAACTTCATAAAAACCCATATAAGCAAAGATACATAGCAGGATCCAGCAAATGTTCTACCAAACCTTTATCTTTACTCCTTACCAAGATATTGACAGCTGTTAAGGAGAAACTTCAAAAAATACTGTACAGTTGCTTATTCCAGAAGCGGTGTAAATCAGATGTGGATACTTAAAAATTCTAAACAGCTTTTAGAAAATTTGAAGGCACACAATTTTTCTCGAATTCACAGTATCAAAACTTATGATTTCTCAACTCTTTACACTACTATTCCACATAAAAAATTAAAAGAAAGACTTTTTAGCATCATAGACAACTGCTTTTTCACTAAAGGTGGTACCCGAAAATTTAAATATCTAGTGATTGGCTATCAGGATACTTATTTCGTCAAACACCACACTGATTCTACACATAAGTATACTGAAGTTGATATAAAAAAACATGCTGGAATTTCTAATAGACAATATATTTGTAATGTTCGGAGACGTGGTCTTTCAACAAACTATCGGCATTCCTATGGGAACCAATTGTGCTCCTTTATTGGCCGACCTGTTCCTTTATTCATACGAAGCAGACTTCATTCAGAAACTGCTGAATCAAAAGAAGAAAAAGTTAGCGGTGTCCTTTAATTTGACATTTAGATATATCGACGACGTTTTGTCAATTAATAATGACAATTTTCATACATATGTCAATGCGATATATCCCAGCGAACTAGAAATTAAAGATACAACAGAATCAAGTACACACGCTTCATACTTAGACATTTTACTTAATATAAACACAGACGGGAAATTAGCAACTAAGCTATACGATAAACGCGACGATTTCGCTTTCCCATCGTAAATTTTCCACATTTAAGTAGTAATATCCCTCAGTCACCTGCATATGGAGTTTATATTTCACAAATGATCCGATATGCCAGGGCGTGCACAACATATGACGATTTCATATACAGAGGTAAACTACTCACTGACAAATTATTGACACAGGGATATCGAAAAATCCGCGTTTAATATCAACGTTCCGCAAATTTTATGGTCGGTATAATAGCCTTGTTTGCGACTACTCTGTTTCACTAAGTGAAATGTTGAGTTGCCTTTTCGTTGGCGGTTGTTGAGACGTCTGTACCAATTGTGACGAGGATACACTCCTCACGTGTTTCATTGGACTTGACTGTGGACTCACGGCGGGTGTGACCGGTCGACAGGGGATGCTTACTCCTCCATGGCACCTGATCCCACCTCTTGGTTTCCAGAGGTCCGTGTTTGTCCATTTTTACCGGATTTGTATCTATGTCCTGGACATTCTATTGATTTATACTTTGGTATCTGAGATTTTTATATACCATAGAAAGTTTGAGTGTGACTTACGAGAAGGGAGACAGATATTATTCATTCTTGACAACTGAAAATAGCCACTTTATTTGACAATTTTTACCAATCAGCTGGGAACCATGATGACTGATTGGTACATAAATTACGTAAGTATTTCACACGGCCTGATCTCCAAACTTCAATAATATTACAAGCATCAAATCTTTTGATTTGTCGACCCTTTACACAACAATTCCTCATCAAAAACTCAAAAACAGGTTAACATCTATAATACAAAACTCTTTTGTATATAAAAATGGAAATCGTAGATATAAATATTTAGTGTTAGGTCATAAAGAACCTTAATTTGTCAAGGAACACTTAGATTTCAATAACAAGCACACTGAAGACGATATTATCAAGTAAACAATATTTTCGTGGTTTTTGCGGGAAAAGTTTTCCAGCAGATTGTCGGCATTCCAATGGGTACCACTTGTGCACCTCTCTTGGCGGGCATCTTTTTGCATTCATATGAAGCGGAATTTATAAGTCTCTGCCCTCCAAAGGAAACAAACAGTTAATATCTCGGTTCAATTTTACTTACAGGTATATCGATTATGTTCTGTCGATAGATAATTCAGAATTTCAAAATTACCTCGGCCAGGTGTATCCTGTTGAGTTAGAAATCAATGAGACGATAGAGAGCAGAACATCTGCTTCTTACCCAGATTTACTCCTGTCGATTGGAAAGGACGGTCAACTTCACACATCCCTTTATGACAAACGCGACGATTTCAATTTCCATATTACGTACTTCCCATTTCTAAGTAGTAATATGTCATCTTCTCCTGCCTAGGGCGTTTTCATTTCACAATTTATACGTTATGCCAGTGCATGCTCTTCTGATGAATGTTTTATTCTGAGAGCAAAACGACTGGCCAATAAACTACTTACACAAGGTTACGTTGTTGAACGCTTGGAGTCTTTGTTTAAGAAGTTTTATGGTCGATACGGGGATCTTGTTAAACATTATGAAGTCCCCCTCTCAGAAATATTAGATAGTAATCTGGAGCACGGCCACAGACAGTGACTCCCTTTCACGAATCGTGCTTTTCACCGAACTTGACCTTATCACCAAACTTGACCTTTACACCGAATTTGACCAGAAAGGTTTCCATGGAACGTTTGCGTCGGGTGTTGCATGCCAGCAGAAGACGCTGACTCCTTCCGGACCCCTGGTTTTAACCCGTTTGTGATTCGCAATTGTTCTTCATGTTGAGATCATTTACACATATACTTCGTCGTGTTATAATGGACTTTTTTGATTATCGATTGGTACTTCAATTTTACTTCACACGATGCAAGTGACTAATTGTTTCTGATAAGACCATCCGGTGAAGGCAAATAAATCGACCTGTTTATCAGAGATGCTTGACATAGTTGCACTAGGCTTTACTTTCTTTTAATCTGTTGTAACTAAGCGAACTTTAATTTCTGTGCCAGACTGTGGTCTGTGGTTCTGGTCATAACATGACCTAGATATATCGTGATATGGGCCTGTAGGCTGTACAATGTGCCACAGATGTAGTCTCGTATTTCGGATTTCCTTCTGTGATTTTTATTTATTTTGTGGTAGGCCTAATGTACGGCTTTTAAGATTAAATATATAAGAAAGAGACATGTGATATTCTATTCTTTATTGATTTGTTCATGTATTCTTACGCTGAAAAGTAAAAAAAAAGTTTATACTCGGGGCACGCGGCCAAAAGCACAATATACAATATATCGCTCTATATACTTGCAATGAAGTGAATTGCAGTCGGTATGTAAATATTTGAATGTAAATATATGTATGTAACGTTATTTCAAATATTATCTATTTATAACCACGTGTTCGTTGCAACGGCTGGTGGACCCCAACTTTGGTATTGTTAATAATATTTAGAAAGAATCAGTTGGATACATGGATGTAAAACGAGGATAAAATATAAAATAAATAAAAAAATAAAGACCGGTAAGATTAATATAAAATCTAGTGAAAAGAAGAACAAGATAATGGCTAATCAATCAACTAAATAGGGCGTTAAATCGGTCGACAGTGGATGTTTATTCCGTGACACATGGAGGTCCGTGTTTGTTGAATGTTTGTAAATTATCAACTGAAACATTTGACGGTTAGACTTCTGTATTTGTAAAATTTCCCACTTAAACTAAAGTTATACTACTGTAAAGTATCCTCCTAACCTTTTGACGATTATACTTCTGTATCTGTAAAGTATCCTCTGAACCGTTTGACGGTTATACTTCTAGAATAAGATTTATTTAAAGTCGGCATGATAATAACATGTGAACATAAGCTCTCAGGAGCTTTTTACCGACATAAATAACATATAAAATTAACATAATAGTAACATGGCATGCATTAAACGCAAAGATGAATCTAAGCACATGCAAGCGTATTGAAGCAAATGAACTAAAAAGAACTAAAAACTAAAATAAACTTAAAACATAGCACTATCTAGAAATTGTCCACAACTTAAGAAACTAAACTGAAAAAAGCAAAATATTTAAGACAGATGACAAACTGAAAAACATAACATGTATGAAGCTGAAAGACAGATGGGTGTATCACAAGAGTCATGTATCACAGCATGCATTGCACTTGCAGCTCTTACCATTCCACGATTGAATTAAACTTTTGAAATGACTAAAACTATTCAAACTTCTAAAATGCTCTGGCAAAGTATTCCATAAAACAGCAGCAGCATATTAAAACTCTGCTTACCATAAGATGTTGTTCTAACACTAGGAACCTGTAAAATATTTGAATATCTAAAATTATATTTAGTGTCTTTCTTATGTAAAAGATCTTGTAAAATAGTTGGTGACAAGTTATTAACTATTTTGAAAGTTTCCATAGCCATGGTACGCAGCCGTTTAACATGTAAGGATGAAACATGAGCCTTCTCTAGTAAGGTATCGTAATCACTAGAGTAATCAGAATATATAAAACGTAATGCTCTCTCCTGTACCTTCTCTAGCTTCTTGGTGTTACTGACGTTACAAAAGTGCCAAGCTAGAGGGCAAAAATTAAAATGAGATAAAATAAATGTGTGGAAAATGGTAAGTTTGCTAAGGGTGACATAAGTGGCTTCCAATACGTTTAAGAACGGCCAATTGCTGAGATGCTTTTCGACAGAGATTGGTAACATGTTGATCAAATTTCAGTTGGTAATCTATATCAATGCCTAAAAGTTTGACTACTGTTCACATTCTATAAAAATATTTCCCTTCAGTTCAAAAACAGGTGATTTTTCAAAAGTTCTTTTTCCAATAGCAATTGCTTGAAATTTATCCGGGTTTGCTTTCATACAGTTAAAGTGGAACCAGTCAATTAAAAAATTACTTTCCTCCTGTAAAGAGCAGTGATTAGCTTATCGAAATTTGGGGTAGCAAAAGATAAAGTATTGTCATCTGCATAGTTGTATAGGGAGCATTTGTCAACAAAATAAAAAATATCATTTATGAACACGTTAAAAAGCAATGGCCCTAAGATTGAACCCTGGGGAACCCCCTTCTGGATGTCAGACCAACTGCTCAGACTGTCTCTGATTTTCACTTGTTGCTGTCTGTTTGATAGATAAATTTGTAAAAGATTTAATGAGTCTCCCGAAAGCCCATAAGCTGCTAATTTACTAAGTAGAAATATTATGTGGAAGGCAGTCAAAGGCTTTCGAGAGATCCATCAAGATTGCTGCAACATACATATTCTTGTCAAGGGCTTCTTTCCAGTCTTCGATCAGTCTAAGCAGTGTGGTCTGGCACCCATACCCTCTCCTAAAAGCACATAAAAATTTATTAAATATAGGTTCAAAAAAGTCGGTGAGTTGAGTTGAAATGGCCTTTTCAAAAAATTTTGACATTATCGGCAAAACACTAACCGGTCTATAATTCTTTTTATCCATACAATCTCCCTTCTTAAAAATAGGACAAACTTGTGCTTGTTTCAAAGAGTCGGGAAAAATGCCTGTGTCAATAGACTTGTTTACAAACCCTGTGATTGGTTGAGTTAAAACTTCACATCCCTCTTTGAGTAATTTCACAGATATAGAGTCTACACCTGTGGCTTTCTTAACATTAAAAACTTTTTATGGCCTTACTTACAAAATTTGTGTGTCTACATGTTCGAAATTAAAAGCACTATCATTTTCCTTATTTTCTAAAATCTTCACAATACTTGGATGGGTGTCTTTCGTCAAAAACAAAATCTTTTCCAATATCTTTGGCTACATTTACATAAAAAGAGTTAAAAGTTTCACACACTAGCTTTGGATCTGATAAAATTGATCCTTTTTCTTCTAAAATGATCTTTCCACTGGAGGAGTTACCTTTCTTGGATAGGAATGGTTTATTTGTAGGCCAGAATTTGTCAGCTTTGTGTCCTCCAGTGCATCTTTCTAAAAAATATTGTGATGTAGACTTTCTCTTTAGTTTCTCTACATAATTTCTCTGCACTCTATACTTTTCCCAAGTTTTGCTGTTTCTGTTACCTACATATTTTGAATATAACATATGTTTGGTGTATATTGCTTTCCGTAAAGATCTGTTCATACATGGTAACTTTTTTCGTTCATACCTTTGTTTGACAGGTGCGTGCTTGTCAATCACCCTAGTAAAATCCTTTACAAAACTGTCATATGCAGTATTGACATTTTCATATTTCTCTATATCAAATTCATGAATTTTACCAAGGTCACTGACAAACATGTCCCTATCAAAGTTTTTAAAGCTTCTATATGTGGAGATTGACCTTTCACCTCTTTCAACTGTACCCTTAACACAAGCTGTAACCATGTTGTGCCAGTCACTTATTCCTGTTGTAAAGTTTAAATGACCAAAACATGACCTTGGAACATTACTTCTGTATCTGTAAAGTATCCTCTGAACCTTTTGACGGTTATACTTCTGTATCTGTAAAGTATCCTCTGAACATTTTGACGGTTATACTTCTGTATCTGTAAAGTATCCTCTGAACCTTTTGACGATTATACTTCTGTATCTGTAAAGTATCCTCTGAACATTTTGACGGTTATACTTCTGTATCTGTAAAGTATCCTCTGAACCGGTTGACGGTTATACTTATGTATCTGTAAAGTATCCTCTGAACCTTTTGACGATTATACTTCTGTATCTGTAAAGTATCCTCTGAACATTTTGACGGTTATACTTCTGTATCTGTAAAGTATCCTCTGAACCTTTTGACGGTTATACTTCTGTATCTGTAAAGTATCCTCTGAACCTTTTGACGGTTATACTTCTGTATGTGTAAAGTATCCTCTGAACCTTTTGACGGTTATACTTCTGTATCTGTAAAGTATCCTCTGAACCTTTTGACGGTTATAATTCTGTATCTGTAAAGTATCCTCTGAACCTTTTATCGGTTATACTTCTGTATCTGTAAAGTATCCTCTGAACCTTTTGACGGTTATACTTCTGTATCTGTAAAGTATCCTCTGAACCTTTTAACGGTTATACTTCTGTATCTGTAAAGTATCCTCCTAACCTTTTGACGATTATACTTCTGTATCTGTAAAGTATCCTCTGAACCTTTTGACGGTTATACTTCTGTATCTGTAAAGTGTCCTCTGAACCGTTTGACGGTTATACTTCTGTATCTGTAAAGTATCCTCTGAACCGTTTGACGGTTATACTTCGGTACCTGTAAAGTATCCTCTTAACCGTTTGACGGTTATACTTCGGTACCTGTAAAGTATCCTCTGAACCGTTTGACGATTATACTTCGGTACATGTAAAGTATCCTCTGAACCGTTTGACGGTTATACTTCTGTATCTGTAAAGTATCATCTGAACCTTTTGACGGTTATACTTCTATATCTGTAAAGTATCCTCTGAACCTTTTGATGGTTATACTTCTGTATCTGTAAAGTATCCTCTGAACCTTTTGACGGTTATACTTATGTATCTGTAAAGTATCCTCCTAACCTTTTGACGGTTATACTTCTGTATCTGTAAAGTATCCTCTGAACCGTTTGACGGTTATACTTCTGTATCTGTAAAGTGTCCTCTGAACCTTTTGACGGTTATACTTCTGTATCTGTAAAGTATCCTCTGAACCGTTTGACGGTTATACTTCTGTATCTGTAAAGTATCCTCTGAACCTTTTGACGGTTATACTTCTGTATTTGTAAAGTATCCTCCTAACCTTTTGACGGTTATACTTCTGTATCTGTAAAGTATCCTCTGAACCTTTTGACGGTTATACTTTTGTATCTGTAAAGTGTCCTCTGAACCTTTTGACGGTTATACTTCTGTATCTGTAAAGTATCCTCTGAACCGTTTGACGGTTATATTTCGGTACCTGTAAAGTATCCTCTGAACCGTTTGACGGTTATACTTCGGTACCTGTAAAGTATCCTCTGAACCGTTTGACGGTTATACTTCGGTACCTGTAAAGTATCCTCTGAACCGTTTTACGGTTATACTTCTGTATCTGTAAAGTATCCTTTGAACCTTTTGACGGTTATACTTCTGTATCTGTAAAGTATCCTCTGAACCTTTTGACGGTTATACTTCTGTATCTGTAAAGTATCCTCTGAACCTTTTGACGGTTATACATCTGTATCTGTAAAGTATCCTCTGAACCTTTTGACGGTTATACTTCTGTATCTGTAAAGTATCCTCTGAACCTTTTGACGGTTATAATTCTGTATCTGTAAAGTATCCTCTGAACCTTTTATCGGTATACTTCTGTATCTGTAAAGTATCCTCTGAACCTTTTGACGGTTATACTTCTGTATCTGTAAAGTATCCTCTGAACCTTTTAACGGTTATACTTCTGTATCTGTAAAGTATCCTCTGAACCTTTTGACGGTTATACTTCTGTATCTGTAAAGAATCCTCTGAACCTTTTGATGGTTATACTTCTGTATCTGTAAAGTATATTCTGAACCGTTTGACGGTTATACTTCGGTACCTGTAAAGTATCCTCTGAACCTTTTGACGGTTATACTTCTGTATCTGTAAAGTATCCTCTGAACCTTTTAACGTTCTGTATCTGCAAAATATCTCCTGGATCTTTTGACGTTTATACTTCTGTATCAGGGGTGATTTTTACGGGGAAGAAGGGTACCCTGAGGTATACAAAAACTTATCAACAAAGTTTTATTATTTTGCATACTTATTTATAATGAATATATGAATTAATAGAATGAATAATCTGGCACATTTGTGGGTATATAAGGGATATTTACATAAGCAAGAGTTATGCCCCTTTCCATAATTTTTTTTCTTTTCTTCAACTGTCCTATTCATTATTATACATTTATTTACAAAACTCATTTTTGTCTAGCTAACATTGTAAAATTTGATCAAACGCCATGGTATCAATGTGCTTTTATTAGATCCGATGGATAAAGAGGACGAAAGATTGACAACCCCTTAAATATCAATTTTTTATCGGACATTGTAAAACATTTAGTCATCAATTTTTTTCTGTAAGTGATTATTTCAGAATGGTTAACAATTATTTAGAGTCAATAATCCAAGTTGTGGGTATATAAGTGATGAAATAACACCTTGAGGTATACAAAAATTGAGTGAAGAAATAGTGGTCACAAAAAGCACATGGCTGTTAAATTAATTTTGTAACAAAAAACAACCTAATTTACTTCTTGATGTGAATTTATCATTTAATTTATTGTTTTTTTGTGGACAAATTTGTGTCGTCTGTCATTTTTGTTTAGATTGCCAACATCAGTTCCTGTTTATTTTACTATATTGACATTCTGGTCACGTGATCTGGTAACCTTCTTCCATTTAATATCTTATAACCCGGTATTCGGCGTTCTTTCCTTAAGAAAAAATACAGCGCTGCAGTATCCAGTTTAATGTCGTTCTACGTCTCGAAAATATGTTATTTTCATCTAATGATATTATGACATCAATACCTGGATGCAAAGTTCTATATCATTTTTTTTTTATCAATCCTCTATTTATTTTTCTACCTTGATGTCCAAAAAGTGATCAGATAGATGGGTTTAAGTCAATGAAACTAAAGCAATGCATTTTATTTAATGTGGAAACGTAATCAAAGTATTGAAAGAACTGATTCGAGTTGCCGAATGGTACGGCTTTGATTATGTAAGGTTTTAGTAAATTATGCGAAGAATGTTTTTGCATACATATACATAAACGTGCACGTGTCGGCATCAATAAACAAAATTTATCAATGACACACTGATCTCTCATCTTCGAGAATCGCTTTTCATTTCAACATTCCGCAAATTTACATAGGTATAATGATCGGGTTCGTAATTACTGTGTTTCAGTAAATGAAATGTTAAATTTAGGGGTGGTGGCTCTGTGGCTGAATGTTGGTCTGACTGTACATGATTAAAGTGCAGTGTCTGATGTGACAGTGTGGTTTGACTGTACATGATTAAGGAGCAGTGTGGGGGCCTCCGTGGCCAAGTGGTTAGAGCATCGCGCTTTGAACCATTAAGTCCCTCACTTCTGGTTAGAGCAGCGCAGGGGACTACTTTTATGATGTATTCATACGCGCTATTGAGATAGAATGTTATTGTGATTAACGCTGCACGGTCACGATATAATTGAAAAAATGTTGAGTTAAGCGTAAACCACTATCTAAAATCAAAATTCAGTTCATTGATAAGAATAATTACTGTGTTTCAGTAAATGAAATGTTAAATTTAGGGGTGGTGGCTCTGTGGCTGAATGTTGTCTGACTGTACATGATTAAAGTGCAGTGTCAGATGTGACAGTGTGGTTTGACTGTACATGATTAAAGTGCAGTGTCAGATGTGACAGTGTGGTTTGACTGTACATGATTAAAGTGCAGTGTCAGATGTGACAGTATGGTCTGACTGTACATGATTAAAGTGCAGTGTCAGATGTGACAGTATGGTGTGATTGTTCATAATTAAAGTGCAGTGTCAGATGTGACAGTGTGATTTGACTGTACATGATTAAAGTGCAGTGTCAGATGTGACAGTATGGTCTGACTGTACATGATTAAAGTGTAGTGTCAGATGTGACACTATGGTGTGACTTTACCTGATTAAAGAGCAGTGTGGGGGCCTCCGTGGCCAAGTGGTTAGAGCATCGCGCTTTGAACCATTAAGTCTTTCACTTCTGGTTAGAGCAGCGTAAGGGACTGGTGTCGAAATGCGGTCATTAAATCAATCCTAAATTTGTGTTTTATAGACCACGTGGTCGCGTGCTTGTATGATGTGCAAATACCACAGTAGGTAGCGCATTCGCTGCACACAAATTTATCCTAAACACATAATTCGACTCAGTAGCGGCATATACGAGATGATATCACAGTTGTTGATGTTTCTTGACTCTACCAAATCCATATATATATTCTTTGTCACTGCCGGCATTAATGTCACTAAAGCGTTCGTTAATTATGAAATACAAAATTATAGACTTACCTCAGAGAGCGTTATTCAATACTATGATCCCTATATTTTGGATAAGAACTTGCTCATCAAGCGACATCTATATATAGCACACACACGTATTGGGGATAGAAGGTCATTCACCTCTGGATTTGCAGATCTGCATATAATAACAGTGATATTTTAATCGTTTGGCTTACATATAAGCAACCTAAAAGATAGCGTTACCTATAAACTAGGATATGGTTTGTTTACGAGGACGCACGTCAAAACAGCGTATCAGTAGAAATGCGACATTTCTATCTAATCTACAAGTTAATACGACAGTTGCGTTGAATATTTAACCACTAAATGCAAATGTGTTTATAGTTATAATTGAAATATTGAAATATCAGGTGTATGAATAAGTATTTATGAAATAAGATTTGACACAAAGGTCTTAATTTCAAAATTTCTGGATAATAATAACAGATCGCAAAGTAACCAAATACAATAACATTATTCAGAAATAAAATGTGGAAATAATTACCGTATGTCCTATAAGAAACCCTCACCCAATAGTTAAGGATATTCACCTTTTTTAAACACACGATTGAATTTCTTTTCTAGCCGGCTGACGAGATGTGGAGCCGAAAAACGCAAGTTCATCTCTAGCTCCCAGAATTACAAAACTGTTAATAGGTGCCACGGTAATAACTACGTGCCTTGTAAAAAATAATTATTTTAACTCAATTTGACTAGGAAATGATCATAATAAGCGCTCACCTTTTTCCCATGTGTTATTGGGTTGAATGCGATACTTAGTTGTTTTTGTGCAATTATGTGATTATGATATATATATATATATATATATATATATATATATATTATATATATATATATATATATATATATATATATATATATATATATATATTTATATATATATAAAGCACAAATACAAAAATAACAAGGCACCTACAAACTCACCATGTCCCGTCTGAAGTTCAAACTCTACCACACCAATCGCTTTGCCCTCATGCAGGACGTACGAAACACTTGGTCATCTACGCATTCACATCAGTAAATGAATGCTCCGATAGCAGTGAGTAGAATTCCGACCTTGAGAACTCGGTGGTAGAGAAAGAGTTGAAAGGTATTTAATCCTACTGTCAATGACAGTGATTTGATTAAAGATGCTTGTAGGTTAGAGAAATAGGTGTGCATATAAAGCACAGAGAGAGAGAGACACAGAGAGAGAGAGAGAGAGAGAGAGAGAGAGAGAGAGAGAGAGAGAGAGAGAGAGAGAGAGAGAGAGAGAGAGAGAGAGGTAAGTGGACGTCTGACTATTCGGAGTAGTTTGTAATCAAAAACAACTTTACAAAATGTCCAACATAACGATACTGCCTCGAATTACCTTGTTGACTTAATACACAGCATGGAAAAACGGTTATTTGTCAAAATGTCCTTGAATTAATAGACTTTTTAAGATATTCATTTGTTCAGACGGTATAAGCTCGTATTTGTTGGTTTGAAAGCAGCGAATCGAGGTACTTTTGATCTCTGTTGCCCGATATTGCTCCTTTGTGTCCGCACTTGTCTCTATATACCCGGCGTGTTGATCATTGTTTTTTATAATGGTTAACATACTTACATTACTTTGCCATTTCATAAGCAATACCGCGTAAGTCACATTTGCATTGTTCGAAAATGACACACCTAAGAGGTCATTCCCACGTGACCTCATGGCGGATTATGTTAAATCCTTTTCTCGACGTATCAGAGAACGGAAGCGACTTCTGTTGAACTTCGAAAAACAAAATGGTGACCCCCTCCCCGTAACCGGACCCAAACATATCGCCTCTGCTCGACTGAGTTGTCGGTGATATCATGTATGTCACTGAATTTACTTATGGACAAACTGAATTGTGGGTAAAGCTGTGTAGGATGTAGCACGTTGTAAAAACTACTAAAGTACATCACATGCTGAGACAGAAAATACTTATATCGGAAAAGAAAAGGATTTAAGTATAGATGAAATAACAGTCAAAAGGGAATTTGCAATCATGTGTAATGCGGGAAATTTGGTAATTTATAATTTACAACAAATGTATTGTATTTGAAAATATCCAGATAAATATCAAATTTCCAGTGTATAAGTGACTCCTCGCTCCTGTTGAAATTTGGAAACTCAGTGATGTTTGTGTTTGATAAACATTTATATTTCTGAATTCCCTGTTAAACAATGAACAAAGTAAAAGAATTGAAATTTGAGAAATTTTATTTACAAAACGAATTATTTTATATTAAAACGAAAAATAACAAATCTCATTTTTTTATCAACCGTAGTATGGTATGCCATCTTTGCATTATGTAAATTACTAACAATAAAATCATAATTATTCTAATTATGAGTGAATTAATTGTCACAGTGGTTGTTTTATGTGTCTGCAAATTATTACCTACGTTTCACAATTAAATACACACAACGTATCACAAATAAATTTACCATTATATCAATATTATAACTCTTGGATTGGACAAGGGATAATGTAAGAGGGTATGGTGGTCGTCATGTTGCACACGTTGGTTTTTCTCTCATAGACATTCTTTCGATTAATAATTTGGTATCTGTGAATTTTATATGACTTTTATGTAATTATAAGAGACATCAACCACATACTTCAATGTCGTAAAATTAAATATTTTTCTTCATAAAATTAATAATATCTTCGTTAATCCGTTTTGAAACCTCAAATGTCATCGGACCCTTAAAGAACCAAATTGATGTATGGAATCCCTCAGGAAAATGAGATAAATGAACGTTTATACCGGCTTTTCTTAACCTCTGACTATATATAATGCCATCGTCCCGCAGAACATCATACCCCATTGTCAGGACATATGCCTTTGGCTGACTTTTTAAATCCGATTCGTCCGCCAGCAGAGGAGAGAAGCGTTTGTCCAAGATTGTAGTTTCTATGGATTTTGACAGCTCTTCATCTCCATCAGAGGGCGCGCCAACGTCAATGAGAGACTTATTTCTTATGAAGTCATTGATATAAAATTCGGATGACAAATACGTTGCATACTTAGAACTCTTTAAGGCTGCGGATGTGTGCTGATTATTTCGAAACTTTTCCATATGTTCGGAACTAAAATTTCCATAATTCATCCAAAATTGTATCATTGCCACTTCACTCAACAAGTTGGGTAAATATATCTTGTTTTCCATGTAAGCTGGGAGTCTGAAATCAAACGCCTGTAAACAGGGATACAATAACATTTGGAATCGGAGTTTCTTTGTGAGGTGTTGTGATACGGCCGCTGTTAAGTGTCCCCCGGCACTATCTCCTCCTAATCCAATACGTGAAGGATCAATACCAAGTGTCGTCGCGTGATCAAAAATGTAGTTAACTACAGAAAGACAGTCCTCAAAAGCAGCCGGGTGGGGATGTGTTTGAAACCTGCGATACCTGTTTGAAGAATAACAAACATGTAATAGATATACTTTAAACATTTTCGTTGTTTGCATCTTTTTGACTCAAAAAGATAAAAATAAACTTGCAAATATGTGAAGCTAACCACACATACTTTGTTCTCTTCAAAATCCAAAATGTTATTAGATTTATAATTAATATTATTTTATTATCAAAATGCACCTTGATTGACACCCGAGGTGGGTAAGAAATATACACATGTAAATGTTGGTTCGACTTTCCTCTTTGAGTTTAACTGCGCCTAGGACATCTGTTCTAAATCTATTATATCAAGTCTTGTACCTGATGCCCTCCCCAGTATCTTGTGCAGCCTACAAGAGTTTCGCGACACAGCCATCCATAAAGCTACATACAAATACCAAGTAATAATATAAATACTCATTCTTTACCCTCACAGATGAACAGTAGATTAGCTTCCCTATAAATGTGGTACAAATGACAAATCATCTTCAATGATGTAATCTCATTCCATCCCTACCCTTTAATACCGGATATTGTATCTGTAAATACTAACTTTTAAAACAAAAGCTCAACACAAAACCTTTAACTCTACATTGACATGCATGCTGAACAAAATATTCCCCATTCGCGGGTGTTGTAGTATTTAGAGGTAGATAAATATATATTTTTTAAAAAATATAACAAGAAATTTGCAGCAATATGGGTACAAATATACCAGAGTCTGTTTTGTTACTTTATTTTCAGTTCTTTAAAGTAACTCTGATACTCTGATAGTTAATATATAATAGTGGTAAAAGTAGGATTCATCGAATTGTTTTGTAATCACAGCTAATGCCCCTTTCAGACAACGTTTACAACACTTATTTACTTCAATCACTACAATCAACTTGATACTTACTTGATGGAATAAACCACCATGTTGACTCTTTTAGCGTACTCCATCGTCAGGTGATCATAATTCTCTGTTAAATTATAGAATTGTCATTTGCTAACTTTTAAATTGAGGAAATTTAAAAGTGAGCTCACTTTTGAATTTCCCCAATTTAAAAGTAAGCAAGTGAAACAGTTTATGATACAGGAACTGCCGTAGAATTTTGTATATAAAATTATTTATTTTCAATTACTTGAAATAACTAAGATGATTTCCCAAATATTGTCGACATTATAATATTTTCCCAAATCTTGTCAAGATATTTATCCCTGTACCGTTGAACACACTACATACACTTATCTAATATACATATAAATACACTAAATAAAACAAAAGTCACAAAACTAACGTACATATGTAAGTATAAAACAGAACACGTACAAATTGCACATTTGTGTAAGTTTTTTTTTTACCGAAACAGCAATGTAGTATTTAACATTTAGTGAAATCTCCAAAAAGAAATATACTGTAATATGTTATGAACTGATTATTGCTTCTGCAGGGTGGTGCTAACCACTAACAACAGATTGATGACAGAAAATTCTACTCTTAAGTGTCGCTAACCATTTCACCACTAACAGCAGGTATGATGACAGAAAAATCTATCGCTAGGTGTCGCTAGCATTGGTGACAGAAAACTTTACCGCTAGGTATCGATATTTCTTAACACCTACAGCAGAATTGATGACAAAAACCTTTGCCGCTACAAGTCGCTAATTATCTCACCACTCATATAAAAATTGATGATAAAAATTCTACCGTTAGGTCTTTTTCACCACTCAAAGCAAGATTGATGACAGAAAGCTCTAACGCTAGGTGTCGTTAATTTATACAACACAAAGTTGGAGTGCTGACATTGATCCCGGTGCATAAAATTACACTTACCCGGTTCCATCCAAGTCCATCCCCCTCCATGTATATATACCAAAGCTGGTCTCTTGTTTGACTTCAGTTCTTTAGGTTCATAGACTCGAACTTCCACGTCATTAAATTTGGTGTTGAAAACCTATAATGTTGAATTTCGTGTTGTAAACCTATAATGTTGGTATTTGTAATATTTAAATCAGTGTTGTAAACATATACTATTGAACTTAATGATGTAAACCTGTAATGTTGAATTTGGTGTGGTAAACCTAAAATGTTGAACTTGGTCTGGTAAACCTTACATGTTGGATTTTTTTATTATAAACCTATAATGCTGAATTTGGTATTGTAAACCTATAAAATTTAACTAAGTGTTGTAAACCTATACTTTTAAACGTAATGATGTAAAACTGTAATATTGAATTTGATGTGGTAAACTTATTATGTTGAAGTTGGTGTGGTAAACCTTTAAATGTTGAATTTGTTATTATAAACCTATAATGTTGAACTTGGTTTTGTAAACCTATAATGTTGAATTTGGTGTTGTATACTTGCAATGTTGAATTTGGTGTTTAATACCTACAATATTGAACTCGGTGTTGAAAATCTATAATATTGAATTTGATGTTTAATCCAATAATATTGAATGCGATGTTGGAAATCTTTAATATTGAACTTGGTGTTGTAAATCTGTAAAAGTGTAAATCATATTCTAATTCGTTTGTATTGTGACGCTCGTTTTTATTGGATAATAAAAATATTCGATGATATAACCACAATAAATATATAAATGAGTTAAATAAACTAATAGTTATGTATAATCACCATTGTATGACAGAAAATATGACGTCACTGCTTGATTATTCCCTAAATATCTTCGTAATTACTCGTAATTACTTGAATTTAAATACATGGACTGAAAACATGATAAATTGATACTTTATTGAGTTGGGATTATTTGTATATATAGATAAGTCACATAGCGACGTAGACCTATAAACATTTCAAATAATTTGATACTACAATACTGGTACGGTACCTCTCTCTGATGAAAATCGAGATTTTTACAGAATATCTTCAGTTCAACACAATAGGTTATTTATAGATGCAATATAATTTAATAAGTTTCGAAAATACGAAACAAAAAGTGAATTTAGCCGGTTTAAAAAACTCCAACTGAATGCCGTAATCGTCATGCAGGAGGACCTGTTGTCAGGTAGTAGAAGGAGTATTTACGTTGAGCTGGTGACGTCACTTCCCTCTCCGCTGGTGTTGGACAGTACGATAGAAAGATGAGCGCTTACAATGTTGTAGTGACATTATTAATCGTAATTTTTGTAACATGTTTAATCTAATGTTAAAAATGTCTGGAAAAATCTTGTTCATTCACGTGCAAAGAGAAGTGTCCGAGAAGAGGCACCGCACTAGTATAATATTATCAGTTAAATAAAACATTTTATAATATATAAAATTAGAATAAACAACACAAGTCATGAAAATTAAAGCTTGCCAGGAAGGAGCACTGTCATTGAATTTTATCATATATTTACAATATATATATATATATATATATATATATATATATATATATATATATATATATATATATATATATATATATATATATATATATATATATATATATAAACATAAAGACATTTCACCTTCCTGGCAAGCTTTGATTTTCATGACTTGTGTTGTTTATCCAAATCTTAAGAGAAAATTGAAAAATTAATTACGTTCAAGTCTGGATCACCTGCATACCCGAAAGGGTGTCCGTGTAATAAGAAGCTGAAAGTAATTTCCACAACTTTCTGTGCAAACCAGTCGGTGCCAGTTGTTATCCCAAACATATTGAAAAACTTTATCTAAAAGTGAAACGTGACATTTCCTGTACATATATTAATATGACATTTAAATACAGAAAAAATTTGCAACTTTATTAAAATACAAGAATATATTATTTATTTACCAACGATAAATAAATTTCTTTGTCCTATGTGATAAAATGATTTGCGCTTACATGTGTGAACGGTAGATATTTTTATTCCGAATTGATAACACACAATATTTATTCAAGGGAAATGAGGTATCTTTATACCATAACACTATGCTGTCTCATCAACCAATCAGAGACCGCAAAATATCAAATAATATCTATACTTCCGGCAGAGGTCTCCATAGACTCAATATTAATCTAGATGACATTTATATCAGCTTTATATATATATATATATATATATACTATTAAGTTCCTCATATTACGTCACAGATTCATAGCATTACATAACACCAAGATAAACTCGCTGTTCAATCATAACGAGACTGATCACTCATAAGGCGGGATATTCGATTTCATTATTTTATTATGCGCTTGTCAGAGTGCATTATTGTTGTCGATTTGGATGCCGTTTGGCTCACAAATATATATTCATGATTTATCTGTCACCCAATTGGCATCCATTTTGACAATAAATGCACGTTGACCTTTTTATTCATGAAATAAAAATGAGGAATAAGGATATTAAAACACACAGTGAATAATCAACTAAATGTGTTATAATTATGTTCAATACTTACTACTTTAAATGCAGTTAGAACCGAAGCATCCAGTATCCGGAATTTCCAAACATCAACAAGTCCCTCTGGCACGGGCGTATCCATGTAGTTAAACGTGCTGATTGCCAGGACCAATGTACATGATGATGCCAATATTGCCGCCAAGACAACACGTGAGATATTGCCCTGAAACGACAAAATAATGAAATTACCATACGTATAAATGTAACACAAGTAATAATTAGACTTTACTGGTGTATTATATAAGTAACACTAGAAGTCATTTGATGAGGAAATATCCCCTGGGGTCTAAAACTTGGACTCAGGGAACCGTCAATGGACAATACTACATGATTTGAGCTATTTCACAGTGGACCGATTTATTGTTGTTGATTTCATTTTAGTATGAGGAACAGCATGTGAGGAAATAGCGGAGGGATAAAGTGAAACCGGTGGTCATATCTACTTTGTAACGTAGAACGGTCAATTGGGATGAACGAACATTCGGGAACAACGTTTAAGGTTGTTGACTTTCAACTATTAAGGGGTTTTGATTTGAGTAATTGTTGGTGTTAATAAGAATTTTAATCAGATGACAAAATTGAAGAACATATACCTGAGATGTTGTGGTGGTCGTCTCTGACGCCTTGTATTGCTTCCCTTTCTTTTGCATTGCGGCGATGAAGTGGAACTGAAGCAAGTAAAGTCATATATAAGTCATATTCATAAGAATACTCATATTTGTATGTAACGTTATGTTAAATATTATCTATTTATAACCACGTGGTCGTTGAAACTGCTGATGGACCCCGAGGATATACATACACCCAGTACCTGGTATTTTATACTGAAGTAATACCACAATATACCACCATTTAAACTGTAAACTTCCCAAAACCTAAGGTACTCATTTTTAAAACGGATAGTCCTACATCAATTTGGTATAACGTTTACATTATAATTTGGCCGTATATGACACCACGTCTTTCTGTATTAAATTTAAACTGATGCAGTCTTATTAACAGAAACAATCGTCTTGAACGTTTTGTTTAACCATAACTTTGGCATTGTTAATAATATTTACAAAGAATACGATGGCTTCTAAGTGCATCATAGGGATATCTAGATGTCAAACGAGGATAAAATAGAAAATAAATAAACAAATAAAGACCCAAAAGCTTAAGATTATAATCTACTGAAAAGAAAAACAAGCTAATGGCTAATCAATCAACTGATTAGGGTATTAAATCGGTCGTCAGTTGATGTTTACTACCACGTGACACCTATGGATTGTTCGGATATCAGCTTTTGTCCATATTCGCCAAATTTGTAATACATCCCCTGAATGTTTTCACGGTTATACTTCTGTATTTGTTAAGTTCCCACTTAACCTTTTAACGGTTACACTTCTCTATGGGTGAAGTATCCCTATGAATCTTTTGACGATTATACTTCTGTATCTGTAAAGTATCCCCTGAACCTTCTGACGGTTATACTTCTGTATCTGTAAAGTATCACCTGAACCTTTTGACGGTTTTACTTCTGTATCTGTACAGTATCCCCTGAACCTTTTGACGATTATACTTCTGTATCTGTACAGTATCCCCTGAACCTTTTGACGGTTATACTTCTGTATCTGTAAAGTATCCCCTGAACCTTTTGACGGTTATACTTCTGTATCTGTAAAGTATCCTCTGAACCTTTTGACGGTTTTACTTCTGTATCTGTACAGTATCCCCTGAACCTTTTGACGGTTATACTTCTGTATCTGTAAAGTATCCCCTGAACCTTTTGACGGTTTTACTTCTGTATCTGTACAGTATCCCCTGAACCTTTTGATGGTTATACTTCTGTATCTGTGAAGTATCTCCTGAACCTTTTGACGGTAATACTTCTGTATCTGTAAGGTATTCTCTGAGTATTTTGACGGTTATACTTTTGTATCTGTAAGGTATCCTCTGAACATTTTGACGGTTATACTTCTGTATCTGTAAAGTATCCTCTGGATATTTTGACGGTTATACTTCTGTAACTGTAAGGTATCCCCCGAATCTTTTGACTATATTTGCAATGTATCCCTCTTGAACCTTTTGGATGGTTATACATCTGTATCTGTAAAGTATACTCTTAATCCTAGCCCGGTATTCGGTTTGTTTGTTCGTTTATTGTTGTTTAACGTCCAACTCAAGAATATTTCACTCATATGGAGACGTCACCAAATGCCGGTGAAGGGCTTCAAATTTTGGCCTATGCTCGGCACTTACGGCCATTGTGCAGTGAGGGTTCTTTAACGTGCCGACACCTACTGTGACACGGGACCACGGCTTTTACTGTCTCATCCGACAGACAGGAAACCAACCTGCCGCCTGCTGGACTCGAACTCACGACCTCACGATCAAGAGTCGAGCGCGCTACCGACTGAGCCAGGCCGGCTCCCCGGTATTCGGTGTTTCCTTAAGAAAAGAATAATAATAAAACGCTGCAACATCCAGTCTAATGTTGTTCTACGTCTCGAAAATATGTTATTTTCATCTAATAATATCGTGACGTCACTACCTGGATGCCAAGATCTATATCATTTTTTTCATCATTACTATTTTCTACTTTTTGTTTTTCTACTTTGATGTATTTTTAATGTCCTGAAAGTAATCTCTTTGATGAGCTTAAGTCAATAAAACAAAACCAATGAATTTTATACAACATGGAAACGTAATCAAAGTATTGAAAGAACTGATTCGAGTTGAGAATGGTATAGCTTTGATTATGTAATGTTTTAATAAATTTTGAAGCATGTTTTTACATACATATACATAAACATGCATGTGTCGGCATAAATAAACAAAATTTATCAATGACACATTGATCTCTCATCTTCGAGAATCGCGTGTTATGTCAACGTTTCGCAAATTTTACATCGGTATAATGATCGGGTTCGTAATTTCTGTGTTTCAGTAAATAAAATGTTAAATTTAGGGGTGGTGGCTCTGTGGCCGAGTGGTTAGAGTATCGCGCTTTGTACCATGACGTCGCTCACTACTGGTCAGCACAGGTTAGAGCCCCGCTGGAACCAAAGCTGATTTTTTAAAAACGTTTGCCAAATTACATGCGGACGGCCAGTGGTTTCCTCACGGACACATTGTAACACGGTTCTCTTCTCCCCCATTAAAAACCATCCACCACCATATTACTGAAAAATCGTTGAGTGTAGCGGAAAACTTTATTCGATTTTTTTTTCTAAGATGAGCTACCTGTTCTATACCGGTTTTTGAGACGTCTGTACCGGTTATGACGAGGTTTTATTTCTCAGTTATTTCATTTGAATTTGACTGAAGACTGACAGCGGGCGTGACCGGTCAACAAATGATGATTTCTCCTCAATTACACCTGATCCCACCTCTAGCTTTCCAGAGGTCCGTGATTGTCCAATATTTACCAGATTTGCATATTGTATCCCGGATAGACTGAAAGTTAATATAATTATAGATTCCAATCAACACAATTTTCAGTATGGAGTGAATGAATAAAAATAACAATGTTTTATCAACTTTTAAAATACTTTCTTAGGAGTTTCAACGCCCGCGTCGGTCGGGGTCGTTTATTTAGAAAAGCTAACCCTATTTTTAGTACCAGATATATGCCTTATTAGAATATTATAACAGAAGCGAGATCGATAATAACAAATACATGTGTGCTTAATGTAATATTAATGTATATCGTAGGAATACATTAATCGTGTATGGATTGTTATTTATTTTAATAACAGTACAATTATCTGATTTTGCAAAGATCTATTTTCAATGGACAACTTTACATTCTCCTAGGAATTCTAGCTTTTGAAGGCATCAAACAAATAAAAAAATAATTAATTTTCAACCTAAATTTGCAATCTAACAAGGGCAAATCTCGTATCGGATATCAATGAATAGAAGTAGCCTATTGTGGTCGCGACGATAGATATGAGGTAGAATGTACTGTAAAATGTGGAAATTTATCAAATGAAAATTGCAGATACTCCGCAATCAGTCATTTTGGTTTTTACTAAACGAAATGACTTACTTCACGTTGCTGCTTTGTTGGTATGTGTTGTGATTTTGTATACTTTTATAAGATTATTGTCTTTCTATTCTCAATTAGACACTGTTTTATTCAAAATACAATGGCGAAGTGTTTTAAGTCACAAAAGGAAATAGAAATGTACAAAATCCCATAGCTCTAGCAAATAGTAATACATGTATTGGCAATTACTTAAATCATCCTTGACATTAAAGATATAAAACATTGTACCAAATTTGGTCGAGTTTGACAAATTATTAAACGGAATTTACTAAAAAGAAACAAAATGTCAAAACAGACAAACAAGCGGACAAAAACTACTCGCACGATCCTGGTGGGCAGAAGTACAGTAGAACCTTGCCTGAAAACGACATGAACTAGATGACCATCTCGCCTTTCAAACAATACATTTTCAGTCTCTTGAAAAATATCTAATAAAGTACAAAACCTCACTAAAGGGACCACGTCAATAATCAAACCACTCTGTATCAGTCTGTCGGGTTGTATTAATATTGAGGTTCTAATATATATATATATATATATATATATATATATATATATATATATATATATATATATATATTATATATATATATATATATATATATAGTACATGTTATTGTATATATGTTGAAATATTTTCGCCCTCATAAGCTCGGTCCTTTTCTCGATAAGAACACGAGCGAAAATATTTCAACAAAACTTATTCATTCAATAACATATACATATATATATAAATATATATATATATATATATATATATATATATATATATATATATATATATATATATATATATATATATCACTTTTCTGCATTTTAAATGAACAATGTTTTCAACAATGTGATGGTTTATAAATTAACGGTAAAATGGATTTTTTTACAATAGAAAAAGAAATAAAATTTTGTGAATTTCTTTAAAAACGTACCATTAAATATACTTTCTTTCTTATATCTTATTTCAAGTGTTACATAATGATGAGGTTTTATACCTTTGTAATCCGTGATGCAGTACTTTTCTTTTGTGCAAGACTGTTATCGAAATGAAATCACCAAATCAGTCCTAAGTTTTGTCTGTTACATACACAACGTACAAGATTAAATGCAAGATACTTTGTGATATAGATCACGTGGTCGCGTATGTATGATGTGCAAATACCACAGTAGTTAACGCATTCGCTGCACACAAATGTATCCTAAACACATAATTTAACTCAGCGACATATGCGAGATCACATCACAGTTGTTGATATCTCGTGACTGTACCAAATCCACACATCCTTGTCTCTGCCCGCATTAGTGTCACTAAATTATTCGTTAATTATGAAATATAAAGTTATAGACTCACCTCAGGGATCTTTATAGACCGTTATTCAATACTATGATTTGAATATAAGAACTTGCGCATCAAGCAACATCTATATATAGTGCACACGTGTTGGAGGTGGAAGGGCATTCATATATATATGTTCGGTATTGCATACAATAATACTGAATAAATATTTGAACCTTTTAGCCAAAATATAGGCAACAAGATAGCGTTAACTTAAAACTAAGGTAAGGTTTTTTTACGATGACGCACTTCAAAACAGCTTACTAATCAAATTCCGATATTTTTTATCAAATCTACAAAGTCAATACGACGGTTGTTTTGTGCATTTAAAGGGGCATTAACTATGTTATTTTTCTTTTTTCTACCACTTATTTTCTACTTAGGTTGATATATAATTTAAAAAAGAGATATAATACACAGGCATGGAAATTCTTAAATTCCTATACATTTTGTGAAAATTGTTCGAGAAGCCCAGGTTTGACACTTTTTCACTTTCAATTGATTAACTCAACCTTACTATTTGTATATGAATACCATACTGGACCTGACCTTATTTTCACAAAATAATGGGGATGTAAGACATTTTATGCCTGCATAACTCTTATTTGTTATTGTACATCAAAATCAATAAGTAAAAGTAGAAAAATGGAAATATGTTTTCTTTGGTTAACACAGCTAATGCAAAATATATGTTTATAAGTTCAAATATCAGGTATTTTACAGATGTATTAAAACATTATTTATGCAATAAGACTTGACAGATAATTCATAATTTCAAAATCTATAAAAAATAATAACAATTTGTAAGCAAAGTAAGCAAATATTTTTTAGAAATAAATTTTGAAAATGGTAACCGTATGCCACCAAACAAGCATCCATGTCCCTATAAGCGACTCCTACCTAATAGTTAAGATGAATTCGCCCTTTTTTTTTTTTACATACGATCAAATATCTTTTCTAGCCGGTTGACGAGATGTAGACTCGAAAAAACTTAAGTAACAGTTTATCTCTAACCACAAGTATCAGGAGACTGTCAATAGGTGCCCTCGTTCATAACTACAACAATTTTATCATCGTGCGTCCTGTTTTAACTCAGTTTATCTCTGATAATAAGCGTCCTTGAGTCTTACTGGGTCTAAAACGGTACTTAGGTATATGTGGGATTAAAACATGATCGATCGATTTTGTTTGTTGTTTATTGTTGTTTAAAGTCACACTCAAGAATATTTCAATCATATGAAGAGGTCACCAAATGCCGGTGAAGGGCTTCAGATTTTGGGCTATGTTCGGCAATTATGACCATTGCGCAGTGAGGGTTCTTTAATGTGCCGACACCTACTGTGACACCGGACCTCCAGTTTTTACGGTCTCATCCGAAAGATAGGAAACCAACCTGCCACCGGCTGGACTCGAACTCAGGACTTCACGATCAAGAGTCTAGCGCACTACCGACTGAGCCAGGCCAACTCGAGATCGATCGATATATATATATATATAGATAGATAGATAGATAGATAGATAGATAGATAGATAGATAGATAGATAGATAGATAGATAGATAGATAGATGAAAAGAATCATCTACTTCCTGATTTTGTGTGATCAATTTTTATTTTACTTTGCCATTTCATAAACTTACAACACCGACTCGTGATCGATCGATATATATATATATATATATATATATATATATATATATATATATATATATATATATATATATATATATAGATAGATAGATAGATAGATAGATAGATAGATAGACGAAAAGAATCATCTGCTTCCTGATTTTGTGTGATTAATTTTTATTTTACTTTGCCATTTCATAAACTTACAACACCGACTCGTGATCGATCAATATATATATATATATATATATATATATATATATATATATATAGATAGAGAGAGAGAGAGAGAGAGAGAGAGAGAGAGAGAGAGAGAGAGAGAGAGATAGATGAAAAGAATCATCTACTTCCTGATTTTGTGTGATCAATTTTTATTTTACTTTGCCATTTCATAAACTTACAACACCGACTCGTGATCGATCGAGATATATATATATATATAGAT